>JAQISU010001238.1:8617500-9217500 GCA_029339505.1 Unio delphinus
ACAAAACCATTCTCGATCAATCCATAATGACATTCATACACGAAACGATGATTGAGATAAGTTTTCTTTTCTTTTCCCTCCCTAACAGTAAACCTCAAATACCCTTGATTACTCACAAAACCGACCGGTTTCTTCATTCTACAGTGTCTTACAACACCATCACAGGATGCTTCATATTTTGTAATCACTGGATGTGGTCTGAATTCTTGGTTCATATATACTATTCTATTGTTTGTCTAATTCAGTGTTTGGTTCAATAATTACATCACTGGAAAATCTTTCGATATAGTCTTGCGGGGTTCTTATGATTTTATCCTTGATGTTGTCAGGGTCAAGGGCTTTTTCAGGGTCATAATTTCTGATGGATTGACCATTTTTTATTCTTTTATCATAATAACGCTTCAATTCCCTATATCGCTTACCACCACAATCAATACACAATTGTGATCTTCCCTTAACCCCAACCCCACATCGAATACAGGGTAACGGACCAAGACTTCCACGTCGAAAACTTTGCATATGATACCTACAGTATTCATTTTTTCTGCATGATTTGTTACACGGGGTTACATTTCCCATCATGAGCCATTTGCAGTGATTCATTATACATAAAACTTTCATTTAAATGTTTGTTTTTTATATAGCATGAAGGAGTTCAAGAGATTGACTTCGAAAAATGCTAAATTCAATGCTGATAGAGAGTTCAAGAGATTATTGAAAATCAATCCTAGATTTAATCTCAATAGACCAAAAAAACGTCAAAAACGTCCAATAGACGGAAATATGAAAGAGTTTAAGAGATTATTAAAAATCAATCCTAGATTTAATCTCGATAGACCCAAAAAACGTCCAATAGACGGAAACAAACGTAACAAACGTCCAAGAGACGGAAACATGAAAGAGTTTAAGAGATTATTGAAAATTAACCCTAAATTTAATCTCGATAAACCCAAAAAACGTCCAAAACGCCCAATAGACGGAAACATGAAAGAGTTTAAGAGATTATTGAAAATCAATCCTAGATTTAATCGCGATAGACCCAAAAAACGTAACAAACGTCCAAGAGACGGAAACATGAGATCATCATGGAAGGATGCTCAATTCAATCTTGATATAGTTTCTAATACACCCAAGAATAAAATTCTTGATAAACCCATCAGAGACTGTTTTAATGAATTCAAGCGTGATGGAGCATCTTATTGTTGGTCAACATTTCGAATTGATGGTGTTGTTGACGCTACCATGAATGATGAAAAAGCAGCAGTGATCATTTCACGTGTTGGGGAAAAAAGTCATTTTTTCCGAATCAAATTCGTTATCCGTAAAGATGACAAATGGATTATTAGGGATAAATTTGAACCCATTCTCAGGGGCAAAAAAACTGTCACCGTGAATCAGGATTCAAAACCGGGAATTTTGACCGGAATTGATAAACCCTACTACGAAAGGTCTTATCCTGTCACAGCAGTTGTTTACGGGATCTATCCGCTCAATGAAAAACCTGATATTTCAAAACTAGCACCCATGAAATATTCGACAGGGCTAAATTGTGTAGCAACACGAATAATAGAACACTTCACAAATGCGTCCCGGGGGAATAAACTAACTGATCTAAGACGTAAAAAAAATAACCGAGTGGGAGTTCACGGTAAAAGAGCATGGGGCAACAATTCAGGATATAACTAAATTAGAAACATCATTAAGATTTCCAATATCGGTAAGGACAATCACCGGTGAAGTATTAAAAGAACCGAAATATCAATCAAAAAAAGGAAACCCCATTGAAATTATTGATCATAACGCGCACGCGTGGTCATCTGCAGTAACAATATTCCCACGGGATAGAACCGTAAAATATCTATCCCAAACCGAAGAGTTTTTTTCAGAGCAGAAATTATTTGATGCTATTTACCATTTGAGTAAAAACGATCCTGTGTCAGCGTGGCTATTTCATAGTAATTCAGACGAGGAATGCAGATTTGATCAGTTTGTAAGGCCTAACGGAGAATTATACCGTACTGAAGAACTGCAGAATCAAATGAAACAACTAGCTAGTGAGTTTTCTGAGGGGGAAATCGAAGATCAATTATTAGCAAACTGTTTCACAGTACCATCCATTGCAGCACATTTTGCTAGAAAGAAAAACGCGTGGAAACCAACACGAAGTGAGTTTTTATCAGATGTCAAATTGTCCTGTCTTGAATACAGCCATGGGGGATTATGGAACACAAAATACACCTCTGATTCCGTTATTTCAGTTGATATGATTGCGTGTTATCCAGGAAGTTTTCTTGGGTATGGAGAGTGTGAGAAATATTTCAAACGATTTGGACACCCTACACACGAAATGACCCGTGTTGCTATTAATGGACCACTTCCTGATTTTGATTTAACCGGATTCGCTTGTGTGGTATCATTTGAAATGGCTGAAGGACTTCATCCGTGTAGTTATCTTTGAATTGGTAAACACATGTCTGAAAAACACTGGATGCCAATAGTGTTGTTACGGTATATGCTTGATTGTAAGATGTTAAAATCATTAATTGTCAGTGAAGCAATTATATCCTATCGGGCACAGAAATCAGTCTGGTTACCACAACCTGATCTAGAAAAAATAATTAGCGAAGAGCGAAAACTGTTTCCTGATTTTAATGAACAACAAATCATGGATTGGTCCAGACAGTTATTTGAAATCAGAAACAATGAAGCAAAAAATCTTGGACGAAGAATAATCGGTAAATTTACCCAAGGTGGCAAAGATGATAATACGAAATATTCTTCACGATTGATTATAGACAACGCTGAATACGATTTTGTAATGGCGGATCTAACGAATAAGGGCCTATATGTCAATCGTAAGGACGCATTTCTGTCCGATGGAACCAAATTGGGTACAATTGTTACCTACAATGATGGATACCATCCGCAGTACACACACTTAAGAGCTTCTATGCTTGGTTATGCTTCTATTAATCTGTTTTCTATGATCAATAGATTTCCTACCACCGCAGTTAGAGTTGCTACTGACTCATTTTACATAAATAGCAAAACGGCTGATTTTAAGGCTACTGGCAACGAGAAATGGGGATCATGGAGAATTAAGAAAGAAATGATTCATGATTATATTCCATCAGCAGATGTTACCATTGAAAATAATTACTTAGAAAGCAATCAGTGTTCAGAATTTTCTAGTGCACCACCGATTTCTGATCCAATATGCCTGTATAAAACAGTTTATTTAAACGGTTGTGGCGGGTCAGGAAAAACAACCCGGGCAATTGAGTTATTTCGCGTTTCAAATCCAAACATGATTGTACTAACACCGACTCACAGACTTGCAAGAGAAATGATACAGAGAGGGGTAAATGCTTGCACTTATCACAGCTTTTTCCGATGGAAGGGAGATAAATGGACTCCTGAGCGCATGGGAGAGAAATTTATTCCTGAAATCATGATTTGGGATGAAATAGACACAGTGTCCGAAGATGTCTTAAAAATATTTCTTGAGTGGTTGTTATTGAAGAATACAAAAGTCGTCATGTGCGGTGATCACGGCCAACCACCACCATTTGTCGGTGCATCCCCCCATGAATGGCTAAAGGGTTTTGTAGACTATTATGAAGAAATTGATACCGATCATAGATCACTTGATAATGAATTAAAAGAATTGAAGAAACTAATTAGATCAGGGTTCATACTCAACTATGACTGATAAATTCAAAGACTTTTCCCAAACTTTCAAAGACCACAAACAGAGATTTCCAAGACCTATTTTTGCTAACATTGTGTATACAGGTTATAAGAGAAAACAACGAATGCCAAATACCACAATATTTTTTACTGATTAAAGTCAAACTATACTTAATTGCCTAAAATTGCATTATAATGATCTAGAAAATAGGTTAACATTTGTTGTTTTTTTCTCCAGAAATATGTAACATACGTGTCAGATTTAATACAACATAAATTGTTCTCTTAAAAGACATCAGCACTGCTTTAAATGCATTATTTTATTTGCTTTTTTTTCTCTTCAATCATTTTGGCAAGAGATGCCACCACTGTCGTCTTTTCCTCTGCTCTTCTCCTAAGAGCATTTGACTCTGTGACAAGCACAATGAGTCCTTTTAATTCTGCCTCTTTTGCTTTCTGTACAGAGGAAGCATGTAGGCTGGCAATGTCAGCGTCAAGACGCAGCTTTTTGGCTTTAAGTTCTTCCACTTCATCCAAGGCCAACTCCCGTTTCTTTCCTTTTGGGTTTTTCTTTTCATCCTTCTCCTCTGCTTTCTTCTTATCCAGATAGGCATGGTACTTATGTCTTGCAGAGGAGGCATATGTCATCATTTCATTGCTAATGATGATTTCCAAAGGTCCACCAGCTTTTCTCATTGTGTCAATGATTAACCTTTGAGCTCTGAGGCTTTCTCTGCTGAGGTTCTCAACAGATACCTGTTTGTTGATAGAAAATCCTCTCTCTTGCCTGCCCATGTGATAACAACAACATTTTCTGGAGAACATTCCAAAGTTCAACATATTCATTTCTTTTGGAAAGGACAGAATAAAACACTTCATCAAGTCTGTCATCTGTTCTACTGAAGCATTTCAATGGATGATTGTCCGATTGGATAACTTCATCCACTAATTTTCCGTACTGAGTTAATATTAAATCACATCGGGACTCTACTTCTCTTCCTGCCTCACACATAATTTTTAGGACCCTACGAAGTTTTGTTTCTCCCTTTTCCTTGTCTGATCCTGATTGCATAAGTCCAGAGTCAGCCCAGGACATGTTTTTCCCCATTTTTTGTAATAAACATCTTTAAATTTAGTAATATTTCACGCACTTCAAAGTACTGGACAAAACAGGTTCTATATATAGCAACCTGTTTGTTTCGTTGAGGCTTTTTTTTATAATTTTTTTTTTCTTTTTTTATTACTTGCAATTCAAGAACAAGAACTCTTGTTTAACTCTAATATAGTGTACGCATGCGCACTTTGAAACTGTTTATCCGTGAATTTAATTTATTACAATGGATGTTTTTGTATTAAATCAAGGAATATTGTTATGTAGAACAAATTTTTCGAAAATGATTTTTGTTCCTCAAACGTGTTAAATAAACCGACGGTAGGAGTAAATTTAAACAGGCCCTCTTTTGCTATATCTCCCAAATCATCAAACTAAACGATCTTATTTTATACCCGACGAGTAATGAATTACCATTATTTTTCCAAAAACTACCAATTGCTTATACTTCTGCATCTTTGTTCCACTAAATGAACATGTAGTTACTAATTTGCAACCTACCTTTGGCATGACTTGTAAGGGCTCCTTCTCCCATTGAAGCCAAGTTGATCGTCTTTTTACACAGCGTACAAAACGCCTTTCGTTTGCATAACTTATTCTTTTGCAGCCATTCCTTGTACTTCTCTTGTTCAAGCCAGATATCGTTGAAAGAGCAAAGACCTGGCATTTTTAAACACTGAACTTGCAGACGATGTAAATCGAATGAAGAAATTTTGAATTCTCGAGCGTATAACTTTCGCGAACTTTCTACGTAGAATTAGTGTAATTAACATTTTGATTGGCTAAAACTGATGGACTCGTCCAGTCAAATTGAACTATTCGTCAAACGAAAGAAGCCAGGAAAACCAGCTGCATCCGAAGCTAACGACCTTGGGCAATTTTATTGGTGACTTCCTTTGATGAAGTGTGTAGCGGCACCGTATTGCTTTGATGAAGAGTGCATGTGTGATTGAAGTCGCCGCCGCGGCATACTTTGGATGGCCAAACAAAACAAAGCCTCTTTTGTTATTGCGGCGGCAATAAACTGAACGGGTCATAAAAAGAAAGAAACCAGGATAACTAGATTACATCTGAATCTAACAACCTCGGATAATTTTATTTGTGATTCTGGAAAGAAATTATTTTTTGGGGGGTTTATTTCAATTTTCAAAGGCTTTCAAAGACCTCAGGGTAATATGCTCGATTTTCCCAAACTTTCAAGGCCTTGAAAACGCTACCTCATTTTTCCCAAACTTTCAAAGACCTTCAAAGACCGTACGAACCCTGTAGATTACAACCGGATAGAATCCAGTGTGAAATAACCCGTGAAATAATTTCGGAAACTCCCATGAATGAGTTTTGGGAAGCGTGGAGACCAAATGATTTAATCATTGCAAGTAGAAAAATAGTCAGGGACACACTTCAGATGAAGTTATTTGAATTGCATAAACAAAAATTTGCAACACTTCCAGTGCCTCTTTGTTATAGGCCATCGGATACGCAAAAACAGAACATCGAAGTTGATATTCCAGGACAAAGTGAAAAACAGAATTTAGTATTAAATGATATTGTGCTGGTTGATATCAATGTTGTTGAAGATGCATTGCGTGCTAATAAATCCCCGTGGACGCTAGGTTATGCAGCGACGATACATTCTTCACAGGGATTGACTATATCGGATACAACTCTTTGGATGGTAGATAATCGCATAGAATGGTCGAATTTAGTCTATCTCGCAGTGTCTAGAGTACGAAAAATAAATCAACTTCGAAGAATTGTCCTGACAGAGTCAGGCGATGATGAAATCATTGGCGATGATGAAATCATTGGTGACGATAATGATATTATTGATAAAAAACTCTCCGGTTACAAACAACAGGACAAAAAAAAACAACGAGAATTTGATATTGATGCTGAATTAATAATCACTTTGAAGAAACAACAGAATAATCACTGCGCGAGTTGCAATTGTATAATGCGTTGGCAGTATTCGGATAAAGATCCTCGCCAATTCACCGTAGACAGAAAAAATAACAATCTCGGTCATGTCAGAAATAATGTGATGTTGACTTGTCTTGAGTGCAATAGACGCAAGGGTGCTAGTTAAGCCCATGGGGTGGCAATTGAGTATCCTCGGGTATCACTTGTAATTGTTGTCTAGTAAAACCCCGTTGAGGGGCAGTTGAATCCAGTTTATAGATTGGAGGTCTACCCGTAGATTGTGTTATACTAGATATCTTATGCGTAGTGACGCTCCAAATAGGATCAGTAGCCCTTTTTCTATCCCCTTCAAGCTCTCCTGGTTCATATAAGTACCTCACAATGACATTACTACCAAGAATTGGTTGGGAAACGCTAAAATCCTTTTGTGGTTTTTCAGGTATCGACTTCTTTTTAATCGCGTTGATAGGTTTCATGTTGATGGTTCTAGTAATCTCGTTATTCAGTGCGGTAACTACACCTGGTAATCTCTTAACCCATTCACGGGATCTTTTTTCTTGGATGAATTCTTTTGCATATTGATATCCAAATAACCGTTCAGCAAGAATCCGATTAAATCGTTCTACAATGGCCTGATCACGATGCAGTGCAGTATGCCCTCGTCTGATAGCGACATTGTGATATTTCATTGTAGATAACACTGCACCCTGAAATTCCTTGCCCGGATCAACTTGTAACAGATTTGGCCAGTGCAGAGGGCTCCTTCGATAAATCCTTTCAAATGCAGAAGCCACTTCAGTGGCCGATTTTGTTTTTAACGGTTCTGCTTCTTTGTATCGACTTGCAATATCAACTACAGTTAACGCATATTTGTAACCACGATCATGTGGCAGAAATAATAGATCAGCCTGATGAACTTCATTGGGTCCGGTTACATCAAAATGCGAGAATTGAATTTGTTTAGGCGGTGGTAGATAAATTTGCCATAGTGCCTGTTTGGATAACCAATGAGCCGCAGTGGTTTTTCTCACTTTTGCGGCGCTAGCGAGTTTACTGATTGCAGCGTTACCCTTCCAGTATCCTCTTGGGGAATAGTAAATAGATTCCATGTTGCTATTAATTACCAGCACCTAACATCAATTTACTTTTCATTGCCGATTTTATCAAAAAGGAGGCCAATTTTTCTTTGAAGGATTTATCAGTGATAGAATTCAACGCATGAATTAATTTCACATCTGCTAGATGCCTGTGTTGCAAATTGCTGCTTTTATAAGCAACATCATGAAGGTGACAGGCCTTATCAATAGCGTTTATTGGTTCCTCACCGGGTCGGGGCTGATTTTGATCATTGAGTCTGATATCAAGTCTTGTTCCCGGTCCACAGTAGCTATATCCTGGAAGGTGCTTTTCTCCAGGGTATTTCCCCCATGGGGTTCCAGGGAGTTTTGCTAATTTGGCAGCGATATCACCTCCTCGTTTTTTTTTAAAGGTTCCTTGGGTTCCTTGGGTTTAGAAACAAATCTAAATTTCTTTGTACTACACTGTACGCATTTACCAGAAAGCGCTGATCGGTTATTTTTAGGTGTAATCGTCGTCAAGTCATCTGTGCCAGTACGCGCCTTACACTTCACGCAATATAGATCCATAATTTATGTATAGAGATATGAATATAATTGATTTTTCAGCGACTAAAACAAGAGAACCAGTGAAGCATCATGCAGCGCTACCAAACTCTATCCGCGCAATTATAATCGGACCATCTGGATCCGGTAAAACGCAATTGTTGCTCAATTTAATAATGAGATGGATGAAGTGGGATAAGTTGTATTTAATTGCCCCTAGCGTAGACGACCAACGATGCTATGAAGTGCTAAAAGATTTTAATGAAAACGCTTCAGAGATTGCCGGCGAGGATGTTATTGAATTTATAACCGATATTGACGAAGCACCATCCGTGAATGACCTCGATGGAAGTATCAACAATTTAGTTGTATACGACGATGTCATGTTAGATAATCAAAAAAATCCTGCTAGAATATTTTCCCGAGGCAGGCATAAAAACACTGATGTGATCTATGTCACTCAACGCTACACTCAGATTCCAAAAGTGATTAGAGATAACTGTAATATGCTTGCTGTATTCAACGGCGTTGATACACATACGCTACGAAATATTTGGCAGACATGGTGCTCCGATATGGACTTCAATCAATTTAGAAATTTCTTTAGTCATGCTCAGTCTGCCCCACACGGATTTGTAACAATAAATTTACATGACCCTCGAACACGATATCGTATCGGACTGGATCAAATATTCGGTTAACCCCAACTGAAAGTTCTAGTGAGTGACAACGATGTTGTAGTCCCTTTTTCCCAAAAAATCGATGGAGGATTTCATTAATTTCATTGATTTTTTCATATTTTTTTTTGGGACCTAATCCATGAAACACACACACATTGGGGCCCTGATGTCATTGGTTTCATTGTTTTTAAGCGTGATTTCAGTGAAAACTTGTCTAAAAATGTTGTCCGGCTCACCCTCTCTGCTGCTCTTGTTAACAAAAGGAACTTTATGTGTCAAAGAATATTCGTCAGCAGCTCGAGCAGCATTTTCCAAGGTTTCAATCTGATGCTCCTCAAGATAAGTTTTAACATCACTATGGCACAGTTTTTGAACTCTTCAATTAATATAATTTGCTTGAGATTTTGGTAATCTTGCTCGACTTTCTTGGCTAAACACCATCTATCAAACAACTGCTCTTTTTGTCTAGCAAATTCGACATGAGTTTGTCCAGCTTCTTTTCTGTAATTTCTAAATTTTTGCCTATAAGCTTCAGGAACTAACTCATAACCTCTTAAAATGCATTCTTTAACTACGTCATAATCACCACTTTGCTGAACAGACAGTGAAGTGTAAATCTCACTAGCCTTACCAGTAATTACACATTGTAGTAACTGAGTCCAATTCTCTCTTGGCCACTTTAAATTTTCTGCAACTTTTTCAAAAAGAATAAAATATTTGTCGACTTCTTTTTCTTTGAAAGGGGGCACTAATCTAATATTCCTTGCTAAATCAAAATTTTGATTTGAAGTATGATGATGATTCCCACTTGCCAGCTCCATTTCTTTCATTCTAATTTCATATTGTAATTGTTTTTCCTTCTCCCTTTCCTGTCTCTCTCTCTCCTCTTTTTCAAATTGTAATTGTCTTTCTTTATCCCTTTCCTGAAATTCCAGTTTCTTAAACTCTAATTCAGATTGTAATTGTCTCTCTTTCTCCTCTCTCTCTCTATCAATTCGCATTTGCTCTTTTTGTAATTCAATTTGTTTCTCTTTCTCCTCTCTCTCATATTGTAATTGCTTTTCTCTCTCCCTTTCCTGAAATTCTAGCTTCTTCAACTCTAATTCACTCTCTCTCTGAAATTCCAGCTTCTTCAACTCTAATTCCATCTTGAATTTTAATTCTAATTCCTTCAGTTTAATGTCAGAGTCTGGTGTAGACTTACTGACTGGAATCAAAGCACTTTGTTCAAAAACATCCTGTTCTACCAAATACTGGACCAAAATCTTTTTGATATCTTGTTTCGTTAAAGAAGCTTTCACTTCAGAAAGATCGTATTTTCTGGCAAGTTGAACCAACTCGTCTTTTTTGAAAAGATCTAATTGCTCCTGGGTAGGATTAGAAAGAAATATTTCTACCTTAGATGTCATTTTGATACAAGCGTGTTAGCCTCACTAAAGATTTAAAATTCTCAACAACTAGGGGAAATTCAAATTTAAATTCAAATTTATCTCAAATCTCAATCCCGAGACGATAGCCACCAATTCTATGTTGCGTGCTTAGGCTCGAATAAGCAGCAACACAGAAAGAGTGAAAACTAACAAGCTTGTAAAACTTTAACAATGATTTTATTAAGTACAATTATTTAAATAAAACAATTGAACTTACAGTTTTAGAAAATCAAATCCAACAAATATAGAATTCACAAAATAATCCACTAATGGAATTTCAAGTCCTGATAAATAAATGTTCTAATAGTTCCAGGTTCGAATCTTGACAATGTAATAATCCAAAATGGCTGACAATGTCACGTGATACAGTTCTTGTTTTTAAATCATCCAAATGAAATTATGAAACATATGTCCTTTTCCAGATAAATAGAATAATTCTTCTTTTCCAACGAATTGACACAAGTCCAGAATAATATTAACACTCAAACATAAATACACAACCAATAACTTACAGCCCAATACTTCTACTACTGTCAGCTTCTAAAATACAGCTATATATATTGTTTTTCTGAAGTAAACAAGTGATCATGCTCTTTTCTAGAAATTGATAGAAGGTCATGGAAGGTCACAGAAAGAGACTACCTTACTAAAAATAACATACTCTAGATTTTTCTTACCCCTAAGAACTAAAAATAGAATGTTGTCCCTAAAATTAACCAATGAAATTGAAGACCTGTTTACAATGTTCAAAGCAAGGTCAGGAACTAGACAACTACACTAGCCTCTATAATAAAACTACACTAGCCACTATATTAAAACTACACTGGCCACTATAATAAAACTACACTAGCCTCTATAATAAAACTACACTAGCCACTATAATAAAACTACACTGGCCACTATAATAAAACTACACTAGCCTCTATAATAAAACTACACTAGCCTCTATAATAAAACTACACTAGCCACTATATTAAAACTACACTGGCCACTATAATAAAACTACACTAGCCTCTATAATAAAACTACACTAGCCACTATAATAAAACTACACTAGCCTCTATAATAAAACTACACTAGCCTCTATAATAAAACTACACTAGCCACTATATTAAAACTACACTAGCCTCTATAATAAAACTACACTAGCCACTATAATAAAACTACACTAGCCTCTATAATAAAACTACACTAGCCTCTATAACAAAACTACACTAGCATCTATAATAAAACTACACTAGCCACTATAATAAAACTACACTGGCCACTATAATAAAACTACACTGGCCTAATCATGCATTTAATCCTTCAGTTAATGCAAAATACTGACCTATCCACATTTTCTTCTCTTGTTGGGTTGGTCAAGAGGACAGTTATTAAGACCAAGCTCAACAGGTGCTTTGTACTAAGTGTACTATCTCAATGATTTCAACATCTCTCCTCCAATTTTAATTAAAGGTTGACAACATACTCATGACTACTAATAGTATGTTTTAAGTGAGACGAATCCCAGTTAAATGTCAAAACAGTAAAGACAGCTAAACCATGCATGATTACTGAAGAAGGTATTACCTTAAAGTAAAGCTTCTCCAGGTCTCATGTTCTAATCTAAAACACACTGTCCACTGCAAAATATATATTTTTTATTTCCCATTTCTTATTCCCCTCCATCCACCTTTTTGAATACTTTCTTTATAATTAACAAAATCTTAAACAATGTGCAATACCACAGTATATAACGCGACCCAGACATTAAAAAATGACAACCAGCATATGTCCCCTTTATCAATGTCTGTATCCCACACATTAATTAATAGCATGGATAATCATGCTTTCAATCCATTATTATTTTTCATACAAACACAAATAACTTACATAACCATCCTAAAACATGTTTACTTATATGGTCATGATAATAATTAGCAGTAGCCTTACTATTCTTTAAATCCGCTCCTGTGGCCTAGTGGTTAGAGAGTCTGCCATGGGAATGTGAGGTCATGGGTTTGATTCCCAGCTGAGTCATACCAAAGACTTACAAAAATGGTACTAACGGCTGCCTCGCTTGGTGCTCAGCATTATGAGGTGAGTGTTAGAACTGGTCAGCCTGGTGTCAGGATAATGTGACTGGGTGGGACATCATGCTACACGTCTGCAGCATGATGCCACAGTGCTAGACATCACTATAAATTGCCTCACTGCAGACATCATAGCGATATGGCTGAAATATTGTTAAAGCTACGTTAAAAATCCTAATCAAACAACCAAACAAACAAACTATTCTTTAGAGTGCCACAGCGGCTCATCTGGTAGACCACTAAACTTGTAATCCAAGAATTGCAAGTTCAGTAACTCTCCACAACACCTATTTCTTAAATGTCTGCATGGCATTAGGATAAACACACTGCATCTGATTTCACATTCGAAGAGGGAATCATAGCATTACAAATTTTTTTACATATTTTGACACAGAATATATTTCTTATGTTGTTAATATAATTTCATAACTCCACATTAGACATTAAATAATCCCACATCTGGTCATTGGATGAAATTTAAATACTGGACATTTAGCTTACATTTCCTTTTAAAAACAGTCTCTTATACTACCCAAAGGGTCACTTCATATTTTTACATACCCATAAATCCATGCCATCTTATCCACACATGACTGATATCACCTGGTGTTTCACTATAGTGCTTTGACTATTACTGGGCATGGAGTCCATTACACTGCTTGATTACAATTACTATTACAGCATTGATTTTAATGGCTCAAAGTAGTCCAACAAAGGAAAAAGCATGTTAAATAATCAACTTCACAATGAACAATTACAAAAAGCTACAAAACGTATTTTCAAATGTGCCTTCTGAACTTCCCACCTTTGCTGTATCAACTTGGCATTCTGCTCAAAAGCCAAGTAAAGTGTTTACCTGATGTGTGTACTTCAATGCTAACTTACACCTGATGAAAGTGTTTCTAACTCACCTAAAACGATAAGACAGTATATTTTTTAGAAAAATTAACTTGTATAATGGCTACATAAAATTACCCATTCCTTACTGTACTATTCAACATTCATGGTCTTTTGTTTATGGAAACTTTTACATAATTAATAATTTTTGGGGTTGAAATAATCTATAAATATGGTCAAATATTGTAATTACATTGGCAATGAAGGAGAATTATGATTATGATCATTGAAAAAAAAATTTATGAAACCAACTTTTGTAAAATAATTTGTCAATAGTATAATGTCAAAAAGCTTTCTTTCAAGGTCAGTGTGACAAATAAGCATTAATGTTAATGTTTTGGCTGCAATCAATTGTTGACATGCTTGAGAATGAATTTGTTTTGTTTGGGGTATGAATTGAGTTTTAGTTAGAATACACTTATTAACAGCTAGTTGTTGTTGTTGTTATTGTTGTTGTTGTTGTTGTAGGGTTTAAAGCCATTTTTCAGGACACGATAGGGTATACATGGTGGCCAGTATTAATGGTGGAGGAAGAACCCGGGAAAACCCCAGAAAGAACCATCGACCCGCGAGAAGCTACTGGCAAGCTTTCTCACATAACTACATTAGCCAAATCTTAGACACGAACCCACGTAGACAAAGGTGAGATGGCAGTGATCCATAATGGAAAGCACTTTAGACCACTTGGCCACTTGGGGGCCCCCGTTAACAGTTAGACAGAGTGTGATATCAACATGAGGTCATAGCACTAAACTGTCCAGAGTTGATTTAAACCAGAGAACATTTTAGGAAATTGTAGTCCATTTGGAACAGGTGTCATAAAATTATATTTTCCAAAATAGTTATTAACAAAGGCAGACTACATGAAGAATTTTCTAACTTCTATGGGACAGATAACAATTCTAGCAAGTAAAGTAATAATCCTGATTGGTTAATCTAAATGAGGGTGTGTGTTCCCAGATCGAATTCAGGGGTTTTAGAAAATCTCCCTTCATAGAATTAAGCAGTCCAAGTTTTTCTGTTAAAGGGGAAGTTTTGACTCTGGGGGAGCAGAAAGCATTCTCCCATCATAGATCTTCAAAGTGACTGGGGTTCTGGAAGAGATCCATATCCAGAGAAGGACAGTAAATTCTCTGATGTCAAGTGAGCCAGGGCTCAGATGAAGCAGAAGGTTAGTCACAACTGTACACAATGTATATTCATTGATGTATGTCTGCAATTATTACCGAATTTATTAATTTTTAATTCGTACTTCATTTTTTCCTTCAGTTCAGGAATAGCAGTGCATGTTTTATGATTTGTGTTGCAAGAATGTCTCAAAATATTTCATTACATAAACGAGTTCAGGTTTAAAGGTTTGCTACATAAAAGAAATCATGTAGTAAGATTTCAAGGATTTTTTTCTCACGCATATTGCATGAATATGTAAATTATGCCCTGAATGATTTATATTTTCTCACGCATATTGCATGAATATGTAATTATGCCCTAAATGATTTATATTATTTTCTCACGCATATTGCATGAATATGTAAATTATGCCCTAAATGATTTATATTATTTTCTCACGCATATTGCATGAATATGTAAATTATGCCCTGAATGATTTATATTATTTATGCTGTGGATTGATTTTCCTGTGTCTGGAAATCTGTTTAATGAATCGCTAATCAGCAAATTAACCCGGATAGGACAAGGAGTGATGTCAATGGAGAAGTCTATTAATTTGTATGTAATTAAATTATGAATTCTTTCCAAGTGAAATGATAGTGTAGCATTAATAACGTATGCCAGCTAGTAAATTTTTAACCTAAGCAGGGCACAATAGCTTATTTAAATCAGGTCCACAATAGGAATTTTGCATTAGAAAAGACATAAATTCATGGTCAATTGGTTTGTGTATCAATATTTGGTTGCAAATGACCGCATTTGCCAGTTCTGTTGATTTTATATATATATATATATATATATATATATATATATATATATATATATATATATATATATATATATATATATATATAGATGATGTCTGATGCAGAGAGAGAGAGAGAGAGAGAGAGAGAGAGAGAGAGAGAGAGAGAGTATTTGTTATTCACACAAAATGAACCCTACTATGTGTTTAGGTTGGCTATTATCTTTTGTATTTAAAGAAAATAGCTCACAAATACCCAACTACAAAAGTAGCATAGTCCATGGTAAAGATCTCATGACCCGAAAGGCTAAAAGCAGAAAGAGAAAAGGAAAGATATGGACTGATCACCAGCAGTAATTTGAGAAGGACAGGAAGCACTAGTTGATGTTGTCATTCCTGGCAATCCATCGCTCAATTATATGATGAAATTTGTTCCAACAGAAACCGACATTTTTGTTTATGTAACTGATTAAACTGTAAGATATGACATATGGTGGCTTATTCTATTATATATCTCTGTTCAGATCTGTTATTCCATCCATTAATTTCACATTTTGTTATACTGGATCTAGGAAAAAACACCATGAAGTCATCTCGTTAATACTGATAGCCAAACAGCATGAACAGTCATCTCATTAATACTGATAGCCAAACACCATGAACAGTCATCTCGTTAATACTGATAGCCAAACACCATGAACAGTCATCTCGTTAATACTGATAGCCAAACACCATGAACAGTCATCTCGTTAATACTGATAGCCAAACACCATGAACAGTCATCTCGTTAATACTGATAGCCAAATACCATGAACAGTCATCTCGTTAATACTGATAGCCAAATACCATGAACAGTCATCTCGTTAATACTGATAGAAGAATTGGTGAAGATTTCTCTCCATTAATCCACCCACAAACTCTATTGCAATGATACAGATATGCTCACTTATAAGTCAAACTGCAAACAACAAAGATCCTGATCTGCCTTAGCATTATACACTGGCAGATCTGGATCTATGCAGTTTGAAGTTGGACTGACTTAAAATCAAGTATATATGATAACTGTTCATTTTATATCAAAATATGGTTTCATATTTGATGAACAAAAATCAGACTGTCCTTAATTGTTTTGAAAGGTAATTTAATTTTTTTTATTTCAGTTTGAGTAGAAAATGTTATTGTTTTGAAGTTAAGTATAAAATCACAGGCTGATTTCACCTAAAGGTAAAAACTAGGAAAGGATTTCATTCATATTTACATCCATGTGGGCCCATATGATAAAGGTATGTTGTTAACATCTATCACACCTGAGGGCACTAATTGACACTATAGATGATATGGTCAGACTTAAAACAGTCTGCCATATTTCTTGAATGTTCAGCACTGAAAAGATGAATTTTGTCATATTTAAAAATAATCCCTGAAAACAAAAGATTATTTGAGTAAACTAAACATTTTATGTTCTTTCTAAAGACAAATTTTCACAATGTACATTTGTGTATTTGTGTAACACAATGTGTATTTGAAAAGTCCACACTAATGATATGCCATTTATATCCTACACTTTTTCCTAGTGATGAGATTAATCTAATCTATGTGTGTCAATATGGGATTAGGAAATATAACCTCTGTGATCCAAAACATTTTTTCCTGTCCACACATTCTGACCTTCAAATATGATTTCGCTATCCCACACCAATGTATATACATGTACTGGTTTATGTTGTTCCTAAATATACATCTCTCAAATTTTTGTGACCATTGGCAATGTGCCTAGGTCTATAATAATAATAATAATAATAATAATAATAATAATAATAATAATAATAATGAGGACTTTGTATAGTGCCTAATCATTAGTAGCTCTAAGCACTTTACAACATATGTAATGATATGAATACAAAAAACAAAAACAAAACAAAACAGAAACAAACACCATGAAATTGGAAAACAAAAAATGCTGAAAATATTTAAAGTAGGAAATATTTTTAGGCATTTAAGTTTTTCTTCCAATTGAAAAAAAAATAATCATCAAGTACTGATTTCATCCACAAAGTATTACTGTACAACTTTTCAAAACATAATGAAATAAAAACAGTGTGTGTGTTTGTGTATGATTTGGATTTTTAATATAGCTTTAACGAGTCAAAATATAAGTTCACCTGACTGACACAGTCTCTAATGGTTATCATGCAGTTTGTTCTGTTTTTAAAAAAAAGTATTTAAATTGTTTTTACTACTAATATTTAAAATCGGGGGGGGGGGGCGCGGTTGTTTTTTTTTTTTTTTTTTTTTTTGCATAATTAAAATTACAAATCAACATATATTATGGGGGGGGGGGAATACTTCCTTCATACCTTTTTAACAAATTTTAGCGTTTGAAACAACCATATCTGACAGTGAAACTGGAAACCTGTCCGATGGTCTATTTAATTATGGTTCTGCCCATAATGGAAATGTATACAGCAGTTATACCATTTGTGTTAAACAAAATAAAACTGTAAATATCTCTAACAAAAAAACAAATTACTGGTCGGTAATACTTGAACCTGCTAATGGAACCGCATAATCGAATTTCTTCGTGACGGGAAACAAGTAGGCCAGAGACACGCCAACATGGAGAGCCATTTTAGTACCTTTTTGCTGAATGGCCGAGAGAACTTTTTCTATTTTTTTTAGCATAATCAATAACCATAGTAAATTATCTCTCTTTAAAAGAATATTCAAAGTCAGTGTATATTTTCAATTTCTTTATTTTAAAAATTAAAAACGCAATACGATCTTTCCTGTCTACCAATTTACAATATTCGCTCAATACACAAACTGAGGGCTAAACTTTAGTTTATTTCAAATTAAAATGTGTCGGCCATCTTTATTTTGCCTTGCTATCAACTAAAATATTGTTTTCTTTTCCAATGCTCATGTTTAAGCTACGTTATCGTCACATTTTTTTTCAAATCAACGGTGTCGTAGTAAAAATTTACATAACCTAAAATTAAACTACATGAAATAAAATGAAAGTATCCAGCTTCGTGCCAAGAAATTTACCTGTTTAGTGCCTGGTAATCTGTAACGTAGTTATGGTATACAGCAGGTGCGAGAGGAACTTCCTTTTTCTGCTTGTTGCCTATCTTGTTCAGTTGAAAAACAATTATGTTCTAAATGTAGGCTTTCACATGAAACCACCCATGATCTGTGGAACAAATGATGTAACCAACAATGTCACAAAAGATGAATCAACCCGTTTGCTTACATAAGCCACCTCGATTTCGATAAAGCGTAACTGTTCAAATGGCTATTTATCTCCCTTGACGACCGTACTTGCACTGTGGCAGGTTGCGGAACCTTATGTACAATTTTCATATCGTGGATGACCATATTAAAAAGAACTTTTAAGAGTTGTAATGTGTATAATTTGAACGTTTCTTTTGTGAAAAATGTATCATGTATTGAAGTCATTAACTTGTATCAGTAGCAGTGGTTGATTCCTACAGTTAATAATAATAATAATAATAATAATAATAATAATAATATATAATAATAATAATAATAATAACTGTAGTAGAGATAGTTGTACTCAGTGTGCCACTATAATATACTATTTCTGCGACTTGGACGACAATGCTCTTTGAAAACTGCGCCATTTTCAAGAAAAATTTCACTTTTTCATTTAAAATGTGTTTCGTTGTGTAAAAGCACTTTCCTTGCGAACAAAATTAAATTCTTCATGAAAACTGCACATTTACATTCCTTACAGATTGCATCAATGGGTACTAATCGCTTTGGAGGTGAAGAATGAGACATAATTCGTTATCATTACACACTTTTTCACGACTCAATTTTGTGGAAAATATCTTACGAAGAATGTCACTTTCTTGACAAAAAAGTGACTTTATATGAATATAACTTTATGAAAAGTGTCATTTTTAAGGAAAAAATAACTTTAGATGTCGAAACAAACGTTTTTTAAACAAGTTACTTGTTAGTGGAAAAAATGCATTTTTTAAATTTCAAACTACTCACTTTTTGAAGAACACTTTGCTATTCCTCATCATTGTAATCAGCGGTTCGCAAATTAGGTCCAATATACATAAAATATTCATGAAAAACTCCTATTTTTAACGAAACAAACCGCAGTCTACACGAAGACGTGATATCAGTTGTATATGGCTCTTCAGTCACAATGGAATATTAACATTAGCCCAAATATATATAATGGTGCAAATCTTTATCAAATAATTTCGCAGTATTGGTCCTCGCGACACCAGTAGTTTTATTTAAGGGGTTTCTGAGCCAAACGCCTATTTTATTTTATTTTAGAACGACAGCATGATTTTTACCCCTGCCAGATCCACCCATGTTATTCTAAACAAATATGAAAACGACTTTGCTAAGGTAACAGCGTCGACTTTGTTATCGATTACCTTACTCGAGAACCTAAGAAGGAAGTCATCATCGTCGACAAACTAAAGTTGGTTTCATAAACAATCCCCTTTAACAAGACTAATGGAGTATTTATTTTCTAATTCACACAAAACTTTACTCCACCTAACATTTATTCAAAATTTACTGTAATAACCAATCTATAAAAAAAAATTCCACCTTGCTAAAGTCGACAGCATACATTGTATAAGCTAACGTGAATGTATTGATCCCATCAGAGCAGTATCTTTTATCATCAAAATTACAAATACCAGATTTTATAGCATCATTCTCAGTTTTATAACAATTTGATCTTATTGCCATCATCTCAACATAAACATAAAATCAGTCTAACGTAAAAGTATAATTACTGACCTTATTCACCTTACATATTACATTTCTTTTGTTGTTTTTTTTATAACTTTATTATCAGCTAATTTTAGACAGTACATTTTACTCCACAATCATATGAACTCTACAATAAAAATAAAGTTTGTTTCATCCTTAAATTTTCCTATTACTTATTATTATTATTATTATTATTATTATTATTATTATTATTATTATTACAATGAAACCCACTATGTTTACGATAATCTGGAAGATCATATAATTATCGGCTATAAAAACCTTATAGTGAATGTTATCCGATTCTATCTTGTACATTAGCGAGTCAGTGTCAGAAAATAACAATTCTGCATCACGTCACTTAACGTAACAAACTCGTAGTGGAACCAGAAGATTAACTTCTGTGATATCTCAAGTACTGCCGTACCGACATAAACTGGCTTATTCAACTTTATAGTTGTCTTTCTTTTATGAACGGTTACTAGATTGTCATTAAACATTTTCAAACTATCAAAATCATCAGATGCAACAAGTCTATTACGACGTTCCACGTTATTACGATCTCAATATTGACTCGCTTTTTGATATTTTCATGAGCTTTAATTTGTTTTAAATTCTGCTGTTGCAGCTGCTCTTCGGCTAAGATTAACAGCGATAAAATCTGTCATCCAACGTAACTGATTAAATTTTAGAACTCGATGAACTTTTCCTAGTACCAGACCATGATCAAGTACCAGTAGTAATATCGCGACGACATAGCGATAATTGGATTTCCATGTTAAAAAGGCGACCCGGCCTTATGGCGACAAGGGGAATTTAACATGTACATGAAAATGTACTGGGTTTGTATAACGACAAGGAGAATTGAAGAGGTGTTTCGTCACGGTACTGGACACTGGGAAAACAATGGCAACAAGGTTGCAAGTGGCTGACCTCAATCCGACGGAGCAGTGTGGAACAATGCTGCAAGTGCTGAATACGCGCTAATCTAGGGACAATGGACAAATACAGTAGAGACACACACACACACACACACACACATATATATATATATATATATATATATATATATATATATATATATATATATATATATATATATATATATATACGAGGTTAGAGACATGTATAGAGACATACACAAACATAGATTTATCTACATAAATCTTTTATACAAACAACAATACAATCGACTTAAAAATTCTAGGCAAGAGAGAATAAATATCTTGCCGAGAAATGTAAGCGGCCCTGAAAAAGAGACTTTTTTTTTTTTTTGTTTTTTTTTTTGTTTTTTTTTTTCTTTTACACCATTCGGTTAACACAGTGCATCGCACTGGTCTTCTTCGCTTCCTCAATCTTCGTCTGACATTTGGATGGTAGATTAGGAGTCGCTTCAGACAGCCTTGCCTCTCCACATATATTCTTTGTTTCCAAAGGCCGTATCAGTGATCTCGGTGATAACCAATGGCAGAGGCGTAGCGATGATATTTTGCGCCCGGGGACGAACTATAAAATTGGCGCCCCAGCGATCTTGTGACCGATTTATTACCCTTGTTTACTTATCATAATGTAACGTTGCAGGCCTCATTTTGGCGCCCCTGTACCTTGGCGCCCGGGGACATATGTACCCCCTGCCCCCCCCCCCCCCATAGCTACGCCTCTGACCCATGGTGATTGGGCATACATGGAATCAGCGCCGGATTAAGCACCGTGGAGGCCCATAGGCAGTCAAACTTTTGGGGCCCCAGACCCACGGTCACGGTCTCATGGGGGCCCCTGATGGGGACCATAAAAGTCGCGGGGCCCATAGGCAGTTGCCTACTCTGCCTAATGGGTAATCCGGGACTGCATGGAATAGTACGGGTTTAGCAAAATCGAATAAAGAAGGGTAGACGATTGTACATAAGTCCACGTCTTGTGACGAGAAAAGGTGAATGGAATGAACGAACGAAGTTTAATTAGTGTACTCGTCCACGAAGGGACATTTGACACTGTTTAATGCCAGCAAAGCTGACTATTTGATTATTCCCGTGGGGTAAGGAATGATGCCACATCTCCACGGGCGTTAATGCACACATAGTGTGCTATTTAATTTGGTCGTCATGTCGCGCCCCTATTGATAAGACCTTCAGGTGAGTGGGACTAGACCCAACACACACTCAACCCTGTCAACCAATCAGCTTGAAGAGAGCAGAGGTGCAATGGCACCAAATAATGACGAGAGAAAAATAGTTTTCTCATATCGTCGTGTGGAGAGACTCTGGTCGTAGAAAAGGAGGAAAAGTTCACGGAAAAAGCCAGCCCATGGATGTCGTTAGCCTTGAAACGCCCTAGCCATACTTATTTCAAATTCAGTCCAGTTATACTAATGGACAAAAAAATACCAATATTGTGTAAGCCACCTGTGCAATTGAATTAAATTCTAAAAAGTTGTAGAATTTTCCTATCTACTAACATACCAATATTTCTAGTACATTGTGTACTAACATTGTGTTAGTCCCTAACAAATTGAATCTAAAATGTCTAAGCGACATATGTAGTTTTGTCACTGTTAGGTTGAATGGCTTGTAAATTTTGAGCGGTGGGTTCAAAATTGATCGAGTCAGATTTCTCAAAAGATCTTGTTCGAATAGAGTTCTCGTACCAAATGAGAACACATAGTAGCATAATGGCAATATGGCAGCTCTTAAAAGGACTTAGAAGCAGCTCGGTTGAAGCTGCCTCATCTGTCCTCTAATGCTACGATACGTGCAGCAGTTTCATTTTTTTCTTCTTCCCTGTAGGCTCTAGGGAAGTAGACTCCATGCAGGGTAGATAGGTGCCACACTGCATCGAGGAGGTGGGTGAGTGGCCGCTGCTCAAAGAAGTTGTAGTAGTACTGCGTCAGAATAGTTATGGCGAAGTTCCAATGCGCAGCTCTAGGTGGAGATGTTTGCAATGACCGGAATCCTATGTAGGTGACGGCGTTTATGAAATGTGTGGTCCTTTTCTCATCCTCAAGTAGTTTTTGTAATCCCAAGTCATTGTAAAGTTTGGTCATGAGCTCTTCTTGCGTGTTTTGTTTTTTTTGTGGGCATTCTGACCGTTTTCTTGGCCGGCATGAATTCCTCTTCAGAAGACGTTGAAACTTCAAAGTCTTTCTCCATGTCGATTGCCACTCTTGGAGACTGCTTATGGGTAGAGGTTAATGGCTTTCCTTTCCCCTTAGTCGGTGTTTTTTTGACTTTCCCCTTTATTGGTGGTGGTGGTGGTGGTAGTGTAGCTTCAACCAAAGGTTCTGACGTGGCTCCCTGGTCCGACGTTGTTTCTAACATAAGTTGAAGCTTATTGGCAAAGCTTGCCAAATGTTCACTAAGAGCCGTTGCTACACCCTCTGTTACAGGCTCCCCCTTTTCAGGGGGAGGTGGAGAGACCGGTTTCTCAGTGACACGTGGTGTTTGGGGTGGGTTGTTTTCTCGATCTGGCTGGGTCTTTCTCCACTGCTATCGTTTTCCCCTACTTCTGCTGTAACCCAGATTCCTTCTATCTTATTTGTCGTCGTTATCCCATACCAAGAGTAGCGTAGTTCTCCTCTCGGCAGTTCTAAGGCTCCACCCAGTGACTAACTTCAGTCCAATGCCCATAATGGCATTGAGCGCCTGGGGTGGATGATTCAAATCGCTGTCATAAAATTATCCATGTCTTGCTTCTTGCTAGTTCACCGCAGACTGAATGGAATGAAGTGAACCGCTGTTTACAGTGGAAGAGCGGATCGAAACGTATTGAGTTCTTTCACCAACCCTAACACTGGTTATAAAATTCAGCAACCTTTGCCTTTCAATCAGCAGAGAGCTTCCTGTGACACCACATTTCCTATATGGGTGCGCTAGTGTCTGAGTTCAGCGAATATTGTCAATGCAAAATTGTTAGAGCATGACGAACCTACTAGGACGAAAAATCGGGCTGCATCGTGCGTGGAGATGAGGAGTGATGACAGATCAGCGGCTACTAATACTACCATTGTCCAACTTCCAGAAGATAACTGGGATATTCTTTCTGCACAAGAATTTGTTTCGGTACCAGCCGCTTTCTCCGTCCTTACCGTCTGTCGAGTGCTTTAAACACAGGCAGAAAGAAGAATTGGGGAATGTTTGCCATAGCAGAAAGATAGATAAAAAGAAGAACAACCTTTCTCAATCAGCAGCAACAAGTAGAAGAAGACGAAGAAGAGGCCAGAAGAAAACGAATGAAAGAAGAAGAAGCAGAGAAGAAACAAGGTCTAGGAGAGAAGGAGGATTGTGAAAGTCAAACGGTCACGGTACACTTAGATATCTTGGCAGGGTTAAGGTGTCTGAAACAAATGTATCAGACTTCTTTAATACGACCCAAGAGAAATAGACCTTACCGAGACAAACATTCAAATTCCGTCCAAGCTCCCATTACACCTACGATACCAACAGTAGCGATCACTACCAATTCATCGATAGTAACATCAAAAAGTAGGCTTTGGCCGTGGCAAAAGGATAAGGCAGTTAAAGCTCACTGCATCCCTTTCCTGAGTTTGTGTAAAGAAACAAACACAAAGGGTCTTTTTCAGGACCATCCATCTCTCTCGAAAAGAGACTTCTCAATATTTGCCAAAATCAAATAAATTTCAATCCCTTTTCCCCCATGATGTATTGTGTGTGAGTGCGTGAGTGTCGGTCCTTACGGTTATAAAGGCAAAACCAAGAGACGCTTAATTTTTGTCTTTCTGGTATATTCGCTGGTACAAGAGACAATCAAAGTTGAAAACATGTCGCTTTAAAAAATGTAGTAGCCTCTTCTTTTCCTTTCACTCTCTCCTTTTTTTAATTTTTTCATTGTCACATTTATTTTTGCGCTTCTTCTTCATCACTTTTTCTCTTTTACTTTTCTTCTCTCTCTCTGGGCGGGTCTAGTTTCATCCTCCTTATCGGAGGGTTCTTCATTTTTGGAAGCCCTCTACTCCTTCCCCAGTTGTTTCTTGGATCGGTTCTCTTTTTCTTAGGACAATCTGAATACAATTATCCTTTCTATTGACAATGATAGCAGGTATCTTGACCTTCGCCTTTTTAATGCCTGCTTTGACGTTGTGGGCATTATGAAGACCAATGTCTTTTCTTCTGAAAGATATAGCAAATATCTTTACTTTATCTCGAAAGTATGAGAGTAATTTGTCCGCGTCTCTGAAAAATAAAACTTCGAATAACACTTCTCAAAGCTTCGATCAGAAATTTGATCAGTGTTGGCTCTCCCGTTTTCTTGAAGGACCGAGAGTGAAATTAATACTTTTCGGGAAGACACTGACCATTTATATAATAATATAAATGAGGACATTGCATAGCGCCTAATCTTTAGAAGCTCTAAGCGCTTTACAACATCTACAATGATATGACTATACAAAAAATAAAACAAAAGAAAACACCATGAAATTGGCAAACATAAAAAAATGCTGAAAAAAGTTAAGGTAGGAAACATATTAGGTCTTTAAATTTGTTATTGCAGTCAAACACGGTGAGTTTTAAGAGCACTCTTGAAAGGGATCACTGTGTCCTTGTGTCTAATTTCAATGGGCAATTAATTCCATATTGCTAGGCGCTGGTATGCAAACGAACGTTGTCCATATGACTTTGTTTTCATAGTGGGAATATTGAGTATACGATTGTCAGAAGAGGAGCGTAAGTATCTTGCTGGTAATATACACATGGGTGTGGCCGGATAGGTATGCTGGACTGGAGTCCCTCAGTGATACGTAGCACATATAACACATTTTGTGTTTGATTCTGGATCGAATGGATAGCCAGCATAGGGTACAGATCAGCGGGGAGGTGTGCTCTGATCGTGGTACTATAAAGATGATCTGAAAAGCTATGTTTTGAACATTTTAAAGTTTCTGGAGTAGATATTGAGACGAACCAGACAGAACTGAATTATAATAGTCCAGTCTGAAGCTTCGATAAGAAATTTGATCAGTGTTGGCTCTCCCGTTTTCTTGAAGGACCGAGAGTGAAATTAATACTTTTCGGGAAGACACTGACCATTTATATAATAATATAAATGAGGACATTGCATAGCGCCTAATCTTTAGAAGCTCTAAGCGCTTTACAACATCTACAATGATATGACTATACAAAAAATAAAACAAAAGAAAACGCCATGAAATTGGCAAACATAAAAAAATGCTGAAAAAAGTTAAGGTAGGAAACATATTAGGTCTTTAAATTTGTTATTGCAGTCAAACACGGTGAGTTTTAAGAGCACTCTTGAAAGGGATCACTGTGTCTTTGTGTCTAATTTCAATGGGCAATTAATTCCATATTGCTAGGCGCTGGTATGCAAACGAACGTTGTCCATATGACTTTGTTTTCATAGTGGGAATATTGAGTATACGATTGTCAGAAGAGGAGCGTAAGTATCTTGCTGGTAATATACACATGGGTGAGGCCGGATAGGTATGCTGGACTGGAGTCCCTCAGTGATACGTAGCACATATAACACATTTTGTGTTTGATTCTGGATCGAATGGATAGCCAGCATAGGGTACAGATCAGCGGGGAGGTGTGCTCTGATCGTGGTACTATAAAGATGATCTGAAAAGCTATGTTTTGAACATTTTAAAGTTTCTGGAGTAGATATTGAGACGAACCAGACAGAACTGAATTATAATAGTCCAGTCTGAAAGTACACATGAACACACAATTGTTTTAGTGGCATGAACTGAAAGATATTTGCGAATGGAGATGATGCGTTTAGCTCAAGATATGCAGCCTTGCATATGTTCATGACATGTTGGTGTAATGTGAGAATACTGCCTATATAGCAAAGATACCGGCCTTACATTCACATGTTACTGGCGGACAACCTTCGCAGTATCATGCATAGACTCGTGCAAAGTAAGAACACTCGTGACAATATGTGTTTAGCTCGTGCCATCATCGTAGGACGAACGTATGCCGATACGTACGACACGTAAGAATGGAAGAGCCTGAAAATATTAAACGATCGACCCGAGCCAAACAACAAAGAGAAGCAGAATTCCTGTTATAGCAAGCTTGCCTATCCAAAGACACACCCAAGACTTCTTAGCTCCACGCTACACATTAAAAGTTCATCGGCAAGAAGTGCGTGGAAAACTGTTTTTTCGAGGCTAAGATTTAAAACACGGGAAATAAATTCACGCCTATCATCATCATGAACATTTCGATACCAGAAGCAGTATATTCGGATTCCTAGGATAAAGTTAATGCTGTGTGAAATATGAGTATGGATATAGCATTGGAGAGCAACACAAGCATTATGGATCGAATGCCCAGGATTTTTGTCCTAAACCTGCCATGGCGAAGGAAAAAAAAACGAGTGCATTGCTCAGCATGTCAGTGCACTTTTGGCAGTCCATCCTATTGCCAACAACATATGAAGACGCAAGGTTCGCAGCAGAAAAGTGCTCGTCAACTCTAGAGATTGGGCCTTACTTATGGAGAAGTTATACGTACCAATAATGTCAAAGAACACATTTATCCAGGAAAGAAACGATGTCACATTTGTCTCCAAATCGTGGACTTGGAACAGAAATTCTACATTCAAAAATATTAACCGCAACAGAAGGAGGAGGAGGTAAAGTAAGAGGACTACAAAAAAAAGGGAATTCAATTTATTCGATTTCGAATGCATGCAAGAGACTGGAGTTAACATTCCTAATTTCTGCGTAGCTAATCGAGAGAGCGAGACATGCGTTCAAAACCCTATCTTTTATCATAGCCCGCATTGTAACAAGTTTCTTGGAATAAATGAAACAGAACACACTAATCGATTTTGCCCAATAAATCTTAGATCTCATCGACGAAACGTCAAGACAAGACGACATCGAACGTTACGGAGACTGCCATCGCTATGTCAAGGTTATGGCTCATAAATTCGCAGGGTACAATGGATACTTTCTTCAAGAATATTGTACTGAACTATTGTACTGAACAAAGTACCGAACGACCTAACGTCGCATTGAACGGAGCCAAAATCATTTCCATGTAAGTGGGGCAAGTGAAGTTTAAAGACTCAATGAGTTACTTGGCCATGCCATTGATTCGAATGCCTTAAACATTTGGAATGCTAGAAATGGCCAAAGGATTTTATCAACACGTGCTCAATACTGAAGCCAATCAACACGCTGTCGTGATATATTTACCTGATGACCCCGAAAACATGCGCATCAAACAACGAGAAGCTTTCTAAGCTTAGTAACAAACTCACTCCTCGGATACCTTCTACTTTTAGGAAGAAATGTTAAAGTATTTTCCATCGGACGTGAACATTTTAAGGCGTTCGCTGTGAAAAATTTCGAGAATTGCTCATGGAGCACATAGGGATCGATTATTTTAAAACAAAAAGCACGAACCATTGCCACAGTGTGTACATCAGTGTACTGCAAACGAGTCATGCCCGAGAAGACCCTGGGTGTCAACTGCCCTCAAACAACCACTTTTATTAAATGTCGATTCTCGGTCAAAGCCGTGTGCTGGCTAAATTAAATGCCCAAAACGAAGGCAGCGAAAAGACCCTTGGAATTTATTCAGGTAATTGCCTGATACTAAGAAACCCTAAGATTACCGTTTAAAAACCAGTTCTGAGTTTAAACGCATCTTCGAAAATTACAAGCTAATTGACTCTCAGAACCTGCGTAACAGTTTGTATCAAGAATGAATGATTGCCACATGTTTGCTGTACCACACCGACGAAGAATAAGGAGAAGAAATCAGACACTTGGACGAGTGTTCGCTGTATCGTTACGTGTGCAACAGATAGACGTGGACAGCATTCGACAATACGAAGGATTAATCAAAGTCCTGCCTCCCACGGACTTGTATCATTCTGTTTATATCATCATTGCCAAGGAAAACTTATGTTTCTCATGTTTTACTTGTGTTCTGCTTGTGTCGAAACTTGTAACCAGGACCAATCTTGTCCTCACACTCAGGAAATATGTAAGCTGAATCTTTCTCGATGGTCTCCGCACTCTCACTACCAACCTTTAGTGTAACCGAAGTAATATCTTCATGGATACTTTGTAAGGGAACATTCATCGTTTGTCTGTGGAGTTGAGAGAACACATTTACCGAGAATTTGTCACAAGTTGAACGCAAAGAATAATTACATCCTTTACGTCTCCAAGATTTTAACCACTGGTACCTGAATGATATAAGAGGACCGATTTATTTGAAAGCGTTCCGATGGTCAGACATTGTAAAACTACCCAAGCGTCAGAAGACTGTTTGCTACTCATTCTATTTACAAGTGTCCATACTACAACGAATCACAAAGGAAGACTTATAGGATTACCTACATATTTTACAACAACATATATAGTCTGAAGAGGAAAATTATATACGATGTGTGCTGTGTGCCCTAGTGACTAAATAATTTGGATTTGCCACTGGAGTACGATTAGTCCTGTGCAAAAAGTACATGTATTACATCCGACAAAAGAAAGTCATTGCTGTGAATGTCGAGTAGATTCACAATTTACCTCTTCCTCCACTTTCAAAGTAACAGAGAAAACTTAGATTGTGCCAGTTGGGAGTCCTTGTATATTGTGCTAGTATCATTTACATTACGCAACATTTGTTTCAACAAAGTAAAGACCATCCCACCATCCGTCTCTATGCTCATTGCGTAGTCTTGTTTAAAAACCCTACAGATAAATCATAAGTGCAAGTGTTAGCCAAATCTGAACTCCTTGACTGCCAGTAGTGTATGGGGATACTCTAGCGTCAATGGGAAAATCCTATGTAAAACAGCTTGGGAACATCTAGCGTCAAGGGGAATTTAACATGGTGGGGACTATCTAGCGTCAAGGGAAATTTAACATGGTGGGACTATCTAGCGTCAAGGGAAATTGAACATGGTGGGACTATCTAGCGTCAAGGGGAATTGAACATGGTGGGACTATCTAGCGTCAAGGGGAATTGAACATGGTGGGACTATATAGCGTCAAGGGAAATATAACATGGGAAATAAAACAAGGAAAAAAGGGGTGGCAATGAAAGCTACTATCTTTTCGAGACTTATGAGTGGCCCTGAAAAGGACCGTTAGGTGTAATGTTAACGTTGTCTTGTTAACACAGAGGACATCTTACAGATCTTCTTCTCTTCCTTAAACTTCTCCTTACTGTGGGTCCATAGAAGAGAACTCTCTTCAAGCAACCTTGTCTTTCCACATAGACTCTTCTCTTCCAATAGGCTGTCTCCGTCCTATCAATGACACTCCATGATGATCTGACATACATGGGTATGTCAGTCCTAAACAGCATACTTGACACAAGGGTTGACGATTCAACATTAGTCCACATCTTCTGATGAGAACAGGTGAATTGAATGCCGTGTACTGCGGTTATTTATAGGGGAAGAGCGGATTGAAACGGCTTGAGTGTATCCACCAATCCAAACGTGCGTTACAAAAGTCAGACACAGCCATCCAATCGGAAGAGAGCAGTCTGTGACGTCACCTTTTCTATATAGAGGTACTAGCGTCTGTGCGCAGTCAATCGATTCAAGAGAGTTGTCAATCATGGCGGACAGTAAGAAGACAATGAATTGGAGTGAGACAGGAGTAGAGACAGCAAGTCATGGACCAACAGTGACTACTAAAGTCATGACAAATCTACATCCAGAAGAAGTGGATTTTAACTGGGATATTGTGGATTTTTTAACATCGCAAGAATTTATTCCGGAACCTTCGTTGCCTTCTGTATCTTCTTATGGACACGTCGATGATTTTAAGCAGAGACAAAAAGAAGCATTGGAGCGATTTTTACAACAACAGAAAGTAGAAGAACAAGCTTTTCTTATGCAACAGCAGGAAGAAGAAGAAGCAAGAAGAAAACACCAGGAAGAAACAGTAGCAGCAACGGAGAAGAATGAAGACCAAGGACAGAAAGAAAATAGTGAAAATCAAACGGTTACGACGGTACTTTTAGATATTTTAGCTGAGTTAAAGAGTCTGAAACAAATGTATCAGACTTCTTTATCACGACCGAAGAGAAAAAGACCTTCTCGAGCGAAACAACCCGATCTCTCTGTGACTACGTCTACCTTACCACCGTTATTGATTTCTACCAAATCATTGACAGGAACCACCAGTCCCGAAGTAGGCCTTGGCCGTGGCAAAGGCTTAAGACAGCTCAAGAGGATTTCATCCCGTTTCTGAGTTTGTTTTGTTTTAAATACACAAAACACCAACGGTCCTTTTCAGGACCACTCCAATTATTTCGAAAAGAAATACTATGTCAATTGCCTATTTCAATGAAAACTCAAAAGTCCTTTATGTTTTTAAAAACCCATCATGTACGTGTGAGTGAATGAATGTGTGAGTGTAGGTAATTATACTATCAAATCAAAACCAAGAGACACTTACGTTTTTTCTCTTTAGTTTATTCTAGTACAAACGACACAATTCAATATCACAACATAACATAACACAAGACCACTTTAAAAAAGTTCATAGGTTTTCTTCTGTTTCACTCTTTCTGTTTTTTCATTTTCTTTACTGTCACAGCTTTTTTTTCTTCCTCTTCACTTTCGTTTCGTCTTCTTTTCTTGTTTTTGTGAACGTGACGGGGTTCTTCCTTGGAGGAGGGTACCTCTTTCTCCTCCTGTTCAGAATTTCTTTCCTCCTCCTCCTCCTCCTCTTCCTCCACCTCCTCCTCCTCCTCCTGCTCCTGTTGTTTCTTAGGGCAGTTTGGAGACCAATGTCCTTTCTCTTTACAATAATAACAGGTATCTTGACTTTTGTCTCTATTGTAGCCTTTTTTATTTTTGTTACGATCTGAACATTCTGTAGCCCAATGTCCTTTCTTCTTACAGATATAGCAAGTATCTTGACTTTTATCTCGATAGGAGGGAGAGTAGGCTGTCGGCTGGTCTGACGAAAACTTTCGTATGACCCCACGTAAAGCTCTAATGAGAAGTTCCACTTGTGTAGGTTCTTCCATCGTTCTGGTCAATGTGAGAGTGAAAGGAATACTGAACCGTTAGACACTAACCCTTTATATATATATGCACGGATCGAACATGAATATATAGGGGTTATGGTCTTTAAAAGGTAGTCATTTGACTTTTTGCAGACAAGATGAAAAGGTCACATCATGCTGTGGAGAAAGGAAAAGACAGTAAGAGACAGAAACGTAATGTATCGCCTAGTACAGTAGCTGAAGTCTTGGCTCAAATTCATGCCAGTGATTTTGAAGATGACATGAGTGAGCCCGAATTTACACCTAAGCAATCGACGTCCAAGCAAAGTACACTACCCTTAGTTAACCCTGAAAATTACTATCACATTCGAGAGACAGAAAAGCGTTCCTCTCGAAAATTTAGAACAACGGCTTACACGTATGCCGTAAAGTTTAAAGATTTCAAGTCCAATGTACCTTTGGAGAATACAGAAGGGTTCATTACTGAGGTGTGGGATTCTGTGTTAACTGCACTGAAACAGCAATGTCAAGCCAAAGAAGACGATCGCTTGAGACTTTCTATTCATCACGATAATTTAAAGTCTCCCGTTTGGATCGAATTTACTAGTCCATCAGAACTGACACCTTCTAAAGTCATTGACAAAATTCAACATGTGCAACAATCCAATGACAAGTTTCACATTGACGATGGAAAAGCCACACTGTTCATGACCCACGTGTCTCTTCCCCAGGGGACAGGACGCAAAAAAGTATTATTGGTCGACAGCCTTCGCAGCACCAAACTAAGTCTCGTCCGAATTAACAATCCTCAAGACCAGATGTGTTTAGCCCGTGCTGTCGTCGTGGGACGAACGTATGCCAACAAGAACGACACGGTAGAATGGAAAAGAGCCTGGAAAACTATTCAACAATCGGACCGAGCCAAACAACGAAGTGAAGCAGAACTCCTGTTACAGCAAGCGGGGATATCCAAAGACACTCCTTGTGGCATTCCAGAAATGCAACAATTACAAGACGTCTTGGCTCCACGTTACACCTTGAAAGTACACCCTCAAGAAGTGCGTGGACCTCTTTTGTTTCGAGGCCACGATTTCAAAGACGGAAAATACATTCACGTCTATCATCACGATGGTCATTTTGATACCATTACCAGTATCACTGGATTCCTGGGATACGGTTACTACTGTGAAAAATGTGACTATGGTTATAACAATCGAGAACAACACAAACATTGTGGATCAAAATGTGAGGGATGTTTAGCCTCACAACCTTGTCTGGACCAAGGAAAAGAAAGAGTGCATTGCCCTGTGTGTCAGCGCACTTTTGTCAGTCCTACCTGTTACCAACAACATTTGAAGATGCAAGGTTCACAGCAGAAAAACACTTGTCAACTTCTGAGATTGTGCCCTACTTGTGGACAAGGCATACGTACCAATAGTGCCAAGTTTCACGTTTGTCGAGGGAAGAAACGATGTCACATTTGTCACCAAATCGTGGACTTGGAACACGAATGCTTCATTCAAAAATACCAACCCCATTCAGAAGATACCCAGAAGAAAGGGAATTTTATCTTTTTTGATTTCGAATGCATGCAAGAAACCGGTATTCACATTCCCAATTTCTGCGTAGCTCACCGTGCGTGCGAACAGTGCATCCAAGAACCTATCTTTAGTTATTGCCCTCACTGCAACAAGATTCCTGGAGGACGTGAAAAAATCTTTCGAGGGTCAAACACGTTAGCCAAGTTTGCCCGATGGATCTTAAACCCCATTGACGAAACGTGGAGTACAGAAGACATCGAACGTTACGGTAATTGTCATTGCCATGCTACGGTCATGGCTCACAATTTTTCGGGATACGATGGGCAATTTCTGCTCAGATACTATGCGGAACAATGTACCGAACGACCTCAAGTGACTTTGAACGGAGCTAAAATCATTTCTATGCAAGTAGGACAAGTACAGTTTAAAGATTCGATGTGTTACTTGGCCATGCCATTGAGTCGCATGCCTAAAACGTTTGGAATGACAGAATTGGTTAAAGGTTATTTTCCACACTTTTTCAATACCGAAGCCAATCAATATGCCGTTCTACCCCATTTGCCGGAGGCTCACTATTACGACCCTGACAACATGCGTACCGAACAACGAGAAGCTTTCTTCGCTTGGTACCAGACTCATGCCTCGGACCTTTTTGACTTTCAAGAAGAAATGTTAAAGTACTGTCGATCTGACGTGGACATTTTACGACGTTGCTGTGGAAAATTTCGAGAATTGTTCATGGAGTACGGAGGGATCGATCCTTTGAAAGAAGCTTGTACCATTGCCAAAGCGTGTTCTTTAGTGTACCGAAAACGCTTTATGCCTGAAAATACTCTAGCGGTCATCAGTCCTCAAACGACGAACTTTGTTAAACGTCAATACTCAGTCAAAGCCCTGCGCTGGCTCCATTACTTGTGCGACAAGGAAGACAAATGGATCCAACACGCTCGCAACGGAGGAGGCGAAAAGATTATTGGAACGTATTCAGTGGATGGTTGGGACTTAGAAAACCCTCAGATCGTGTACGAGTTTAACGGATGCTTATTTCACGGATGTCCTATGTGCTACCCTCAGCGTGACATCAAAAATCAGTTTTTACAACGAACTATGGAAGATTTGTACCAGACCACGTGTCAACGACGTTTGAAGTTAGAACAACAAGGATACCAGGTAGTGGAAATGTGGGAACACGAGTACGATCAGCGTTTGAAAACCGATCCCGAGTTTAAACGCATCGTAGAAAGTTACAAGTGGGTGGACCCATTGAACCCCCGGGATAGTTTGTACGGAGGACGAACGAATGCCACTTGTTTGCTGTACCAGGCGGACGAGGAGAAAGGAGAAGAAGAAATCAAATACTTGGACGTGTGTTCATTGTATCCTTACGTGTGTAAATATTGTCACTTTCCCGTAGGGCATCCAGAATTGATGACAGAACACATTGACTTGGACCACATTCGTCAGTACGAAGGATTGATCAAGTGTAAAGTCTTGCCACCCACAGACTTGTACCATCCCGTTTTACCTCACCATTGCCAAGGAAAACTGATGTTTCCTTTGTGTCGCACATGTGCTGAAACGTGCAACCAAGACCAACCTTGTCATCACACTCAGGAAGAACGTACCTTGACAGGAACGTGGGTGAGTGTGGAATTGTTTAAAGCTCTGGACATGGGATACCAACTGTTAGAAGTGTACGAAATTTACCACTTTCCCAAAACACAACAATACTGCAAGGGCGACGAGAGACAGAAAGGTATTTTTGCAGACTACGTGGATTCCTTTTTAAAACTAAAACAAGAAGCTAGTGGCTATCCTTCCTGGTGTCACACTCCCGAAGACCAAAAGATATTCAAAGAAAAATATCGGGAGCAGGAAGGTATCACTTTAGACCACATCGAGAAAAATGAAGGAAGGCGATCGTTTGCCAAAGTCATGCTCAATTGTTTGTGGGGTAAAATGGCACAACGTCCATCTTTACCCAAGACGGAGTATTTGTCCGAGCCGTCTCGCTACTTCCAGATGATTCACGACCCAACCAAAGTCATGAAACACGTGGACGTCATTCGTGAGGACTTGATCTTAGTCAATTACGAAGAAGAACTAGACTTTGTAGAAGCCGACAAATTTGGAAATGTCATCATTGCGGCTTACGTGACAGCCCACGCTCGCTTAAAATTGTACGAAGTGTTAGAACTGTTAGGAGATCGCGTGTTGTATTTTGACACAGACAGTTGCATCTACATTCACCGACCGAACGATTGTAACCCTGTCATCGAAGGAGACCGTTTAGGAGCCTGGACCGATGAACATCCCGACGACAAGATTCTAAGTTTTGCAAGTGGCGGTCCTAAAAATTACGGCTACGAATACCGAGACCCCCAAGGAAAAATGCACACCAAATGTAAAGTGAAAGGATTGACTCTTAATTATCGCACCAGTCAAGTGGTGAACTTTGACGTGCTTCAAGAAGCCTTACAGTTGGGACAGGATGAAACGTTTCAAGTGACTACCCACGAACCGCACAAGATTGTCCGTTTACCCACACACCAAATCGTTAGCCGACCTTTGGAAAAAGTCTACCAAATCGTGTACCAAAAGAGAGTACGACTTCCCAATCACTTCACTCTACCGTACGGTCACATCGAAATTGGGCAGCATATAAAAAGGGACATTGTCCAAGACCAATAGTTCATTTGTCACTACAACAACCCAGCGAAAAGAAGATGAATCCATTTAAACAGACATCATTCAAATTTGGGAATTCTCAAGTGGAGTGCGATGCTAAACCTTGTGATTGTAGTGATGCCAGGCTCTGTGACGTTAGCGATTCAGCAGGATATCGTAGGAACTTTGCTATGACTACTACCCCTATATCTACCCTGGAAAGTGATGCTGTGCGTGTCAAACCTGAGGGATGTGAAAGCGGTGCCACACGTTATCGTGGACTCCTAGGAATTTCACCGTACCTGCATCGAACTGAAGTGAGGAGAGTCGAATATTCGTTCCCGACGAGTTTGCCTGAATACTGCCACTTTAAAAGTCGATTTCAAACCTTCAAAGATAAATGGCCAAAATATCTGCCTGGACCAACTCCTGAAGAATTAGCCAGAGCCGGATTTTTCTACTTGGGTGAAGGGGATAAAGTCAAGTGTTTCAGTTGTGGTGTATCCATTTACGAGTGGGAACAGAAAGATTCCGCTTACCTGGAACATGCTCGATGGTCTCCGAATTGTCAATACCTACCTTTAGTGGGACCTAATGATTGGAAGTGACACTACTACTCCATGTCGTGTAACACACCTAGACCAGTATATAATATAAAACATAATATTCAAGGATTACCCTACGAATTGCAAGAGAAGATCTACAAGGACGTTTGGCAAGGCCTTGCTAAAGAAAAATCTCAAGGGGTGACTGTAGAACTTTTGTGTCGTGAAATTCACAAGAGGAAAGTGACAAAAATTAACCAACGTGTTAGATTTCTCTGGATCAAGGGTATTTTTTTGCTCTGTTACCAATTTACTACGTTTACCTCTGAAGATGCTTTGATCCTTCTTAACCGTTACCCTGAATGGCAGTGGGACGAAATTACACGTTATATTAATCACTTTCGCTTTTTGTGCAAATTTAATTCTGTGTTTAATTCTGAGTTGAATCTACACTTGTAATCTTTGACCTAAAGAAGTATAAAAGAGAACAACCATGCCACAACCTTTATCATTGGTGATCCAACAGATTCCGTGGAAGGATATCAATGAGAAGATTCACACGGTGAAAGATTACGAACACTTATTGCAAGAACTATACCCTATGAATTGGGGTCGACGTGTCGTGTGTGTTTTAGTGACTTGCTTTCTGGGATTTCGTTTACCTGCCGATTCCTTGTGGACACTTTACGAACACTACCTATCAAAAAAATAAGACAGTATGGTGGTTCCTTTAAATGTCCACGAGAGACTTATTCTGTTCAAAGCCTTACGCTTTCATCTGGATACATCTCGACCTTTCCAAGAAAAAAAGATTCGTCAACTTTTACGTACGGAAGCAGTGTACGAAGATGTGTGTGTAGCTTGTGATTTACACCCTCATTGGACAGATGTACGTGACTGGAAAAGTTGGGATTTTGAGGCTTGGACAAACGAAGTATCCCATTATGCCCAAGCGTTGTGTTCCTAAAATGCATCGTCGAGTGAAAAAAGTCACTTTTAAACCTGTGTTAGTAACAGTACCAGAAGAAGAAGAAGAAGAAAAAAAATCTGTCACCCAAGACAATCCTTCTGTTCAAGACAAAACTGTCATGGACATTTCCCCACAAAGACCCTTTAGAGAAGACACGTATGTGACTATACCCCCTGTAGAGGAGACTATAAGAACATTACATACTACCTCTAGGACACCTTCGTTACCCAAACCACGTTGTACAGTGACTTGTTTATATGCCACTTTGATCGTTTGCCTAGGTATTTTATTCCTGTATTTATCTATTTGGCTTTTATGTTTTCGTGTTGTTCGAATTTAAACATGCATTGAAATAAACTTGTCTTGAAAAAAGTATAAAAACCTCTTGTCTTGTCTGTTTTTGTGTCAATACTGACATACCACTACACGACTATGGCTCACTCTACTCTTTCTACTACTCCTTCCTCCTCCACATTCAAAGTCATTGACGAACACTTAGATCAGGCTAGTTGGAAAGCCTTGTATCTTCGTCATCCTTTTAACATGTTAATTGCTGGACCGAGCGGTTCAGGCAAAACCGAATTTGTCAAACGTTTGATCGAACATAAACATCATTTGATCGATCGTCCACCTCAACGCATCGTGTGGTGTTACAAAGAGTGGCAATCGGCATACAGCCTCTTGCAAGAAAGTCAAGGTGATTCCATTGTGTTTGTAGCAGGCATTCCTAAAGAAGACGAGGGGATCGTGTCTGACCCTAGTCAAACTCATTGGGTTATTTTTGACGACATGTTAGGAGAAGACGAAGAAGAAATTAAACTATGGTTTACACGTAAAGGGCATCATCGTAATGCCAGTGTCATTTACATTACGCAAAATTTATTTCAACAAAGTAAAGCCCATCGTACCATTAGTCTCAATGCTCATTACGTGGTCTTGTTTAAAAGTCCTCGAGATAAATCACAAGTGCAAGTTTTAGCCAAACAGTTAGGAACACCTTGGCTAACTCATGCGTACGATGATGCCACTCAAACGCCACACGCCTATTTACTCGTGGATTTAAAACCCACTACCCCTGATTATTTGCGATTTCGTACCGATTTGTTTCACGACTGGTGTCAAGACGGAGGACCTGTCGTGTACACGTCCTCCTCGTCGACATAACACTATGAAGCACTAAAAAAATCTATAAAAACCTTGGGTTACTTTGACCTGGTCTCATACATCGTCAACATGACGTCCCTTCAGTCTCATCTTCCGATCAAATTGATTCGTGCCTTGTACGGCATCAGTCGCGAAAAAAATCCACAAAGACGTGCTCACGTCTTAGAAGCCAGTCTCAAAGAAGTCTTACGATGGTTTACGGTGACAGCACGTCAAATACTGCAAGGCATCATTCACCTTCCACATCAAACCAAACGCTTTTTTGACAGAAACAAAGTAGCCTTGACGCAACTGGCCAATCCTCGCATTGACACTCACACCAAAAAGCAAATCATATTGAAACCTGGAGGCAGTGGTTCTCTAGGAGGTGTCATCATTCGTTCCCTTTTAAAATGGGATCCCAATACTCCCAAAGTTCACCCCAAGAAGAAAACAAAAAAAGCCAAACAAGCCCCTAAGAAAAAGAACAAGGGTACCAAGACCAAAGCACAGAAAAAGAAAAGTCCACAGAAAAAAGCGGTCACCCGCAAAAGAGGCACTTCGGCCAGGACACAACCTTACCTTCGTCAACCACGACCTGTAAGAAAAGATCTACAAGGACGTTTGGCAGGGACTACGTTGCCAGTAGCCTCAGGGGCTGCCACTTCTCCGTTGCGGGTGATGCCAGCCAAACCCAATTTGACACCCGTTTTTCCTAATTTGATGAAACATTGGAAATCTGCGTCTCCCAAAACGTCTCCTCCACCGGAGACACCCTCGTCCACCTTAGCGTCAGTAGCAGCTGCTCATAAAGTACCTGCCCCCAAAGTCAAAGTCCAAGAAAGATCTGGCATGTTAAAGAGTTTACTAGATTTGTCCAAACAAGAACTGTCCCGATTGAGTCCATTGCGAACTCCTTCACGACGTGTGTTACCTGCCATGAAGTTGATACGACGCAAAGATAATCAGTGGCGACGCATTCCAGTATAAAAATATGACTTGAAAACCACGACGTCAATCAGTATTTTTTCTGTGCTGATGGTGAACACTCAAGGATGCTTCCTCAAAAACATGCACACCACCACCGCCACTACCCTCGTCGTTCTGCTGTCCAAAAAGGAAAAGGAACAAGACAATCTCGTCATCTCACCAAAAGCTTTAAAACCAAACATCAACGTCCTTCCCTCCAAAGACGTAGACCTTTAAAGAAAAAGAAAAGACACCAAAAAGGAGGATCCTTTGACAATTTTGGGAAACACATTGTTACCTTTTTGACAAAGCGCTAGTTCCCAAAAAAGTAAATAAAAGAGAGTGTATACCAAGTCATTGACACTAGTAATATTGTGAAACGAACAAGCAAAGATGTCACCTCGCAGAAAACATTCTTCTACACTCCACAAAGGAAAGAAAAGGAAAGGACGTTTAGCCAAACATCGACACGTTCATCGTCCAAAGACCCAAAAGAAAATATCCGTCCGTCAAAAGAAAAAAATGCTGGTGCAACGCGGAGGATTTTTCCTACCCCATGATCTCTTTCCAGAAAAAGTGATACCACTTATAAATCAAGTGATGGCACAACAAAAAAAAAGATAAAAGAGGGTGTGTTTCAAGTCATGGACGTCAGTGGCATTGTGGAACGAACAAGCAAAGATGTCACCTCGCACAAAACATTCTTCTTCATCCCACAAAGGAAAGAAAAGGAAAGGACTACCTCCTCGTTTGGTCAAACACGGAGACGTGTTGTCTGTCCTGTCCAAAGCCTCTCCACCCATGCGAAAACAAATCATTAAAACGGCTTCCAAAGATGTCATCGATACCGTGTGCGAATGTTGTTTGAATGTCTTGAAAGGCACGATACCTTTGTCTTCACACCAGAAAAAATGCTTAGCCAAACATCGACACGTTCTTCGTCAAATGGTCGAAAAGAAAATACCCGTCCGTCAAAAGAAAAAAATGTTGGTGCAACGCGGAGGATTTTTACCTTTTCTTCTTCCTGTGTTGGGAGGATTAGCGAAATCCGGTATCCTATCCAGCATATTACCAGGTTTTTTACAAGGGATGACACAAGGGATGTCCCCAGGGATGCACCAAGGGATGGCTCCAGGGATGCACCAAGGGATGGCTCCGAGGTATGGGTAGCAATATGTATGATCCTTCCAGAAGATAAAAGGGATCCATGAAGCACCACGATCTCAGACGTAACCTTTGGAAGCCCATGGAAGGACGAAAACTGACTTTAGTTCCTTACAAACGATGGATGGAATACCATCGTTGGCAAGAACAACGTACCCCCCATTTACCACCCAATCCTGATTTGAACGAGATGTCCCAATTACAACACGAATTGCAATCCTTGCTGCATCGCCACGATTTGTCCGAAACCGAAAAATCGCAAAAGTACGGTCAACTTCTGCAACGACTACAACTCTTTCATCGAAAAGCTGTGGAACAAACAGCTCTACCCACACTGTCCGATTTGAAGGCACTAATGAATAATCCGTCGCCTTTACCCTCTACAGTAGCCAAAACAGACGTCACCCCACCATTACCCAAGGAAGAAAAAGAACCCCATGATCTCTTTCAAACACCCACTGCTACTCCCATTCCGAGTAAGATTGCCGCTTCCTTATTGACCCCTTCTCCCACGCCCCCACGAGAAGAACTCAAAACGTGGGTTAAAAAGATGATGGCTACTCCTGCTTCAACAGAAGTGAAAAAGAAAGAAAGGAAACCAGAGGTGAGAAAAGAAAAGAAGACCAAAGCTATCTCATTACCTCCGCCACCACCACCACCACCACCACCAGCACCCTCGACGTCAACTCCTGTGGCACATCGGACACGTAAAACCGTTTCCAAACAACCCCCATTTCGTCCCACCCAAAGCAATATCCTCGAAGAGTGGGTCACTTATTAACCTAAACCATGGAGAAGGTCTTAGCCAGCATTTATTACGATCCAGCTCACCCTGCAGGTTACGGAGGCATTCAGAAATTGTATCGTGCTGCCAAAACTCGCTTGAAAAAGCTCCGTTTACCTACAGTACAACGATGGTTACAAGAACAAGCGACGTACACTTTACACAAACCCATTAGACGAAAATTTCACAGAAGTCGCACTCAAGTGGAAGGCATCGATCATCAATGGCAAGCCGATTTAGCCGATGTCTCTCATTTAGCCACCTACAATCGTGGCTACAAATATTTGTTTTGTGTCATCGACGTCTTTTCTAAATTTGCCTGGGTCGTACCATTGACATCCAAATCGAGCGGAGAGTTAGTACGAGCTTTGCAACTGGTGTTGAAACAAAGTGGTCGTCACCCTCTTCGATGGCAAACCGACAAAGGCACCGAATTTCTAAACCAAGCTTTCCAACGAGAATTAAAGAAACGTGACATTCATTTTTTCACCACCGAAAATCCTGAAACCAAAGCCAGTATCGTGGAACGTTTTCAACGTACCTTGAAAGAACGCATGTGGAAATATTTTACGCATCAACACACTCTCAAGTACATCGACGTCTTACCACACTTAGTCCAAGCCTACAATCAATCTTACCATAGAAGCATTGGACGTGCCCCACAAGAGGTGACACCTGACAACGAAGTCACTGTTTTTGAGCGTCTGTTTGGTACGTCCCGGACGAGGGCTGTCCCCAAGAAAGGTAGAGAAGTGTTAACCCCAGGAGATTGGGTACGCATTGGTAAAACCAAACGCACTTTCGACAAAGGTTACTTACCCAACTGGACCACCGAATTGTTTCGTGTTACTGGACGAGTGCGTGGTCGTCATCCTGCCGTCTATAAATTGGAAGACATGAACGGAGAAGTATTAAAAGGAACGTTTTACTTGCCTGAGTTACAACGTGTCACCAAAAAAGAAGACGACGTGTACGACATTGAAAGCATTCTCGAACGAAGAACCCGTAAAGTAGGAAAACGTCGTGTCAAAGAAGTCAAAGTACGTTGGAAAGGATATCCTCCTAGTTTTGATTCTTGGATTGACGCTGCCCAAGTCATCGACTATAAAAAGAAGTGACCATCATGCCCTTCAATACAGCTTCAGCAACCACAGTGACTTCTCCTTCACCCACGTCATCTCTGCAAGATTTACAAAAGCAACCCTTGTGGGTGTGGTGTGGAGAACGTGTCCCTAAAACCCAAATCGTCTTTTTCTGTCAAATCTTTGTGGTGTATTGTGTTATCGGTGCAGCCATTGCTAATTTGAGTTTGCAACAAGGAGACAAACAATTGTGGACTATTTTACTCAGCAGTTGCATCGGTTATCTTCTTCCCAATCCTTCCCTGAAATACTCTTACAACGGGAACAACAGTAACAATATTGGGAGCCTTGCGTCCAACGTTAGTCATTCTCCTGACAGTCACCCTTCCAATCACAATCCTCTTTTAGATACTCCTTTAACCTCGAGTGACTCCTCGGACAGAACAACATTGGAATTATGAACAACGCTATTAACCAATTTTACTTAACGTTACCCAGTGACAGTTCCATGAAGGTGTTTCCTAACAACACGTTGTGTTGTTACACAGCTAAATTACCTCAAGCCATGCATTTGGATCAAGATGCTCATTGGGAAGTGGCTTTAGTGGAAATAATACACCCGACACAAATCAAAAACATCGTCGAAAATCAAAACACTTTTTCAGTACATGTGTATGACACAGATTTGCAAAAATCATTAAACGAGCGAGACAAAATCCTTAGCGATGAGGGGATAATAAAAGAGCAGAACGCCCTAAATAATCTGGCTACCTATCATTTCAAGATCCCTTCAGGCTATTATTTTAGTGGTCAACATTTAGTGACTACGATTGCAAACAAGTTCAATACATTGTTTGGTAAACCCCTGGACAAAACTATCTCAAGTGTTTCCTTTGAGTACCATAAAGTGGCTCGTCGCCTCCTGATCAAATTTTCAAAGGATAAAATGATAGGCATTACCTTTTGTCCTGAATTGTTTGATATTTTGGGTGGAGACGTCGAGATGGCTAAGAAGCAAAAGCTAATACCAAGCATAACCACTAACTTGGATTTTGCCAAATATTTTCGATCCCCTGTAGAATTGAACCAAGGACTCAACTTGATGTTTGTGTATTCCGATGTGGTGGAGTACAACGTGGTAGGACACACCTCTGCACCGTTACTGCGTGTCATTCCTTTCAAAGTGGACTCTGTCACCGCTGACGAGGAAGGTGGAAATACCTATCACGTTCACCGCGAATTTGTACATCCTCATTATTTGCCTGTCAGTAAGTCGTATTTCGACAGTGTCAACATTACTATAAAAGGAGAACTAGGACAAAATATTCCATTTACCAAAGGGAAAGTCACAGTGAAACTCCATTTTCAAAAAGGATTCTCCAACAACTGAAAAAGTGATGTATCCTGTGTACCAAGGAGTCACTCGACAACGAGGACATGGTTTAGGAGATATGTTTAAATCCGCCTTTCGTTCCGTGGTCCCTGTTTTAAAACCGATGGTGACACGAGGATTGCACGCCTTAAAAGATGCCGCATTGACTCACGGCAAAGATTTTCTTCAAAATGTTCTCATTGACAAACAAAACCCTAAAGAAGCTTTTTTGAGAGCAGGCAAAAATGTCTTGCTTCAAACGGGTAAAGAGATTTTGGGTCGACGAGAAAGTCCTATAAATGCTCTGAACGGTACCGAGTCTGGCATTCCTGCTTCCCTGACGACACAGCAAGGACAAGGTAGAAAGCGACGACGAAGACACCCTTTCAAAAGTCTCCGTACCTCTAAAGTGAGAAAGACGAAGAAAAAAAGAACCTCTCGAGACTTAGACATTTTTGATTATTAAAAGTGAAGAGAAAAAACATAAAGAAAAAATGATGCACCAAGAATCTTGTGCCTGTTCCAAGTCGGAACTAGATCTCTTTGCCATGCCACCCACCATGACGACCATGCAAGAAGCCCAATGGGTTGAATTTCATCCCGTCTCCTCTTTGACAGATTCAGCTCCCATCGAGTTTGAAATCAAAGGACAACCCGAAGATTACATCGATCTCAATAACAGTTACTTGTATTTGAAAGTGAAAGTGGCCAAATCGGGTGACAACAGCCTTGTAGCAGACACGGACAAAGTAGCTCCTGTCAACAATTTCATGCATTCCTTGTTCAGCGAAGTGGATTTGTACATGAATAACAAACTGGTCAGCAGTAGCATGGATACTTACCCTTATCGAGCGTACCTCGAAAATCTCTTGACGTACGGAAAAGAAGCCAAGAACACTCATTTAGATGCTTGCGTGGTATGGAAACCTGACACCGCAAATAACTTTAACGCCACAGCCACAGCCAAAGAAGGCAACAATCCCTTCAATGAGGGTTTTAGCGAGCGTCATAAGAAAATTCTTGGACGTAGTTTAGAACTGTTCGATCGTTTGCATTTGGACATGTGGTTTCAAGAGAAGTATTTGCTGAACGGAGTAGATATCCGCTTGAGACTGAATCGAAGTAGTACTGCTTTCCATTTGATGGCTGATGCCAACGACTACAAAACCATTATCCAAGAAGCCAGGTTATACGTACGTCGCGTGGAAGTGTTACCTAAAGTGGGGAATGATATCAGTCACACTTTGAGCAGAACGACAGCCAAGTATCCGATACGACGCGTGGAAGTCAAAACTTTCACCATTGCCGCTGGACTCCGATCTAAGATCGAAGATCATCTGTTCCAAGGACAGTTACCCAAACGTTTATTCATTGGTATCGTCAGCAATGCAGCCCTCAATGGTGCCCACAATGAAAATCCTTTCCAGTTTAAGCACTGCAGAGTATCCAAAATTGAAGTCAGTCGCGATGGCAAAACTTTGTGTACCAGACCCTTCGAACCCGACTTTGGCGAACAGAAAAATTACTTGAGGTCGTACTTGTCACTGTACGAAGCCACAGGACAGTTAGGAACCAACACCAGTCACGGTATTTCCTACGAAGACTATGCAAGAGGTTACACGTTGTGGGCTTTTGATTTCACTCCAGACCAAGGCAGCGACGAGGGACATTTCCACCCTATAAAATCTGGGCAACTGCGTGTGGAACTTCAGTTTGCAGTACCTCTTCCCGAAACGGTGAATGTCATTCTGTATGCTGAATTCGATAATACCATAGAAATCAACAGTTTGAGAGAAGTCATTCTAGACTATTAGACATTATGGAAGACCCTTGTCCTTCTTTGAATAGTGGAGAATCCATGGAATGGGAGGTTACAGAAAAAGCAGTTCCCGAAGACCAAAAAGAAGAAGAAGTAGTGATCATGCAATCCAGATGGCCAGAACAGGAACAACAGTTAGTGGCTTGTTTTGCACAACACTTGGAAGATAAAATGAGAGACATGATTAAAAAAGATTGTTATGGATGTCAAATCGATCATCCCAGTCAAATTCAACACGATAAATGTATGATGATGAGTCAAGAAGAAAAATTGGATGATTATCTGAACGAAGCATGGAGTCTCATCTCCGAAGAAGACGTGTTACTTCAGTGGTATAAAGGCTTACGTGATCATTCCTCTCCTCCATTGTTTGCTCGAGAAATCGATCGCATCGAAGCTCTCTTGGCACAGAGTAAAGAGACGAAGCAAACCATCAGTTACTTGTCAGACCGTTTCAAACAAAAAGTCTGGATTGAATTGATGACTTATCATCACCTGTGAAAAAAAGGGAAAAAAAAAAACAAGGCTACACAACAAAAAATGGATACTTGGGAACTTTATTATCTTTTGAACCGTAGTTCGTACACTGCTTCTTGGAATCCTGTGGTGTGTGCTAAAGATGAACTACCTCATCGCAAACCTCAAGAGAATCAAGCTTATGTCATCAACACAGATGACAGTCATCTTCCAGGAACTCACTGGGTAGCAGTCTACTTTCCTCAAGAGGGTTGTGCGGAGTATTTTGATTCGTATGGATTGCCTCCTTTCGAAGATGATATCATTGACTTTATGAGAAGAAATGCCCAGACGACACGATTCAATAATGTGAAATTACAAAGCACAGATTCTATGGTGTGTGGACAATATTGTGTCTATTATCTGCATCATCGCAGTCTTGGATATTCTTTAGAACATTTAGTGACTTATTTTGATCGTCATTCGTCTCGAAACGATGACAAAGTAGATCGATGGTTTTGTGACCATTATGGCTATCTGTTGTCTTTAGCTAGGAAACGTAGTGTACATCAATCGCCCAATGATTTCCAACAGTGGAAATCTCAATTTAATTCACAACGTTGTCAACCATGTCAAAGATAATGTATTGGTGTTATGGAAGAAAAAAAATGTTTGTTCTTTGAAATAATGTTTGTTCTTTGAAATAATGTTTGTTATTTGAATAAAAATGTTGTGTTTTGAAAACCAATGCGTCTGTCGTTTGTTTTACATTTGTATTCATATAAATGCTCTTTGACTTTTCTTTCTATCCCTCACATCAAACTATCTAAACGTTTCAAAACCCTAAACAGTCGAGGGGTGTTTTCCATCACGTCCGCGCTTGAACCATATAAAGCAGGGGTAGTCTCCAGTCTGGCCATCCATTGTTTGACTCATCCTCCTACGAAGATGTGCTCAAGACTAGCTAAGCTGAACGAAGCTTATGTCACTCTGCATCGTATCAGACACAATCTGATGCCAAAGCCTGAAGAGATTGAGAATGTAAGAATGCTACAAGTAACGGAAGACCTCATAGAAGAACTCTTCAGAGAGGAAATTCAAAAAGAGAAAGAAGAATGGACTGAGAAGTATCGACTTCAAAAGCAGCAGAGAGAGCAGAGAGAACAGCATCAGCAGCATCAGCAACAGCAGCAGGAACCAGACAGAAGTTTTGTCGACTGTCGTGTGGACACAAAAGAGTTCTCTTTCTCTTTCCGAAGAAGCAGACCCTATCGTGTAGCCAAACGAGGACGCAATCTTAGACGATAAAAGATTGTCATCCTTCCTCGTACACACAAACACAAAAAACAGCCCTTTTCAGGGCTACCCAATATTCTCGAAAAGAATTAATTATTCAATTTGCTTATGGTATGTGAGGAAGTTAGAAAAAAATAGAAGTGAGTCTATAATCACTGTCTCATTTTACTTTTGTTTTGAAGTGCGTCTATAAGCACAACGTATTTTTTCAAAATAACTTGTTCAATGTATAATTAATAGGAGTCAAGTATAAAAGTGAGTGAGTGTTTTATTTTAAAAAGTCAGCTTGTTTTTTTTTTGTTTTTTTGCTAATGATAGGAATAATGTAAGTTTTTTGGATCTAGGGGTGTTTTCCATCACGTCCGCGTGTTTTGGTAATGATAGGGATACTGTAAGATTTTTGGATCTAGGGGGTGTTTTCCATCACGTCCGCGCTTGAACTATATATAAAGAAGCACTCATCAGTCTGGCTACCCATCGTTGGTGAATCAAAGAAGATGAGCAGAGTTCAAAAGTTAAGAGAGCTTCAAATGCATCTGGAAAATGCTAGGCGTCTCCTGGACGAACTGGCTATGGAGGCCATAGCAGAGCAGGCCAAAATTGAAAAAGAAGAGGAGGAAAGAAAAAAGAAAGAAGAGGAGGAGAAGAAAAGTCCCATCTTACCTCACCGCATGATGAGACAGACTAGTGAAGTCAAACCCATGGTGAGGACACCTTCACCACCAGAACCAGTTCGTCCACTACAGGTTCAGCCCCCACTGCCTCAGCCGCAACAACCACAGACTCATCCACGGTTGCGGAATAGAGGCAGAAATGAAGAGACTTTCACTATCCCTCAAACAGAAGATTGGGATAGTGAAGCCACTCATTCTCCCTCTGCGCTCCCAATCACAAGAGTGAATTGGGAGAATGATTGGAGTAGGAGATGTGTGTGTGGGGCTAGACCTGGGAGATGCCAGCATTAGCCAGGTGCAGTTTGAAGTTAAAAAAAAAAACAGCCCTTCTCAGGGCTACCCAAATAACAAGAAAAGAAATACTATGTCAATTGCCAATGGGTGTGAGAGAGGAGTAGTGTGATTATAAACACTGACTCTATTTAGATGGTATAGGGTGTGATTTTGGATAGTATATAGTAGGGTGTGTTTTGGCTGCTTCCCCGTGTGTGTGGTTAGTATAGGGTGTGATTTTGGATAGTATATAGTAGGATTTGTTTTTGGCTGCTTCCCCGTGTGTGTGGTTAGTATAGGGTGTGTTTTGGATAGTATATGATAGGGTTTGTTTTTGGCTGCTTCCCCGTGTGTGTGGTTAGTATAGGGTGTGATTTTGGATAGTATATGATAGGGTGTGTTTTGGCTGCTTCCCCGTGTGTGTGGTTAGTATAGGGTGTGATTTTGGATAGTATATAGTAGGATTTGTTTTTGGCTGCTTCCCCGTGTGTGTGTGTGTGTGTGTGTGTGTGTGTGTGTGTGTGTGTGGTTAGTATAGGGTGTGTTTTGGATAGTATATAGTATGGTTTGTTTTTGGCTGCTTCCCCGTGTGTGTGGTTAGTATAGGGTGTGATTTTGGATAGTATATAATAGGGTTTGTTTTGGCTGCTTCCCCGTGTGTGTGTGGTTAGTATAGGGTGTGATTTTGGATAGTATATAGTAGGATTTGTGGATAGTATCTAATATGACAAGTGAATGTAGGGGGTGTTTACTTTCACGTCCGTGCTTAAGATATATATATACTCAAAGTGACTGACATTAGAACCATTCCACGGAATAACCATAGAAGATGGCAAAAGCATCAAGTTTATTCAACAATTTAAGACACAGCTATTTCTGGATATTAGACGGGGAATATGAAGTGGAAAAACTACATCATAAATGGAAGATTGCGAAGAGTTTGGACTTTGCAAAAAGACTGAAAATAGCCAGGGAGCTCTTAGGAGGAATGCTAGAAGAAGAAGCCAAAAAGTTACGAGGCTGCATTAATCCACCCTATGTTAGAGTGGGGACATTGAAGCAAGTAATAGATATTGTCGGAAACGTCAAGTGTTTTTTGGATAATATCTTGACAGAGTACCCCCATGTCCAAAAGGGTTTGGACCCGCTCAAGAAAGCTGAAGAACTGATGAGAAAGGAACTATTAGAAGAAGTGAAGAAGATCAAAGATAACTGGAGTAAGGAGAGAAAGGAAAGAAAGGACAATGAAAACCAAAAAAAGAAAGAGGACTTTGAAAGATTAAATAACAATTGGATAAAGATACAAGAGAAGTTTAGAGCTATGGGGCATCCTGACTGGATTCCCGAAGAAGAAAAGAAGAAGAAAACGGGAATCATTGGTAAAATCAAAAGGTGGTGGAACAATGGCAGAAAATAAAAGAAGAAGAAATATCCAAAGGCTCTTTTCAGGGCCACTCATAAGTCTCGAAAAGATAGTAGCTTTCATTGCCACCCCTTTTTTCCTTGTTTTATTTCCCATGTTATATTTCCCTTGACGCTATATAGTCCCACCATGTTCAATTCCCCTTGACGCTAGATAGTCCCACCATGTTCAATTCCCCTTGACGCTAGATAGTCCCACCATGTTCAATTTCCCTTGACGCTAGATAGTCCCACCATGTTAAATTTCCCTTGACGCTAGATAGTCCCCACCATGTTAAATTCCCCTTGACGCTAGATGTTCCCAAGCTGTTTTACATAGGATTTTCCCATTGACGCTAGAGTATCCCCATACACTACTACTGCCTCATGCATACGACGATGCCAAACAATCCCCTCACGCGTATTTACTCGTGGATTTAAAACCTACTACCTCTGATTATTTGCGATTTCGTAACCATTTGTTTCACCAATGGTGCCAAAACGAAGGACCTGTTGTGTACACGTTACCGTCGACTAAAAACATTTAAAACCCTCAGACACTTTTAATCTGTCTCATACATCTTCAACATGACATACTTCAGTCTCATTTTGCCATCAAATTGATTTGTGTTTGGTACGGCATCAGTCGCGACAAAAACCACAAATACGTGCTCGTATTTTAGAAGCCAGTCTCAAAAAAGGATTACTATGGGTTACAGTGATGGAACATCAATTACTTCAGGGCATCATTCACATCCTTCATCAAACCAAATACATATTTTACATAAACAAAGTAGCCTTGACGCAACTGACCGATCCTTGCATCGACACTCAAACCCATAAGCAAATCATTTTAAAACCTGAAGGCAGAGGTTCTCCAGGAGGTGTCATCGCTCGCTCCTTCTTAAAATGGGATCCTAATGCCCCAAAAGTTACCCCAAGAAAAAAGCCTCTCCCCACCCCAAACGTACCCAGAAAAAAAAGAGCAGTAGTGTCAAGACCAGGTCACAGCCCCAGATAAAAGTCATAAGAAAACGAAAAGTCATATAAAAGACCACAGAAAACAGCATCTACGCGCAAGAGTCACTTAGACCCGAACTCAACCTTGCATTCCCAAGACCACCACCTTCAAGGACGGTAACTGTGTCTCTAATGGCCTCAGGTTCATCCATTTTACTGTTGCTAGGAATGGCAGCCAAACATATTGACACCCGTCTTTCCCCATCTGACGAAAAAAAACTGAAACCATTGACTCTGGGAATGTCTCATGCAGAGGTGAAACCCTCTTCTCTTTAGCAGTATCGACAGCTGCTTACCAAGTACCTGCCCCGAAAATCAAAGTCCAAGAGAGATCGCGCACGTTATGCTGAGAATCCCTCAACGTCGAGTGTTGATTGATATAAAGTTGATAGGACGTAACGACAAATAAATGGAGACGCATTCCACTATAATAAAAAAAAAAACACGGAAGACGATGAGTATCAGTATTTTTGTGTGCTCCTGAACGAAAACAAGATCTTACATAAAAGAAGTGCACACAACCACCATTGTCTTTCTGGTGTAAAAAAAAAGAAAAAAAAAGAAATCAAGTCTCTTCGTTTGACCCAACATTTGAAGAAAGAAAAAAAACACGTTTAGCCCAAGATCGTTCACCCCAGAAAAGACCCATTCGTCCAAAGGAAAAAGATACTGCAAAGAGGAGGTATTGTATACCTATTTTTTTTAAACCACAGCTGCTCAAAATTAGTACTGGTCTATTACTAGCAGTCAAACAATAATATAAATAATATAAAAGGATGTGTGCCGAGCGATGGACTTAGTGTACTTTTGCTCCTGAACGAAAAAGAGTTCACCTAAAAGATGTGCACACTACCGCTCTCTTGCTATAAAAGGAACGACAAGGAAAGGACTCCCTCCTCCTATAGCCAAACATTGGGATATGTTGTCGGTTCTGTCCAAAACCAATCCACCCATGAGAAAACAATTTGTCAGAAACTGAAAAATCGTAACTGTACGACCGTCAAGTGTTACAACGTCATCAATCAACTCTTTCGCCAGGAAGCTTTTGAGGAAACAGCTCCACCGACTCTGAAAGATTTCAAGGCCCTGATGAAATGTTCATCGCTACCACTCCCAGCAACCATGACAGACGCAGCCCCACGGATGCCAGAAAAAGAAGAGGCGCGAGAATTTGGTTTAAAATCTGATCTCTAGTTAGATTCAGACAGATTTCTTGTTGACCCCTACTCCCACTCTACAACGGGAAGAACCCCTCACCTTCTAGTCCCGTGGCACGTCGGACACGTAGAGCTACCACCTCACCCTAGTCAGAGTAGCATCTGTGAAGAATGGGTGACCTATTGGAGAGAGAGAGAGAGAGAGAGAGAGAGAGAGAGAGAGAGAGAGAGAGAGAGAGAGAGAGAGAGAGAGAGAGAGAGAGAGAACGAATTTGTTGACCAGCATTTACTACAATCCATTCCATCCTGCAGGATACGGAGGAGTTCAGAAATTGTATCGTACTGTCAAAACCCGACAAAAAGTTTCCGACGGTTACAATAACTTGCCACGTACACATTGTACAAACCCATTAGAGGACTTTTTTTCAGAAATCACACTCGAGTAGAGAGCATCGATCATCAATGGAAAGCAGATTCAGTTGATGTCTCTCATTTGGTCACCTACAATCGTGGCTACAAATATTTGTTTTGTGTTATCGACGTCTTTTCCAAATTTGCCTGGGTCGTACCTTTCACTTCCAAATCGAGCACTGATCTGGTGTGATTCTTAACACTGGTGTTGAAACAAAGTAGTCCTCGCCCTAGTTCATGGTGAACCAACAAAAGCTCTGAATTTCTGAACCAATCTTTCCAAAAGGAATTAAAGAAACTATACATTAATTTTTTTCGTAACCGACAATCCATGAACCAAAGCCAGAATAGTGGAACGTTTTCAACGCCACTTGAAAGAACCTTCGTGGAAATACTTTACGCACCAAAACACTCTCAAGTACATTGACGTCTTAACGCGTCTGATCAAAGCGTACTATCAGTCTTACCATCGGAGTATCGGACGCGTCCCCGAAGAAATGACTCTTGACAATAGAATGACCTTCCTAGATCGCCTGCTTGGTACGTCCCCGACTGCGGATGTCCTCAGGAAAAGTAGAGTGTTGATTACGAAAGATTGGATGCATATTGGACTGGCAATACTAAACGCTCTTTTCGACAAAGGTTTATAACTGGACCATCGAATTATTTCGTGTCACTGGACGATTGCGTGGTCGTCATCCTGCCGTCTATAAATTGGAAGACATGAACGGGGAGGTGTTAAAAGAAACTTTCTACTCGCGCAAGGTACCAAAATAGAAGACGAAAAGAACGACATCGAAGCATTCTCGATCAAAGAACTCGTACAATGGGAAGAACGACGTGTCAAAATGCGTTGTAACGGATGTCATCCCAGCTTTGATTCTTGGATCAATGCTTCGCAAGTAATTCACTGTCAAAAGAAGTGACCATCATGTTCTTCAAAAAAGCCTCAACAACAACAGTGACCACTCGTTCACCTAGTTGTTTTATGGAGATCTATAAAATCAACCCCTTGTGGGAGTGGTGTGTAGAACGTGTGACTAAAAGCAAATCGTCATTTCTTACTAAATCTTTGTGGTGTATTGTGTCATTGGTGCTGTGATGCCATTGCTAATTTGAGTTTGCAACAAGGAGACAAACAATTTGGGACAATGTTACTAAGTCACCACCAAAACAATAGCAACTCTCTTTTGGACACTGCTCTGACCTCGAGTGACCCTTCGGACAGCAAAACTCCGGAATTATAAATAACTAATTTTACTTAACTTTGCCCAGTGATAGTTCCATGGATTGTTCCCCACTATACGTTATGCTGTTTCATGGCCAAATTACCTCAGGTCATCCACTTGGATCATGAAGCCTATTGGGAAATGGGTTTGGTCGAAATGATTCACTCCTCACAAAGCATCACTGAAAATCAAAACTTTCGAGGTCGATCTTAAGAAAGATTAAGTGCAACAATAATTGAATTAAAACGAATCTCTAGATTCCTCTATGAAACAACCACTGTTACCAGATACTCCACGGTACATCTATATGATGCAAATTCCTGCAGGTTCTTTTTTTTTTGTACGGTCAACATCTGTCTGGTGGACAAGATTTCTTCCAAATTCAATGCGTTGTTTTGCAAAGCCTTAGACAAAACCAAATGAATGTCATCACTGAGTACCATAAAGTTGTTCGTCGCCTGCGGATCAAATTTTCGGATGCCAAAATGTTGTCCATTACATTTTGTCCTGAATTGTTTGACATTTTGGGTGGACACATCAAGATGGTCAATGGTCAATCCACACACCACCCATAACAATGTGATATTTACCGGCGACTTTGGGCGTGATGTCACCTGTAAATATGATATTTACGGACTCTACATGACTCTCCCAGCATGCATTCATTATTATGTGACCCGTACTCAGTCAACTTAAATTTATGATTACGATTTCCATAATCAACCAATATGCATTCATCATTTTGAGTATCGTACTCTATAACATTGTTGCGAGTCTATGCTCTTAAAAAAAGTAACGGAAAAGAGTGAAGACAATGAGCTTTCTAAAATTTAATATTTTATTTCCACAGAATATAAAATGAAAATAAGAAGAAAACACTTACATTTTTGCAAAATAAATCTAAAATTAATCTAAGAATTAAAAACACAAGTCCTTGTAATCAAATGTCTGAAGAAAAAAAAAACCTCAATTGATGTGTCAACCATCTCTTGTTGAATCACAGAAATATTATTTTAGGCTTCAATACAGTATAAATAAAAATAGAACTTAAAGTCTTTGGCATGACTCGGCCAGTGATTGAACCCGCGACCTGCCGCAGCTGAAACGGACGCTCTAACCACTAGTCATTAGGCCACCGGAGCGGTGACAAGGTCAAGTACAGCAAACAATGTTACCTTACAATAATATGTAATGAAATTTTTAAAAAAATCAAAATTAATACATTCATCATTGTGCGTAACATAAACTCAAATCATGCATGCATCATTGTGAGTACTATACTGAATCAACATACATTTCACATTGTGAGTACCATACTCTATCATATTGTCATCATACAGTCATCATTATACCACACTCGAACAACATGCACTCATCATTGTGAGTACCATACTCCATCAACATACATTTCACATTGTGAGTACCATACTCCATCAAAATACATTTCACATTGTGAGTACCATACTCCATCAAAATACATTTCACATTGTGAGTACCATACTCCATCAAAATACATTTCACCTTGTGAGTACCACATTCCATCAACATACATTTCACGTTGTGAGTACCATACTCCATCAAAATATATTTCACGTTGTGAGTACTACACTCCATCAAAATAAATTTCACATTGTGAGTACCATACTCCATCAAAATAATTTCACATTGGGAGTACCATACTCCATCAAAATACGTTTCACATTGTGAGTAACATACTCCATCAAAATACATTTCACATTGTGACTAAAATACTCCATCAAAATACATTTCACATTGTGAGTACCGTACTCCATCAAAATACATTTCACATTGTGAGTACAATACTCCATAAAAATACATTTCATATTGTGAGTACCATGCTCCATCAAAATACATTTCACATTGTGAGTACCACACTCCATCAACATACATTTCACATTGTAAGTACCACACTCCATCAAAATACATTTCACATTGTGAGTACCATACTCCATCAAAATACATTTCACATTGTGAGTACCATACTCCATCAAAATACATTTCACATTGTGAGTACCATACTACATCACTCCATCAAAAAACATTTCATATTGTGAGTACCATACTACATCAAAATACATTTCACATTGTGAGTACCACACTCCATCAAAATACATTTCACATTGCGAGTACCATACTCCATCAAAATACATTTCACATTGTGAGTACCACACTCCATCAAAATACATTTCATATTGTGAGTACCATACTCCATCAAAATACCTTTCACATTGTGAGTACCACACTCCATCAAAATACATTTCATATTGTGAGTACCATACTACATCAAAATACATTTCACATTGTGAGTACCATACTCCATCAAAATACATTTCATATTGTGAGTACCATACTACATCACTCCATCAAAATACATTTCACATTGTGAATACCATACTCCATCAAAATACATTTCATATTGTGAGTACCACACTCTATCAATATACATTTCACATTGTGAGTACCATACTCAATCAAAATACATTTCACATTGTGAGTACCATACTCTATCAAAACTCATTTCACATTGTGAGTACCATGCTCCATCAAAATACATTTCACATTGTGAGTACCATACTCCATCAAAATACATTTCACATTGTGAGTACCATACTACATCACTACATCAAAATACATTTCATATTGTGAGTACCACACTCTATCAATATACATTTTACATTGTGAGTACCATACTCTATCAAAACTCATTTCACATTGTGAGTACCATACTCCATCAAAATACATTTCACATTGTGAGTACCATACTCCATCAAAATACATTTCACATTGTGAGTACCATACTACATCACTCCATCAAAATACATTTCACATTGTGAGTACCATACTCCATCAAAATACATTTCACATTGTGAGTACCATACTACATCACTCCATCAAAATACTTTCACATTGTGAATACCACACTCTATCAAAATACATTTCACATTGTGAATACCATACTCCATCAAAATACATTTCATATTGTGAGTACCATACTCCATCAAAATACATTTCACATTGTGAGTACCATACTCTATCAAAACTCATTTCACATTGTGAGTACCATACTCCATCAAAATACATTTCACATTGTGAGTACCATACTCCATCAAAATACATTTCACATTGTGAGTACCATACTACATCACTCCATCAAAATACATTTCACATTGTGAGTACCATACTCCATCAAAATACATTTCACATTATGAGTACCATACTACATCACTCCATCAAAATACATTTCACATTGTGAATACCACACTCTATCAAAATACATTTCACATTGTGAATACCATACTCCATCAAAATACATTTCATATTGTGAGTACCATACTCCATCAAAATTGATTTCACATTGTGAGTACCATACTCTATCAAAACTCATTTCACATTGTGAGTACCATACTCCATCAAAATACATTTCACATTGTGAGTACCATACTCCATCAAAATACATTTCACATTGTGAGTACCATACTACATCACTCCATCAAAATACATTTCATATTGTGAGTACCACACTATATCAATATAAATTTTACATTGTGAGTACCATGCTCTATCAAAACTCATTTCACATTGTGAGTACCATACTCCATCAAAATACATTTCACATTGTGACTAAAATACTCCATCAAAATACATTTCACATTGTGAATACCATACTCCATCAAAATACATTTCACATTGTGAGTACCATACTCCATAAAAATACATTTCATATTGTGAGTACCACACTCCATCAAAATACATTTCACATTGTGAGTACCACACTCCATCAACATACATTTCACATTGTAAGTACCACACTCCATCAAAATACATTTCACATTGTGAGTACCATACTCCATCAAAATACATTTCACATTGTGAGTACCATACTCCATCTAAATACATTTCACATTGTGAATACCACACTCTATCAAAATACATTTCACATTGTGAATATCATACTCCATCAAAATACATTTCATATTGTGAGTACCACACTCCATCAAAATACATTTCACATTGTGAGTACCATACTACATCACTCCATCAAAATACATTTCACATTGTGAGTACCACACTCCATCAAAATACATTTCATATTGTGAGTACCATACTCCATCAAAATACATTTCACATTGTGAGTACCACACTCCATCAAAATACATTTCATATTGTGAGTACCATACTACATCAAAATACATTTCACATTGTGAGTACCATACTACATCACTCCATCAAAATACATTTCACATTGTGAGTACCATACTCCATCAAAATACATTTCACATTGTGAGTACCATACTACATCACTCCATCAAAACACATTTCATTGTGAATACCACACTCTATCAAAATACATTTCACATTGTGAATACCATACTCCATCAAAATACATTTCACATTTTGAGTACCATACTCCATCAAAATACATTTCACATTGTGAGTACCATACTCCATCAAAATACATTTCAGATTGTGAGTACCATACTCCATCAAACTAAAAAAAACATTTCACATTGTGAGTACCATACTACATCACTCCATCAAAATACATTTCATATTGTGAGTACCACACTATATCAATATACATTTTACATTGTGAGTACCATACTCTATCAAAACTAATTTCACATTGTGAGTACCATACTCCATCAAAATACATTTCACATTGTGAGTACCATACTCCATCAAAATACATTTCACATTGTGAGTACCATACTACATCACTCCATCAAAATACATTTCACATTGTGAGTACCATACTCCATCAAAATACATTTCACATTGTGAGTACCATACTACATCACTCCATCAAAATACATTTCACATTGTGAATACCACACAACATCAAAATACATTTCACATTGTGAATACCATACTCCATCAAAATACATTTCATATTGTGAGTACCATACTCCATCAAAATACATTTCACATTGTGAGTACCATACTCTATCAAAACTCATTTCACATTGTGAGTACCATACTCCATCAAAATACATTTCACATTGTGAGTACCATACTCCATCAAAATACATTTCACATTGTGAGTACCATACTACATCACTCCATCAAAATACATTTCATATTGTGAGTACCACACTCTATCAATATACATTTTACATTGTGAGTACCATACTCTATCAAAATACATTTCACATTGTGAGTACCATACTCCATCAAAATACATTTCACATTGTGAGTACCATACTGCATCACTCCATCAAAATACATTTCATATTGTGAGTACCACACTCTATCAATATACATTTTACATTGTGAGTACCATACTCTATCAAAACTCATTTCACATTGTGAGTATCATACTGCATCACTCCATCAAAATACATTTCATATTGTGAGTACCACACTCTATCAATATACATTTTACATTGTGAGTACCATACTCTATCAAAACTCATTTCACATTGTGAGTACCATACTCCATCAAAATACATTTCACTTTGTGAGTACCATACTCAATCAAAATATATTTCACATTGTGAGTACCATACTCCATCAAAATACATTTCACATTGTGAGTACCATACTCCATCAAAATACATTTCACATCGTGAGTACCATACTCCATCAAAATACATTTCACATTGTGAGTACCATACTCTATTAAAATACATTTCAAATTGTGAGTACCACACTCTATCAATATACATTTTACATTGTGAGTACAATACTCCATCAAAATACATTTCACATTGTGAGTACCATACTCTTTCAAAACTCATTTCACATTGTGAGTAGCATGCTCCATCAAAATACATTTCACATTGTGAGTACCATACTCTATCAAAATACATTTCACACTGTGAGTACCATACTCCATCAAAATACATTTCACATTGTGAGTACCATACTCCATCAAAATACATTTCACATTGTGAGTACCATACTCTATCAAAACTCATTTCACATTGTGAGTACCATACTCCATCAAAATACATTTCACATTGTGAGTACCATACTACATCAAAATACATTTCACATTGTGAGTACCATACTCCATCAAAATACATTTCACATTGTGAGTACCATACTACATCACTCCATCAAAATACATTTCACATTGTGAGTACCATACTCCATCAAAATACATTTCACATTGTGAGTACCATACTACATCACTCCATCAAAATACATTTCACATTGTGAGTACCATACTACATCACTCCATCAAAATACATTTCATATTGTGAGTACCACACTATATCAATATACATTTTACATTGTGAGTACCATACTCTATCAAAACTAATTTCACATTGTGAGTACCATACTCCATCAAAATACATTTCACATTGTGAGTACCATACTCCATCAAAATACATTTCACATTGTGAGTACCATACTACATCACTCCATCAAAATACATTTCACATTGTGAGTACCATACTCCATCAAAATACATTTCACATTGTGAGTACCATACTACATCACTCCATCAAAATACATTTCACATTGTGAATACCACACAACATCAAAATACATTTCACATTGTGAATACCATACTCCATCAAAATACATTTCATATTGTGAGTACCATACTCCATCAAAATACATTTCACATTGTGAGTACCATACTCTATCAAAACTCATTTCACATTGTGAGTACCATACTCCATCAAAATACATTTCACATTGTGAGTACCATACTCCATCAAAATACATTTCACATTGTGAGTACCATACTACATCACTCCATCAAAATACATTTCATATTGTGAGTACCACACTCTATCAATATACATTTTACATTGTGAGTACCATACTCTATCAAAATACATTTCACATTGTGAGTACCATACTCCATCAAAATACATTTCACATTGTGAGTACCATACTGCATCACTCCATCAAAATACATTTCATATTGTGAGTACCACACTCTATCAATATACATTTTACATTGTGAGTACCATACTCTATCAAAACTCATTTCACATTGTGAGTATCATACTGCATCACTCCATCAAAATACATTTCATATTGTGAGTACCACACTCTATCAATATACATTTTACATTGTGAGTACCATACTCTATCAAAACTCATTTCACATTGTGAGTACCATACTCCATCAAAATACATTTCACTTTGTGAGTACCATACTCAATCAAAATATATTTCACATTGTGAGTACCATACTCCATCAAAATACATTTCACATTGTGAGTACCATACTCCATCAAAATACATTTCACATCGTGAGTACCATACTCCATCAAAATACATTTCACATTGTGAGTACCATACTCTATTAAAATACATTTCAAATTGTGAGTACCACACTCTATCAATATACATTTTACATTGTGAGTACAATACTCCATCAAAATACATTTCACATTGTGAGTACCATACTCTTTCAAAACTCATTTCACATTGTGAGTAGCATGCTCCATCAAAATACATTTCACATTGTGAGTACCATACTCTATCAAAATACATTTCACACTGTGAGTACCATACTCCATCAAAATACATTTCACATTGTGAGTACCATACTCCATCAAAATACATTTCACATTGTGAGTACCATACTCTATCAAAACTCATTTCACATTGTGAGTACCATACTCCATCAAAATACATTTCACATTGTGAGTACCATACTACATCAAAATACATTTCACATTGTGAGTACCATACTCCATCAAAATACATTTCACATTGTGAGTACCATACTACATCACTCCATCAAAATACATTTCACATTGTGAGTACCATACTCCATCAAAATACATTTCACATTGTGAGTACCATACTACATCACTCCATCAAAATACTTTCACATTGTGAATACCACACTCTATCAAAATACATTTCACATTGTGAATACCATACTCCATCAAAATACATTTCATATTGTGAGTACCATACTCCATCAAAATACATTTCACATTGTGAGTACCATACTCTATCAAAACTCATTTCACATTGTGAGTACCATACTCCATCAAAATACATTTCACATTGTGAGTACCATACTCCATCAAAATACATTTCACATTGTGAGTACCATACTACATCACTCCATCAAAATACATTTCACATTGTGAGTACCATACTCCATCAAAATACATTTCACATTATGAGTACCATACTACATCACTCCATCAAAATACATTTCACATTGTGAATACCACTCTCTATCAAAATACATTTCACATTGTGAATACCATACTCCATCAAAATACATTTCATATTGTGAGTACCATACTCCATCAAAATTGATTTCACATTGTGAGTACCATACTCTATCAAAACTAATTTCACATTGTGAGTACCATACTCCATCAAAATACATTTCACATTGTGAGTACCATACTCCATCAAAATACATTTCACATTGTGAGTACCATACTACATCACTCCATCAAAATACATTTCATATTGTGAGTACCACACTATATCAATATAAATTTTACATTGTGAGTACCATGCTCTATCAAAACTCATTTCACATTGTGAGTACCATACTCCATCAAAATACATTTCACATTGTGACTAAAATACTCCATCAAAATACATTTCACATTGTGAGTACCGTACTCCATCAAAATACATTTCACATTGTGAGTACCATACTCCATAAAAATACATTTCATATTGTGAGTACCATACTCCATCAAAATACATTTCACATTGTGAGTACCACACTCCATCAACATACATTTCACATTGTAAGTACCACACTCCATCAAAATACATTTCACATTGTGAGTACCATACTCCATCAAAATACATTTCACATTGTGAGTACCATACTCCATCAAAATACATTTCACATTGTGAATACCACACTCTATCAAAATACATTTCACATTGTGAATATCATACTCCATCAAAATACATTTCATATTGTGAGTACCACACTCCATCAAAATACATTTCACATTGTGAGTACCATACTACATCACTCCATCAAAATACATTTCACATTGTGAGTACCACACTCCATCAAAATACATTTCATATTGTGAGTACCATACTCCATCAAAATACATTTCACATTGTGAGTACCACACTCCATCAAAATACATTTCATATTGTGAGTACCATACTACATCAAAATACATTTCACATTGTGAGTACCATACTACATCACTCCATCAAAATACATTTCACATTGTGAGTACCATACTCCATCAAAATACATTTCACATTGTGAGTACCATACTACATCACTCCATCAAAACACATTTCATTGTGAATACCACACTCTATCAAAATACATTTCACATTGTGAATACCATACTCCATCAAAATACATTTCACATTTTGAGTACCATACTCCATCAAAATACATTTCACATTGTGAGTACCATACTCCATCAAAATACATTTCACATTGTGAGTACCATACTCCATCAAACTAAAAAAAACATTTCAAATTCTGAGTACCATACTACATCACTCCATCAAAATACATTTCATATTGTGAGTACCACACTATATCAATATACATTTTACATTGTGAGTACCATACTCTATCAAAACTAATTTCACATTGTGAGTACCATACTCCATCAATATACATTTCACATTGTGAGTACCATACTCAATCAAAATACATTTCACATTGTGAGTACCATACTACATCACTCCATCAAAATACATTTCACATTGTGAGTACCATACTCCATCAAAATACATTTCACATTGTGAGTACCATACTACATCACTCCATCAAAATACATTTCACATTGTGAATACCACACATCAAAATACATTTCACATTGTGAATACCATACTCCATCAAAATACATTTCATATTGTGAGTACCATACTCCATCAAAATACATTTCACATTGTGAGTACCATACTCTATCAAAACTCATTTCACATTGTGAGTACCATACTCCATCAAAATACATTTCACATTGTGAGTACCATACTCCATCAAAATACATTTCACATTGTGAGTACCATACTACATCACTCCATCAAAATACATTTCATATTGTGAGTACCACACTCTATCAATATACATTTTACATTGTGAGTACCATACTCTATCAAAATACATTTCACATTGTGAGTACCATACTCCATCAAAATACATTTCACATTGTGAGTACCATACTGCATCACTCCATCAAAATACATTTCATATTGTGAGTACCACACTCTATCAATATACATTTTACATTGTGAGTACCATACTCTATCATAACTCATTTCACATTGTGAGTATCATACTGCATCACTCCATCAAAATACATTTCATATTGTGAGTACCACACTCTATCAATATACATTTTACATTGTGAGTACCATACTCTATCAAAACTCATTTCACATTGTGAGTACCATACTCCATCAAAATACATTTCACTTTGTGAGTACCATACTCAATCAAAATATATTTCACATTGTGAGTACCATACTCCATCAAAATACATTTCACATTGTGAGTACCATACTCCATCAAAATACATTTCACATCGTGAGTACCATACTCCATCAAAATACATTTCACATTGTGAGTACCATACTCTATTAAAATACATTTCATATTGTGAGTACCACACTCTATCAATATACATTTTACATTGTGAGTACAATACTCCATCAAAATACATTTCACATTGTGAGTACCATACTCTATCAAAACTCATTTCACATTGTGAGTAGCATACTCGATCAAAATACATTTCACATTGTGAGTACCATACTCCATCAAAATACATTTCACATTGTGAGTACCATACTCCATCAAAATACATTTCACATTGTGAGTACCATGCTCTATCAAAATACATTTCATATTGTGAGTACCACACTCTATCAAGATACATTTTACATTGTGAGTACCATACTCCATCAAAATACATTTCACATTGTGAGTACCATACTCTTTCAAAACTCATTTCACATTGTGAGTAGCATACTCCATCAAAATACATTTCACATTGTGAGTACCATACTCCATCAAAATACATTTCACATTGTGAGTACCATACTCCATCAAAATACATTTCACATTGTGACTACCATACTCCATCAAAATACATTTCACATTGTGAGTACCATACTCTATCAAAACTCATTTCACATTGTGAGTACCATACTCCATCAAAATACATTTCACATTGTGAGTACCATACTCCATCAAAATACATTTCACATTGTGAGTACCATACTACATCACTACATCAAAATACATTTCATATTGTGAGTACCACACTCTATCAATATACTATTTACATTGTGAGTACCATACTCTATCAAAACTCATTTCACATTGTGAGTACCATACTCCATCAAAATACATTTCACATTGTGAGTACCATACTCCATCAAAATACATTTCACATTGTGAGTACCATACTACATCACTCCATCAAAATACATTTCACATTGTGAGTACCATACTCCATCAAAATACATTTCACATTGTGAGTACCATACTACATCACTCCATCAAAATACATTTCACATTGTGAATACCACACTCTATCAAAATACATTTCACATTGTGAATACCATACTCCATCAAAATACATTTCATATTGTGAGTACCATGCTCCATCAAAATACATTTCACATTGTGAGTACCATACTCTATCAAAACTCATTTCACATTGTGAGTACCATACTCCATCAAAATACATTTCACATTGTGAGTACCATACTCCATCAAAATACATTTCACATTGTGAGTACCATACTACATCACTCAATCAAAATACATTTCACATTGTGAGTACCATACTCCATCAAAATACATTTCACATTGTGAGTACCATACTACATCACTCCATCAAAATACATTTCACATTGTGAATACCACACTCTATCAAAATACATTTCACATTGTGAATACCATACTCCATCAAAATACATTTCATATTGTGAGTACCATACTCCATCAAAATACATTTCACATTGTGAGTACCGTACTCTATCAAAACTCATTTCACATTGTGAGTACCATACTCCATCAAAATACATTTCACATTGTGAGTACCATACTCCATCAAAATACATTTCACATTGTGAGTACCATACTACATCACTCCATCAAAATACATTTCATATTGTGAGTACCACACTCTATCAATATACATTTTACATTGTGAGTACCATGCTCTATCAAAACTCATTTCACATTGTGAGTACCATACTCCATCAAAATACATTTCACATTGTGACTAAAATACTCCATCAAAATACATTTCACATTGTGAGTACCATACTCGATCAAAATACATTTCACATTGTGAGTACCATACTCCATAAAAATACATTTCATATTGTGAGTACCATACTCCATCAAAATACATTTCACATTGTGAGTACCACACTCCATCAACATACATTTCACATTGTAAGTACCACACTCCATCAAAATACATTTCACATTGTGAGTACCATACTCCATCAAAATACATTTCACATTGTGAGTACCATACTCCATCAAAATACATTTCACATTGTGAATACCATACTCTATCAAAATACATTTCACATTGTGAATATCATACTCCATCAAAATACATTTCATATTGTGAGTACCACACTCCATCAAAATACATTTCACATTGTGAGTACCATACTACATCACTCCTTCAAAATACATTTCACATTGTGAGTACCACACTCCATCAAAATACATTTCACATTGTGAGTACCACACTCCATCAAAATACATTTCATATGGTGAGTACCATACTACATCAAAATACATTTCACATTGTGAGTACCATACTACATCACTCCATCAAAATACATTTCACATTGTGAGTACCATACTCCATCAAAATACATTTCACATTGTGAGTACCATACTACATCACTCCATCAAAATACATTTCATTGTGAATACCACACTCTATCAAAATACATTTCACATTGTGAATACCATACTCCATCAAAATACATTTCACATTTTGAGTACCATACTCCATCAAAATACATTTCACATTGCGAGTACCATACTCCATCAAAATACATTTCACATTCTGAGTACCATACTCCATCAAACTAAAAAAAACATTTCAAATTGTGAGTACCATACTACATCACTCCATCAAAATACATTTCATATTGTGAGTACCACACTATATCAATATACATTTTACATTGTGAGTACCATACTCTATCAAAACTAATTTCACATTGTGAGTACCATACTCCATCAAAATACATTTCACATTGTGAGTACCATACTCCATCAAAATACATTTCACATTGTGAGTACCATACTACATCACTCCATCAAAATACATTTCACATTGTGAGTACCATACTCCATCAAAATACATTTCACATTGTGAGTACCATACTACATCACTCCATCAAAATACATTTCACATTGTGAATACCACACAACATCAAAATACATTTCACATTGTGAATACCATACTCCATCAAAATACATTTCATATTGTGAGTACCATACTCCATCAAAATACATTTCACATTGTGAGTACCATACTCTATCAAAACTCATTTCACATTGTGAGTACCATACTCCATCAAAATACATTTCACATTGTGAGTACCATACTCCATCAAAATACATTTCACATTGTGAGTACCATACTACATCACTCCATCAAAATACATTTCATATTGTGAGTACCACACTCTATCAATATACATTTTACATTGTGAGTACCATACTCCATCAAAATACATTTCACATTGTGAGTACCATACTCCATCAAAATACATTTCACATTGTGAGTACCATACTGCATCACTCCATCAAAATACATTTCATATTGTGAGTACCACACTCTATCAATATACATTTTACATTGTGAGTACCATACTCTATCAAAACTCATTTCACATTGTGAGTATCATACTGCATCACTCCATCAAAATACATTTCATATTGTGAGTACCACACTCTATCAATATACATTTTACATTGTGAGTACCATACTCTATCAAAACTCATTTCACATTGTGAGTACCATACTCCATCAAAATACATTTCACTTTGTGAGTACCATACTCAATCAAAATATATTTCACATTGTGAGTACCATACTCCATCAAAATACATTTCACATTGTGAGTACCATACTCCATCAAAATACATTTCACATCGTGAGTACCATACTCCATCAAAATACATTTCACATTGTGAGTACCATACTCTATTAAAATACATTTCATATTGTGAGTACCACACTCTATCAATATACATTTTACATTGTGAGTACAATACTCCATCAAAATACATTTCACATTGTGAGTACCATACTCTATCAAAACTCATTTCACATTGTGAGTAGCATACTCGATCAAAATACATTTCACATTGTGAGTACCATACTCCATCAAAATACATTTCACATTGTGAGTACCATACTCCATCAAAATACATTTCACATTGTGAGTACCATGCTCTATCAAAATACATTTCATATTGTGAGTACCACACTCTATCAAGATACATTTTACATTGTGAGTACCATACTCCATCAAAATACATTTCACATTGTGAGTACCATACTCTTTCAAAACTCATTTCACATTGTGAGTAGCATACTCCATCAAAATACATTTCACATTGTGAGTACCATACTCCATCAAAATACATTTCACATTGTGAGTACCATACTCCATCAAAATACATTTCACATTGTGAGTACCATACTCCATCAAAATACATTTCACATTGTGAGTACCATACTCTATCAAAACTCATTTCACATTGTGAGTACCATACTCCATCAAAATACATTTCACATTGTGAGTACCATACTCCATCAAAATACATTTCACATAGTGAGTACCATACTACATCACTACATCAAAATACATTCCATATTGTGAGTACCACACTCTATCAATATACATTTTACATTGTGAGTACCATACTCTATCAAAACTCATTTCACATTGTGAGTACCATACTCCATCAAAATACATTTCACATTGTGAGTACCATACTCCATCAAAATACATTTCACATTGTGAGTACCATACTACATCACTCCATCAAAATACATTTCACATTGTGAGTACCATACTCCATCAAAATACATTTCACATTGTGAGTACCATACTACATCACTCCATCAAAATACATTTCACATTGTGAATACCACACTCTATCAAAATACATTTCACATTGTGAATACCATACTCCATCAAAATACATTTCATATTGTGAGTACCATGCTCCATCAAAATACATTTCACATTGTGTGTACCATACTCTATCAAAACTCATTTCACATTGTGAGTACCATACTCCATCAAAATACATTTCACATTGTGAGTACCATACTCCATCAAAATACATTTCACATTGTGAGTACCATACTACATCACTCAATCAAAATACATTTCACATTGTGAGTACCATACTCCATCAAAATACATTTCACATTGTGAGTACCATACTACATCACTCCATCAAAATACATTTCACATTGTGAATACCACACTCTATCAAAATACATTTCACATTGTGAATACCATACTCCATCAAAATACATTTCATATTGTGAGTACCATACTCCATCAAAATAGATTTCACATTGTGAGTACCATACTCTATCAAAACTAATTTCACATTGTGAGTACCATACTCCATCAAAATACATTTCACATTGTGAGTACCATACTCCATCAAAATACATTTCACATTGTGAGTACCATACTACATCACTCCATCAAAATACATTTCATATTGTGAGTACCACACTCTATCAATATACATTTTACATTGTGAGTACCATGCTCTATCAAATTTCATTTCACATTGTGAGTACCATACTCCATAAAAATACATTTCATATTGTGAGTACCATACTCCATCAAAATACATTTCACATTGTGAGTACCACACTCCATCAACATACATTTCACATTGTAAGTACCACACTCCATCAAAATACATTTCACATTGTGAGTACCATACTCCATCAAAATACATTTCACATTGTGAGTACCATACTCCATCAAAATACATTTCACATTGTGAATACCATACTCTATCAAAATACATTTCACATTGTGAATATCATACTCCATCAAAATACATTTCATATTGTGAGTACCACACTCCATCAAAATACATTTCACATTGTGAGTACCATACTACATCACTCCTTCAAAATACATTTCACATTGTGAGTACCACACTCCATCAAAATACATTTCACATTGTGAGTACCACACTCCATCAAAATACATTTCATATTGTGAGTACCATACTACATCAAAATACATTTCACATTGTGAGTACCATACTACATCACTCCATCAAAATACATTTCACATTGTGAGTACCATACTCCATCAAAATACATTTCACATTGTGAGTACCATACTACATCACTCCATCAAAATACATTTCATTGTGAATACCACACTCTATCAAAATACATTTCACATTGTGAATACCATACTCCATCAAAATACATTTCACATTTTGAGTACCATACTCCATCAAAATACATTTCACATTGCGAGTACCATACTCCATCAAAATACATTTCACATTCTGAGTACCATACTCCATCAAACTAAAAAAAACATTTCAAATTGTGAGTACCATACTACATCACTCTATCAAAATACATTTCATATTGTGAGTACCACACTATATCAATATACATTTTACATTGTGAGTACCATACTCTATCAAAACTAATTTCACATTGTGAGTACCATACTCCATCAAAATACATTTCACATTGTGAGTACCATACTCCATCAAAATACATTTCACATTGTGAGTACCATACTACATCACTCCATCAAAATACATTTCACATTGTGAGTACCATACTCCATCAAAATACATTTCACATTGTGAGTACCATACTACATCACTCCATCAAAATACATTTCACATTGTGAATACCACACAACATCAAAATACATTTCACATTGTGAATACCATACTCCATCAAAATACATTTCATATTGTGAGTACCATACTCCATCAAAATACATTTCACATTGTGAGTACCATACTCTATCAAAACTCATTTCACATTGTGAGTACCATACTCCATCAAAATACATTTCACATTGTGAGTACCATACTCCATCAAAATACATTTCACATTGTGAGTACCATACTACATCACTCCATCAAAATACATTTCATATTGTGAGTACCACACTCTATCAATATACATTTTACATTGTGAGTACCATACTCTATCAAAATACATTTCACATTGTGAGTACCATACTCCATCAAAATACATTTCACATTGTGAGTACCATACTGCATCACTCCATCAAAATACATTTCATATTGTGAGTACCACACTCTATCAATATACATTTTACATTGTGAGTACCATACTCTATCAAAACTCATTTCACATTGTGAGTATCATACTGCATCACTCCATCAAAATACATTTCATATTGTGAGTACCACACTCTATCAATATACATTTTACATTGTGAGTACCATACTCTATCAAAACTCATTTCACATTGTGAGTACCATACTCCATCAAAATACATTTCACTTTGTGAGTACCATACTCAATCAAAATATATTTCACATTGTGAGTACCATACTCCATCAAAATACATTTCACATTGTGAGTACCATACTCCATCAAAATACATTTCACATCGTGAGTACCATACTCCATCAAAATACATTTCACATTGTGAGTACCATACTCTATTAAAATACATTTCATATTGTGAGTACCACACTCTATCAATATACATTTTACATTGTGAGTACAATACTCCATCAAAATACATTTCACATTGTGAGTACCATACTCTATCAAAACTCATTTCACATTGTGAGTAGCATACTCGATCAAAATACATTTCACATTGTGAGTACCATACTCCATCAAAATACATTTCACATTGTGAGTACCATACTCCATCAAAATTCATTTCACATTGTGAGTACCATGCTCTATCAAAATACATTTCATATTGTGAGTACCACACTCTATCAAGATACATTTTACATTGTGAGTACCATACTCCATCAAAATACATTTCACATTGTGAGTACCATACTCTTTCAAAACTCATTTCACATTGTGAGTAGCATACTCCATCAAAATACATTTCACATTGTGAGTACCATACTCCATCAAAATACATTTCACATTGTGAGTACCATACTCCATCAAAATACATTTCACATTGTGAGTACCATACTCCATCAAAATACATTTCACATTGTGAGTACCATACTCTATCAAAACTCATTTCACATTGTGAGTACCATACTCCATCAAAATACATTTCACATTGTGAGTACCATACTCCATCAAAATACATTTCACATTGTGAGTACCATACTACATCACTACATCAAAATACATTTCATATTGTGAGTACCACACTCTATCAATATACATTTTACATTGTGAGTACCATACTCTATCAAAACTCATTTCACATTGTGAGTACCATACTCCATCAAAATACATTTCACATTGTGAGTACCATACTCCATCAAAATACATTTCACATTGTGAGTACCATACTACATCACTCCATCAAAATACATTTCACATTGTGAGTACCATACTCCATCAAAATACATTTCACATTGTGAGTACCATACTACATCACTCCATCAAAATACATTTCACATTGTGAATACCACACTCTATCAAAATACATTTCACATTGTGAATACCATACTCCATCAAAATACATTTCATATTGTGAGTACCATGCTCCATCAAAATACATTTCACATTGTGAGTACCATACTCTATCAAAACTCATTTCACATTGTGAGTACCATACTCCATCAAAATACATTTCACATTGTGAGTACCATACTCCATCAAAATACATTTCACATTGTGAGTACCATACTACATCACTCAATCAAAATACATTTCACATTGTGAGTACCATACTCCATCAAAATACATTTCACATTGTGAGTACCATACTACATCACTCCATCAAAATACATTTCACATTGTGAATACCACACTCTATCAAAATACATTTCACATTGTGAATACCATACTCCATCAAAATACATTTCATATTGTGAGTACCATACTCCATCAAAATAGATTTCACATTGTGAGTACCATACTCTATCAAAACTCATTTCACATTGTGAGTACCATACTCCATCAAAATACATTTCACATTGTGAGTACCATACTCCATCAAAATACATTTCACATTGTGAGTACCATACTACATCACTCCATCAAAATACATTTCATATTGTGAGTACCACACTCTATCAATATACATTTTACATTGTGAGTACCATGCTCTATCAAAACTCATTTCACATTGTGAGTACCATACTCCATAAAAATACATTTCATATTGTGAGTACCATACTCCATCAAAATACATTTCACATTGTGAGTACCACACTCCATCAACATACATTTCACATTGTAAGTACCACACTCCATCAAAATACATTTCACATTGTGAGTACCATACTCCATCAAAATACATTTCACATTGTGAGTACCATACTCCATCAAAATACATTTCACATTGTGAATACCATACTCTATCAAAATACATTTCACATTGTGAATATCATACTCCATCAAAATACATTTCATATTGTGAGTACCACACTCCATCAAAATACATTTCACATTGTGAGTACCATACTACATCACTCCATCAAAATACATTTCACATTGTGAGTACCACACTCCATCAAAATACATTTCACATTGTGAATACCACACTCTATCAAAATACATTTCACATTGTGAATACCATACTCCATCAAAATACATTTCATATTGTGAGTACCATGCTCCATCAAAATACATTTCACATTGTGAGTACCATACTCTATCAAAACTCATTTCACATTGTGAGTACCATACTCCATCAAAATACATTTCACATTGTGAGTACCATACTCCATCAAAATACATTTCACATTGTGAGTACCATACTACATCACTCAATCAAAATACATTTCTCATTGTGAGTACCATACTCCATCAAAATACATTTCACATTGTGAGTACCATACTACATCACTCCATCAAAATACATTTCACATTGTGAATACCACACTCTATCAAAATACATTTCACATTGTGAATACCATACTCCATCAAAATACATTTCATATTGTGAGTACCATACTCCATCAAAATAGATTTCACATTGTGAGTACCATACTCTATCAAAACTCATTTCACATTGTGAGTACCATACTCCATCAAAATACATTTCACATTGTGAGTACCATACTCCATCAAAATACATTTCACATTGTGAGTACCATACTACATCACTCCATCAAAATACATTTCATATTGTGAGTACCACACTCTATCAATATACATTTTACATTGTGAGTACCATGCTCTATCAAAACTCATTTCACATTGTGAGTACCATACTCCATCAAAATACATTTCACATTGTGACTAAAATACTCCATCAAAATACATTTCACATTGTGAGTACCATAATCGATCAAAATACATTTCACATTGTGAGTACCATACTCCATAAAAATACATTTCATATTGTGAGTACCATACTCCATCAAAATACATTTCACATTGTGAGTACCACACTCCATCAACATACATTTCACATTGTAAGTACCACACTCCATCAAAATACATTTCACATTGTGAGTACCATACTCCATCAAAATACATTTCACATTGTGAGTACCATACTCCATCAAAATACATTTCACATTCTGAATACCATACTCCATCAAAATACATTTCATATTGTGAGTACCACACTCCATCAAAATACATTTCACATTGTGAGTACCATACTCCATCAAAATACATTTCACATTGTGAATATCATACTCCATCAAAATACATTTCATATTGTGAGTACCACACTCCATCAAAATACATTTCACATTGTGAGTACCATACTACATCACTCCATCAAAATACATTTCACATTGTGAGTACCACACTCCATCAAAATACATTTCATATTGTGAGTACCACACTCCATCAAAATACATTTCACATTGTGAGTACCATACTCCATCAAAATACATTTCACATTGTGAATATCATACTCCATCAAAATACATTTCATATTGTGAGTACCACACTCCATCAAAATACATTTCACATTGTGAGTACCATACTACATCACTCCATCAAAATACATTTCACATTGTGAGTACCACACTCCATCAAAATACATTTCATATTGTGAGTACCATACTCCATCAAAATACATTTCACATTGTGAGTACCACACTCCATCAAAATACATTTCATATTGTGAGTACCATACTACATCAAAATACATTTCACATTGTGAGTACCATACTCCATCAAAATATATTTCACATTGTGAGTACCATACTCCATCAAAATACATTTCACATTGTGAGTACCATACTCCATCAAAATACATTTCACATCGTGAGTACCATACTCCATCAAAATACATTTCACATTGTGAGTACCATACTCTATCAAAATACATTTCATATTGTGAGTACCACACTCTATCAATATACATTTTACATTGTGAGTACAATACTCCATCAAAATACATTTCACATCGTGAGAACCATACTCTATCAAAGCTCATTTCACATTGTGAGTAGCATACTCGATCAAAATACATTTCACATTGTGAGTACCATACTCCATCAAAATACATTTCACATTGTGAGTACCATACTCCATCAAAATACATTTCACATTGTGAATACCATACTCTATCAAAATACATTTCATATTGTGAGTACCACACTCTATCAAGATACATTTTACATTGTGAGTACCATACTCCATCAAAATACATTTCACATTGTGAGTACCATACTCTTTCAAAACTCATTTCACATTGTGAGTAGCATACTCCATCAAAATACATTTCACATTGTGAGTACCATACTCCATCAAAATACATTTCACATTGTGAGTACCATACTCCATCAAAATACATTTCACATTGTGAGTACCATACTCCATCAAAATACATTTCACATTGTGAGTACCATACTCTATCAAAACTCATTTCACATTGTGAGTACCATACTCCATCAAAATACATTTCACATTGTGAGTACCATACTCCATCAAAATACATTTCACATTGTGAGTACCATACTACATCACTACATCAAAATACATTTCACATTGTGAGTACCACACTCTATCAATATACATTTTACATTGTGAGTACCATACTCTATCAAAACTCAATTCACATTGTGAGTACCATACTCCATCAAAATACATTTCACATTGTGAGTACCATACTCCATCAAAATACATTTCACATTGTGAGTACCATACTACATCACTCCATCAAAATACATTTCACATTGTGAGTACCATACTCCATCAAAATACATTTCACATTGTGAGTACCATACTACATCACTCCATCAAAATACATTTCACATTGTGAATACCACACTCTATCAAAATACATTTCACATTGTGAATACCATACTCCATCAAAATACATTTCATATTGTGAGTACCATACTCCATCAAAATACATTTCACATTGTGAGTACCATACTCCATCAAAATACATTTCACATTGTGAGTACCATACTCCATCAAACTAAAAAAAACATTTCACATTGTGAGTACCATACTACATCACTCCATCAAAATACATTTCATATTGTGAGTACCACACTCTATCAATATACATTTTACATTGTGAGTACCATACTCTATCAAAACTCATTTCACATTGTGAGTACCATACTCCATCAAAATACATTTCACATTGTGAGTACCATACTCCATCAAAATACATTTCACATTGTGAGTACCATACTACATCACTCCATCAAAATACATTTCACATTGTGAGTACCATACTCCATCAAAATACATTTCACATTGTGAGTACCATACTAAATCACTCCATCAAAATACATTTCACATTGTGAATACCACACTCTATCAAAATACATTTCACATTGTGAATACCATACTCCATCAAAATACATTTCATATTGTGAGTACCATACTCCATCAAAATACATTTCACATTGTGAGTACCATACTCTATCAAAACTCATTTCACATTGTGAGTACCATACTCCATCAAAATACATTTCACATTGTGAGTACCATACTCCATCAAAATACATTTCACATTGTGAGTACCATACTCCATCAAAATACATTTCACATTGTGAGTACCATACTACATCACTCCATCAAAATACATTTCACATTGTGAATACCACACTCTATCAAAATACATTTCACATTGTGAATACCATACTCGATCAAAATACATTTCATATTGTGAGTACCATACTCCATCAAAATACATTTCACATTGTGAGTACCATACTCTATCAAAACTCATTTCACATTGTGAGTACCATACTCCATCAAAATACATTTCACATTGTGAGTACCATACTCCATCAAAATACATTTCACATTGTGAGTACCATACTACATCACTCCATCAAAATACATTTCACATTGTGAGTACCATACTCCATCAAAATACATTTCACATTGTGAGTACCATACTACATCATTCCATCAAAATACATTTCACATTGTGAATACCACACTCTATCAAAATACATTTCTCATTGTGAATACCATACTCCATCAAAATACATTTCATATTGTGAGTACCATACTCTATCAAAACTCATTTCACATTGTGAGTACCATACTCCATCAAAATACATTTCACATTGTGAGTACCATACTCCATCGAAATACATTTCACATTGTGAGTACCATACTACATCACTCCATCAAAATACATTTCATATTGTGAGTACCACACTCTATCAATATACATTTTACATTGTGATTACCATGCTCTATCAAAACTCATTTCACATTGTGAGTACCATACTCCATCAAAATACATTTCACATTGTGACTAAAATACTCCATCAAAATACATTTTACATTGTGAGTACCGTACTTCATCAAAATACATTTCACATTGTGAGTACCATACTCCATAAAAATATATTTCATATTGTGAGTACCATACTCCATCAAAATACATTTCACATTGTGAGTACCACACTCCATCAACATACATTTCACATTGTAAGTACCACACTCCATCAAAATACATTTCACATTGTGAGTACCATACTCCATCAAAATACATTTCACATTGTGAGTACCATACTCCATCAAAATACATTTCACATTGTGAATACCACACTCTATCAAAATACATTTCACATTGTGAATATCATACTCCATCAAAATACATTTCATATTGTGAGTACCACACTCCATCAAAATACATTGCACATTGTGAGTACCATACCACATCACTCCATCAAAATACATTTCACATTGTGAGTACCACACTCCATCAAAATACATTTCATATTGTGAGTACCATACTCCATCAAAATACATTTCACATTGTGAGTACCACACTCCATCAAAATACATTTCATATTGTGAGTACCATACTACATCAAAATACATTTCACATTGTGAGTACCATACTTCATGAAAATACATTTCATATTGTGAGTACCATACTACATCACTCCATCAAAATACATTTCACATTGTGAATACCATACTCCATCAAAATACGTTTCATATTGTGAGTACCACACTCTATCAATATACATTTCACATTGTGAGTACCATACTCCATCAAAATACATTTCACATTGTGAGTACCATACTACATCACTCCATCAAAATACATTTTACATTGTGAGTACCATACTCCATCAAAATACATTTCACATTGTGAGTACCATACTACATCACTCCATCAAAATACATTTCACATTGTGAATACCACACTCTAACAAAATACATTTCACATTGTGAATACCATACTCCATCAAAATACATTTCATATTGTGAGTACCATACTCCATCAAAATACATTTCACATTGTGAGTACCATACTCCATCAAAATAGATTTCACATTGTGAGTACCATACTCCATCAAAATAAAAAAAACATTTCACTTTGTGAGTACCATACTACATCACTCCATCAAAATACATTTCATATTGTGAGTACCACACTCTATCAATATACATTTTACATTGTGAGTACCATACTCTATCAAAACTCATTTCACATTGTGAGTACCATACTCCATCAAAATACATTTCACATTGTGAGTACCATACTCCATCAAAATATATTTCACATTGTGAGTACCATACTACATCACTCCATCAAAATACATTTCACATTGTGAGTACCATACTCCATCAAAATACATTTCACATTGTGAGTACCATACTCCATCAAAATACATTTCACATTGTGAGTACCATACTGCATCACTCCATCAAAATACATTTCATATTGTGAGTACCACACTCTATCAATATACATTTTACATTGTGAGTACCATACTCTATCAAAACTCATTTCACATTGTGAGTACCATACTGCATCACTCCATCAAAATACATTTCATATTGTGAGTACCACACTCTATCAATATACATTTTACATTGTGAGTACCATACTCTATCAAAACTCATTTCACATTGTGAGTACCATACTCCATCAAAATACATTTCACATTGTGAGCACCATACTCCATCACAATATATTTCACATTGTGAGTACCATACTCCATCAAAATACATTTCACATTGTGAGTACCATACTCCATCAAAATACATTTCACATCGTGAGTACCATACTCCATCAAAATACATTTCACATTGTGAGTACCATACTCTATCAAAATACATTTCATATTGTGAGTACCACACTCTATCAATATACATTTTACATTGTGAGTACCATACTCCATCAAAATACATTTCACATTGTGAGTACCATACTCTATCAAAACTCATTTCACATTGTGAGTAGCATACTCGATCAAAATACATTTCACATTGTGAGTACCATACTCCATCAAAATACATTTCACATTGTGAGTACCATACTCCATCAAAATACATTTCACATTGTGAGTACCATACTCTATCAAAATACATTTCATATTGTGAGTACCACACACTATCAAGATACATTTTACATTGTGAGTACCATACTCCATCAAAATACATTTCACATTGTGAGTACCATACTCCATCAAAATACATTTCACATTGTGAGTACCATACTCCATCAAACTAAAAAAAACATTTCACATTGTGAGTACTATACTACATCACTCCATCAAAATACATTTCATATTGTGAGTACCACACTCTATCAATATACATTTTACATTGTGAGTACCATACTCTATCAAAACTCATTTCACATTGTGAGTACCATACTCCATCAAAATACATTTCACATTGTGAGTACCATACTCCATCAAAATACATTTCACATTGTGAGTACCATACTACATCACTCCATCAAAATACATTTCACATTGTGAGTACCATACTCCATCAAAATACATTTCACATTGTGAGTACCATACTAAATCACTCCATCAAAATACATTTCACATTGTGAATACCACACTCTATCAAAATACATTTCACATTGTGAATACCATACTCCATCAAAATACATTTCATATTGTGAGTACCATACTCCATCAAAATACATTTCACATTGTGAGTACCATACTCTATCAAAACTCATTTCACATTGTGAGTACCATACTCCATCAAAATACATTTCACATTGTGAGTACCATACTCCATCAAAATACATTTCACATTGTGAGTACCATACTCCATCAAAATACATTTCACATTGTGAGTACCATACTACATCACTCCATCAAAATACATTTCACATTGTGAATACCACACTCTATCAAAATACATTTCACATTGTGAATACCATACTCGATCAAAATACATTTCATATTGTGAGTACCATACTCCATTAAAATACATTTCACATTGTTAGTACCATACTCTATCAAAACTCATTTCACATTGTGAGTACCATACTCCATCAAAATACATTTCACATTGTGAGTACCATACTCCATCAAAATACATTTCACATTGTGAGTACCATACTACATCACTCCATCAAAATACATTTCACATTGTGAGTACCATTCTCCATCAAAATACATTTCACATTGTGAGTACCATACTACATCACTCCATCAAAATACATTTCACATTGTGAATACCACACTCTATCAAAATACATTTCACATTGTGAATACCATACTCCATCAAAATACATTTCATATTGTGAGTACCATACTCTATCAAAACTCATTTCACATTGTGAGTACCATACTCCATCAAAATACATTTCACATTGTGAGTACCATACTCCATCGAAATACATTTCACATTGTGAGTACCATACTACATCACTCCATCAAAATACATTTCATATTGTGAGTACCACACTCTATCAATATACATTTTACATTGTGATTACCAAGCTCTATCAAAACTCATTTCACATTGTGAGTACCATACTCCATCAAAATACATTTCACATTGTGACTAAAATACTCCATCAAAATACATTTTACATTGTGAGTACCGTACTTCATCAAAATACATTTCACATTGTGAGTACCATACTCCATAAAAATATATTTCATATTGTGAGTACCATACTCCATCAAAATACATTTCACATTGTGAGTACCACACTCCATCAACATACATTTCACATTGTAAGTACCACACTCCATCAAAATACATTTCACATTGTGAGTACCATACTCCATCAAAATACATTTCACATTGTGAGTACCATACTCCATCAAAATACATTTCACATTGTGAATACCACACTCTATCAAAATACATTTCACATTGTGAATATCATACTCCATCAAAATACATTTCATATTGTGAGTACCACACTCCATCAAAATACATTGCACATTGTGAGTACCATACCACATCACTCCATCAAAATACATTTCACATTGTGAGTACCACACTCCATCAAAATACATTTCATATTGTGAGTACCATACTCCATCAAAATACATTTCACATTGTGAGTACCACACTCCATCAAAATACATTTCATATTGTGAGTACCATACTACATCAAAATACATTTCACATTGTGAGTACCATACTTCATCAAAATACATTTCATATTGTGAGTACCATACTACATCACTCCATCAAAATACATTTCACATTGTGAATACCATACTCCATCAAAATACGTTTCATATTGTGACTACCACACTCTATCAACATACATTTCACATTGTGAGTACCATACTCCATCAAAATACATTTCACATTGTGAGTACCATACTACATCACTCCATCAAAATACATTTCACATTGTGAGTACCATACTCCATCAAAATACATTTCACATTGTGAGTACCATACTACATCACTCCATCAAAATACATTTCACATTGTGAATTTCACACTCTAACAAAATACATTTCACATTGTGAATACCATACTCCATCAAAATACATTTCATATTGTGAGTACCATACTCCATCAAAATACATTTCACATTGTGAGTACCATACTCCATCAAAATACATTTCACATTGTGAGTACCATACTCCATCAAACTAAAAAAAACATTTCACTTTGTGAGTACCATACTACATCACTCCATCAAAATACATTTCATATTGTGAGTACCACACTCTATCAATATACATTTTACATTGTGAGTACCATACTCTATCAAAACTCATTTCACATTGTGAGTACCATACTCCATCAAAATACATTTCACATTGTGAGTACCATACTCCATCAAAATACATTTCACATTGTGAGTACCATACTACATCACTCCATCAAAATACATTTCACATTGTGAGTACCATACTCCATCAAAATACATTTCACATTGTGAGTACCATACTCCATCAAAATACATTTCACATTGTGAGTACCATACTGCATCACTCCATCAAAATACATTTCATATTGTGGGTACCACACTCTATCAATATACATTTTACATTGTGAGTACCATACTCTATCAAAACTCATTTCACATTGTGAGTACCATACTGCATCACTCCATCAAAATACATTTCATATTGTGAGTACCACACTCTATCAATATACATTTTACATTGTGAGTACCATACTCTATCAAAACTCATTTCACATTGTGAGTACCATACTCCATCAAAATACATTTCACATTGTGAGCACCATACTCCATCACAATATATTTCACATTGTGAGTACCATACTCCATCAAAATACATTTCACATTGTGAGTACCATACTCCATCAAAATACATTTCACATCGTGAGTACCATACTCCATCAAAATACATTTCACATTGTGAGTACCATACTCTATCAAAATACATTTCATATTGTGAGTACCACACTCTATCAATATACATTTTACATTGTGAGTACCATACTCCATCAAAATACATTTCACATTGTGAGTACCATACTCTATCAAAACTCATTTCACATTGTGAGTAGCATACTCGATCAAAATACATTTCACATTGTGAGTACCATACTCCATCAAAATACATTTCACATTGTGAGTACCATACTCCATCAAAATACATTTCACATTGTGAGTACCATACTCTATCAAAATACATTTCATATTGTGAGTACCACACTCTATCAAGATACATTTTACATTGTGAGTACCATACTCCATCAAAATACATTTCACATTGTGAGTACCATACTCTATCAAAACTCATTTCACATTGTGAGTAGCATACTCCATCAAAATACATTTCACATTGTGAGTACCATACTCCATCAAAATACATTTCACATTGTGAGTACCATGCTCCATCAAAATACATTTCACATCGTGAGTACCATACTCCATCAAAATACATTTCACATTGTGAGTACCATACTCCATCAAAATACATTTCATATTGTTAGTACCACACTCTATCAATATACATTTTACATTGTGAGTACCATACTCCATCAAAATACATTTCACATTGTGAGTACCATACTCTATCAAAACTCATTTCACATTGTGAGTAGCATACTCGATCAAAATACATTTCACATTGTGAGTACCATACTCCATCAAAATACATTTCACATTGTGAGTACCATACTCCATCAAAATACATTTCACATTGTGAGTACCATACTCTATCAAAATACATTTCATATTGTGAGTTCCACACTCTATCAAGATACATTTTACATTGTGAGTACCATACTCCATCAAAATACATTTCACATTGTGAGTACCATACTCTATCAAAACTCATTTCACATTGTGAGTAGCATACTCCATCAAAATACATTTCACATTGTGAGTACCATACTCCATTAAAATACATTTCACATTGTGAGTACCATACTCCATCAAAATACATTTCACATCGTGAGTACCATACTCCATGAAAATACATTTCACATTGTGAGTGCCATACTCTATCAAAATACATTTCATATTGTGAGTACCACACTCTATCAATATACATTTTACATTGTGAGTACCATACTCCATCAAAATACATTTCACATTGTGAGTACCATACTCTATCAAAACTCATTTCACATTGTGAGTACCATACTCCATCAAAATACATTTCACATTGTGAGTACCATACTCCATCAAAATACATTTCACATTGTGAGTACCATACTCCATCAAAATACATTTCACATTGTGAGTACAATACTCCATCAAAATACATTTCACATTGTGAGTACCATACTCCATCAACATACATTTCACATTGTGAGTACCATACTCTATCAAATTACATTTCACATTGTTGAGTACCATACTCTATCAAAATACATTTCACATTGTGAGTTCCACACTCCATCAACATACATTTCATATTGTGAGGTCCATACTCCATCAAAATACATTTCACATTGTGAGGTCCATACTATATCATATTGTCATCATACAGTCATGATTATACCATACTCGATCAACATGCACTCATCATTGTGAGTACCATATTATTCCAACCAGATGACGACATAGTTTAATTTCAGCTTCGTTCGAATCTAAATGTCAAATCGTTTAAGGCAATGAAAACGTCCAACTACATGTCACATCTTATTTATCTATCGACATAATTACAATAGTTAAACGGCTGACGTGGATTTTTTTTATTTTTACTTACATAAACTTCATAAAGTCTAACAATCATACATATACTTGGTTTCTTGATCAGTGACGTCAGAGATATACATCAAACATAGTGGGGTAGGTGTGAGACTTCGTCATGGTGTTGATAAATTGTTTAATGGAAGCAAAACGATCGAGCTATCCTTGATATTCGCTTAGTTACTTTGACTCGGGATGACATCATTTATCGTTACGCTGATGTAAGTTGTCCCAGGCATAACTAACCTTATAAACTTGACTTCTTGCTGATGAAGTAAATGATGTCATTATCAGTGTTCCACTCATATTTGGTTGACAGTAAAAAGAGAAGGAACACATTTGGAACCGAAATAGTGTCATCAGAGTTAAAGTTCAATACATTTTAAAACACACCAAAAAAAAATCTCTTTTGTGTTTGGGATACCTTGTGTGTTTCATGGGAACTGTCTCGATCTCATATACACACACGCACACACACACACACACACACACATATATATATATATATATATATATATATATATATAATCTAAATATTATTGTTCATTAACAACAAGGAAAAACACACACACACACACACACACACACACACACATACATACATACATACATACATACATACATACATACATACATACATACATACATACATACATACATCAACTTACTGCACTCTTTTTTATTCCAGAAGAACATGTCAGCCTGATTTGATGTCGATTTAAAAAAAAGTTTAAATTAATATTTCATTCCCTTGAACATACTGTGCTTTTTCCATAAGGATAATTTTGTTATTTATGTTTCGCTTTTTATATCCCATACCATCTTCTTTTTTCTTTCTTTCATTTCTTTTTTGTCTATTTTCATTCATTCGTTCATTCTAATAAAGGAGGGGTTGCATGTTATCCTTCCAAGAATTTATTTGTCCTACACAAAATGCTTTGTTTCTACGCATATGCTCTCTCTCTCTCTCTCTCTCTCTCTCTCTCTCTCTCTCTCTCTCTCTCTCTGTGACACTATTGGTGCTTTTGCACAACACCTTCCTTTTGAAAGAGAAAGAACATCCGTATTGGAGAGTTCTCTGTCACATAAACCAAAGTTAAGAAACGCAGACGTTAAGTTCATTTCGTCACCATGGTTACTATTTTTGGCGGCCACAGACGACAAATAAACTAGAGCTGTTTCGTCTGGCGCTGAAACTCGAGCCCAAGCTGCTACTGGTACTTTTACTGTCGACGGTCCGTAGGTTCCTGTAGAAAATTTAAAAAATATCTTTGCGAATCTGAGTGTCCTTTACTGTTAACGTGAAAAACGGGACAATATTGATGCAATGAGGAACAGAGGACGTTCAATGCACATTTTAAAGTAATTTACGATTAAACAATCCCTGACTATTGCCTGTGAAACATGCAATCAAGAACTCACATACGGTGACATATGTTTACAATCACCAATCCATGCACTAGTCTTCCAAATCCTTGTTACGAACAGCTACACCGGGTCTTGCTAAAGGAGTATGATCTGGTTCTTGCAAACATAAGGATCTTGATGGTTTTTACACTGATACTATGGGCACAAACCATGAAAGTTAATGCTGTTTTATACTGGAGCGTTAAGACCTGGATAATAACATTATTTGTTTGTTCGTCTTTTGCAGACTTGCTAGCGTGCTCATGCCACTCGGTTTGTCATGCGAGCTGCTCCAATATCATTATTATATGTTGGTTTCAACATTCTTTCTCAAAGTGACGGAAAGTATATATTCAAAACTCTCCTGGATTACTTTTCTTTCGTTTAATTAATGAAGACCAAAAGCAAAACGCGAAGGTTTGTTGAAATGGCAGCTGAAGTTCAAGGATTCGGTACTCCTCTCTCTCTCTCTCTCTCTCTCTCTCTCTCTCTCTCTCTCTCGCGCGCGCGCGCGCGCGCGCGCGCAACCCACAGCGTAGGCTTCTCATCACCAAATTAATCATCTGATACTAATGTTATTTGATGTGAATCATGAAAAACGTGATTTTCTTTGTCTGTTTTTGCACGAAGACAATATAGTTCATACAATTTTAGGATGTCTACTTGATGAACACGAATCTATATTTGTCAGTAAGTAACACCAAACTTGTATCTCTGGTTTTGTTACAAATGGCACGTCTCTGTTTTTTCATAAAAAGTTAAACATGTTTTGGGAAACCGGATAATTTGTAGTGGTTACATACAGATATGTCATTGTGTATAAATATTGTACATGGCATCAGTTCGATCGGATTAATTGTGAACATTAAACAGTTGTTTTAACAATCTTATGTTGCTGTAACTTAATTATAATCACTTATTAGATCATTATGCAAGAAATGTACGTGTAATTTGTTTATTAGATCCGTAACTCTGATAGATCATTCGTTGGAAAGTCATATATATATATATATATATATATATATATATATATATATATATATATATATATATATAGTCCAAAATAAAAGTGCTAAAATTTACTTCAAATTAAAGCAGCCGAAAGTCCAATTCATGCTAATCATATTTTATTATTATTTTTTTCAATAAAAGAATTTGTGTTTTAGAATAAATCTACGATGTTAAAATGCGTGGTATCAATTATCGCTAAAAATGTGCGGTTACTCAAGTTATGAAATCAAGATAACGCTCCAAATATTATATTTGTGAACACAAAGCGAGAAGGCCGAATAAACTTGGACAATCAGGTTAAAATCAGATCTCAATTGTTCAAGGAAAGCGGAGATTTGATTTCAATCAAAGTAAAATTTGGACTGCATACATAAACGGAGCAAAATGGTTTATAAAAAGATAACTTTATTGATATGCTCCATTTTCAGTCAAACTGAAAAATTTGAATAATAAACAGCAAACAGTCATAACGAATTAAATAAATACCGGTACATTTTCATACATTGTACAAATGAAATAAAGAATACGAAATAAATATATTAATTAATAAAGACTCATTGCGGTGTACATATCAAACTAAGAATTAAGATAATTTCTAAAGTGTCAGGAAGTTATTGGCGCTATAGTGGCGAGTTTGAGAGGGGAGGTGTATTCATACCTCATACAAATACAAATATATAGTCCCTAATAGATATAAATAACTGGCATACAACAAAGGACACATTCAACCTATGAGATTCATTTTAGCTGAAGACAAATACGTCGAGCCTCCATAGCTCAGTGGTTAGAGCACTGGTCTTGTAAACCAGGGGTCATGAGTTCGATCCTCATTGGGGGCTTACATATTTTTTTTGTCTCTTTTTTTCTTTCCCCTACTGATGTGTATTTGTTAGTATTTTCGTACAAATATCACTGTCTTGTATATCATTCAATTTTATTATTATATTTTCTTGTAAATAATAGTTTTCATTCCTTCACCTATTTTTATATAGCAATAACCTTTGATTTGCCTGATAGTCACAGTTTTCTTTCACTATTCGTACTCTATATTAGATATCTGGATGGTTATTTTATAACTGTAAAATACATATGTTGTGTTTTGGGCATAATACGCCGGCATATGAGTGAAGCTACAGTTTGTATTGTCTATTTAAATGGTATTAATAATCACCATGTCAACATTTGTCTGGATTGTAGATATTATGCATATCATAAATATGCCATATAAATAAAGGCAACTGTTTCAAGTGCCAGTGAAAAGTATATCCTTCGTTTCACTCCTCTTCTTTTATCATGTGTGTGTGTGTGTGTGTGTGTGTGTGTGTGTGTGTGTGTGTGTGAGAGAGAGAGAGAGAGAGAGAGAGAGAGAGAGAGTACTTTGACTATTAATGCAGAAGTGTATAGAATATCTTGCATTTAAGTTTGCACAACTTTAACGTGACTGTTGATTTTGTTAACTATTTTTATGTTATCAGTTTATCGTTATTGTGATTTGATGATGACGACAATGATGTTGTTTGTAATCATGCAAAATGGACCAAATTATAAATAAATAATCAAGGTACACGGAACGTGGTGTTAGAAAATCCTTTTCGTGTTTTTCGATGACATATACGTGCTTGTGTGTTGAGACGTTGATTTATTCAAGTACATAAGCCTCTGTGTTATGCAAGGACGTCATTTCAGTATTTTCGGGGGGGGGGGGGGAGGGAGGGGAGCAAACTTGACGGGCTTGTTCGTTTTCGTATCTAGCCTACAGCAATTTTACAGCACATGCCCTCCCCAAATGACGTATCTGAGCAGCAGAGAGCCCCACCCACCCACCCCCCAATGACGTCCCTGGTGGGTGGCGGAGAGCTATTTACACAGTTTATCTAGTTGTTGGAATGAAGTTACATATTCTAGTTAATTGCCAAGAAAGAAAAAAAACTATTATGCTGTCTAATTTTATTAACCATCTCGGAACTTTTTAATTTGTGACAATTATTGTCCCCCACCCCCATGAATTTGCATGTGCTGTAAAATTACTGTAGCCTATATAAAAAAAAATTAACAAGCCAGTCAAGTTTTGCTCTCCGCCCAAAACAATAAAAATTGCTGACGTACCTGGTTTTCAGTACAAGTATTGGGTTTATAATCATCGTTGATTTATCCATCACTCATCCAAAGAGTGCACGTCTGCGCGTAGGTCCTTATATATGTATGTACTAATGGATACATGTACATGTATGTATGTATGTATGTATGTATGTATGTATGTATGTATGTATGTATGTATGTATGCATGCATGCATGCATGCATGCATGCATGTATGTATGTATGTATGTATGTATGTATGTATGTATGTATGTATGCATGCATTTATGGATGGATGGATGGATGAATGGATGGATTTTTATATGTACGGATGGATGGATGGATGGATGGATGGATGGATGGATGGATGGAAATACAGACAAATAATGAGCATGGATCTAACTGATCACCGATGACACGTCATCATAGTTGTATATGCATATGATTATTAGATTTTTGTTTCTTCTAACAGGATGCTCATGACTGAGGCAAGTGAAGCTTATCAAGGGAATTAAGCATCTTAACACTCTCCACCACATTTATCTGAGTGCAGCACTTTTAGGCAGATGATGGGGGGTAGAGATGGGTTTGAATTGATACAAGGACTAGATAGAGTCCGAATACTTAGCAAAGACTTCATGTAGGGCCGCCAAGATAATCGTTACTGCTGATTTTAATTGAAAACAGAAGCAATCTGGACCCAGTTTCTTACTTTGAACAGTAGCCTATAATGTGCCAGCGGTGACTTTTAGGGTTGATCGAAAAATTGCATGTGGCTAGTTTGAAAATAACGCATTTTCTGATTTAAGACTCGTCTGATTCATTTATGGAAATTAACGGATTACAGGCGATGCCAACCAACTCCAAAGCTGTGAAGATTTACGCAAATTTGTATTTAATTGATATTCTAGAAAGTATGCTGTGATTTATTTTTTACTATCTTGCTGCTTTCTCGAGAATGGATGTAATTTGTCACACCTCAAGATAACTGAACGGAATTATTGGAAGTGTTTGTATGGCAAATGCTCTTCACTAAATACCCGGCCTGTAAAATCAGGTTTTTCTTGGTGTGCTCAAGTGGATAAATTAATGAAATAGTTATATATACATGCTGAGAGATTTTTCAACTATTGAATGAATTTCTGTTTGGATAACGTTCTTTATAACTCTGAAAATCAAGTGTGAAAACATCTAATGGCTGGACAATTATATTTTGTGACGTATCCACGGCTTGAACGCAGCGGGATACAACAGCAGCGGTAAGTCAGGATCACATTCTCGATACCATGGATGTGTGCTCGCGCACGCGCGCGCGAGCGTGTGTGTGTGTGTGTGCGCGTGTGTGTGATTATGATTGACCGAGTGAAATTAAGGCGTACCTATTTAAATAATAACATTTAAAGTGGTCTAAAAAAAATTCCAGAAAGATGATGATGATATTCTTTTATTCCTCCAATTTCTGAAGATTTTAAGACAAAAATGAAATGCATTTATATACATAGAATCACAAGAAATAGCGGATTCGTTACTTATTTAATTATTTCCAATAGCAAACGAATAAATAAATTAAAATCATTACTAAACTAGATAGATATAAATATACGATAGAACAATTGAAAATGTATCCTCACAACAAAAATGGTTAGATTCCTAATAGCTTTGCAATCCAGTACAGTTTTTTTTTTCATTATAATCACGAGTGAGTGATCTATTGAATAGAATATATAATATCCTTTATCTTAATTAAATACTTGGTAGGTAGTCTGATCATACTTATCCATGCCTCAAATTCTAAAGGTTCTGATGTACCATTTAAACCACCAAGTAGTATAATCAGTATAACATCATCGATCTGATCACAGAAATCACGGTAAATCACTGGAGGCATATACGAAAATAGACTTTCCATCAAGTGGTTTCTGTCGTTTGAAGTTAAGGAACAATTCAACGAAATGTGCAAAATACGGTCATGACTCATTTTGCCACAGAGGGACACAGTCCAGGTCTTGCTTGCATTCCTCCAGTACGAATTAATGTCCCATATTCCATTTTTTCTGCTTGATTCAGTGTAAACTATTTTCCATAGATTATGCATTTTTAGTCCTGGATTAATTTTTAAAAATCTACCGAATCCCTCTGATGGATTTCTGATACTCATTTCGTGTTTTTTCTCCTCAAATATCTGTATTCTTGTCCCAATTAAGTTTTTTCCATGTTATTTTTTTTGGAAATTTTACAGTGAAAAAAAAGTCGTTGAGATAGTCTTCTAAATCATACTTTTTGAGTACATTATGTATATCATATATAAAAGAGTTGTAGCTATGTTGGGGGTCAAAAATCAAATTTCCAACAGCGCAGAGGAAAACCTTTTGCAGTTAAGTTTGCTGATGTTCTACACATCCGACCAAGGAATACGAGTTTTTGCTTATCTATGCGAGCTTCCATTGATATCATCCCCAAGCATGATGTCGTAGATCCAATAGGCGATCTTTGAGGGAAACCTTGTACTCTCCGGGAGAAATATCGTTGTATTTTCTCCATTGATTCAATGTCCGGATATGACATATTAAACCAGAGTTCTGAGCCATGCAAAGCAGACGGCAATATTACTCTTTCCCAGACTTTCACAGAAACTATAGGATTCATCCCATTTGCATTGAATCCAATTGAGTATAGTGAGTTTGTTACACGTTTAGCTTTATCGTAGGAATAGACTATACGATCATTAGTTTTCACTGATTGTGAAAAGGTAACTCCTGCATATTTCACTTTTTTTGCTCTAGGAATATTCTGTGATTCCAGAGTAATTCCATTTGATGAGTACACTTCTTTTTTTATTTAATAAATAGCATTGAAAGTGACAACCTTGGTCTAAAAAAAATTCCAGAGAGAGACAGAGACAGAGTACATTGAGTACATTGATTTGCATAATGCTTTGCACTAATAGACGAATGCGCTGATTTGTATAATGTTTTACACCTTTAGATGAATGCACTGATTTGTATAATGCTTTACACCTAAAGATCAATGTGCTGATTTGTATAATGCTTCGCACCTATAGATCAATGCGCTGATTTGTAAAATGTTTTGCACCGATAGATCAATGCGCTGATTTATATACATGTAATGCTTTACACCTATAGATCAATGCGCTGATTTGTATAATTCTTTACACCTATAGATCAATGCCCTGTTTATGTAATGCTTTACACCAATAGATCAATGCACTGATTTGTATAATTCTTTACACATAAAGATCAATGCGCTGATTTGTAAAATGCTTTGCACCGATAGATCAATGCGCTGATTTATATAATGCTTTACACCTATAGATCAATGCGCTGATTTGTATAATGTTTTACACCTTTAGATGAATGCACTGATTTGTATAATGCTTTACACCTAAAGATCAATGCGCTGATTTGTATAATGCTTTGCACCTATCCGTTGTTTTCACGTGACGTCACAAAACGTGTGTACTTCCATATCCGCCATTTTGAGTCCCTATCCACATAACCGGCACGTTTCATTTTGTGAGTAAGAATATAAGAATAGATCACATTCTGTTGTGCATGTCAACCTCGCGAGATCGAATCGCGTGACTCTATTTACGTGTTTCTTCAAATAAAATATTTATATTTCAACCATATTTGTTATTCTTTCCTAAACAAATAGATCGATCAATAAAACGCATAAACAAATGGATATACAACCAAGTAGAAACATTTAATGATTTTCGATTTTCACGGGCTTAAATCAAGCCTTTGATTATCGTTAAAGTTTAAAAGCCAATTGTTTATATACAATTTCATATTTCTAAAAGCATTTGAGGAAAACATCGTTTTGACATTCGAAACAACGTCATGTTCCGTCAGACACGTGTTTCGTTTGAATACACTAAAGATGAAACTTCTTTGACCGGTTATCGCTTTCATCTAGTATAAGCCTACATCCACCATCCCCTCCACAAATACAATATTTGAATATACTAATTAAAATGGTTTATCAAATATTCTATGGCACAAACACATGTTGCGAAAAATATTTGTATATATAAGTTCTAGCATAAAATACATGCTATGAAATTTTAATTCGTGACTGATATTGTATCCAGAAAATCATGATCTGGAAATACTCTTTCAAGATGACAAGCATAGAGATATGATACGAATGATTTTTTAAAAACGTCAATATTGTCTGTTTTTAAACAACAACAAAAAGTGCATTTCTTAGATATCAATAATATACACGATTACGGTTCTACTTTACTATTCTGTCTTTCGATCTAAGCAAGGGAACTTCGTTTTATTTATTTTTTTCTATAGTGCACATAACTTCAGGTATAATCTATGTATTGTGTCGAAGAAGTAAATATCCTTATCGATAGTTAAATCAGATTATTATTCTTGAATATACATAATGACAAATGTTGACAACGGTTTGTTAGGGGCTCAAAATGGCGGCAGAAAGTGCGTGCTCGTTGAATTGTGGGTATTTGCGTACTTAATCGTGACGTCTGTGAAAACAACCCATAGATCAATGCGCTGATTTGTAAAATGCTTTGCACCGATAGATCAATGCGCTGATTTATATAATGCTTTACACCTATAGATCAATGCGCTGATTTGTATAATTCTTTACACCTATAGATCAATGCGCTGTTTATGTAATGCTTTACACCAATAGATCAATGCACTGATTTGTATAATTCTTTACACATAAAGATCAATGCGCTGATTTGTAAAATGCTTTGCACCGATAGATCAATGCGCTGATTTATATAATGCTTTACACCTATAGATCAATGCGCTGATTTGTATAATGCTTTACACCATTAGATCAATGCGCTGATTTGTATGATTCTTTGTACCTGTAGATTAAAGTCTATACTTTTTGTGATTCTGTACCGACCTTCTCGCTTCATTGTTTATTGGACGCATACATATTACTGTGCCGCAATTCAGTTGTTTACTCGGCTTGCCTGTCAAGAAGTAGCCAAGAACAGTAGTGTAATAAATTCTGCTGTCAAACTAATGAGTGTCTAGCGTTTGAATTATCCTTATTTAATTAGCTATTCCCACCCTTTGGTCATAAACGTCCAGAAGCCCTGTCGATCCATTAAATGTAGTTAGATGTAGCTCAAGTAGACTTACAACCAACTGCGAAGATAATAAATGTTACGTAATGCGACGAACTTAAGACGACGGCCTCACCGGTAGTTAATTAACGCTTTATTCTGACACTTGCAGCTGTTCCAAAACTGATGTTTTCAAATAGAAGCATGGAGGATTGTTTTATTGGATATATGTATCAAATATTATTTAGTAGATGAATGGAGGGAACACAATATAGCCATTTTTTGTATACCAGGAGAAAAGGTATTTCAGTAAAATGAGCCAAACTTTACTTTGTTCTGGTTTTAGAAAATTTATTTGTAATTATTGAACATGTCATTTTTGAATAAGGGCATATGACTGTCATTCACTTCACATATACTATTACTGCTCCGCTGTGGCTTTTTATTTTACAGATGAAGAGAATTCACAACTGAATTGTACACACATTTTTTGACTTCAATCCTTCTCTTAAGTACGCTAATTTGCTAATTAGAGATTCAATTGCATATTTTTCAGACATACAAAGCTCAATCCTCAGTTTTAAAAACGCATTTTTACCCAATTTGTAACGTATTAAAATTTCCACTACATGATTTCTATTATATACAAAAGAACTGAACTCGAACTCGTTCATATACGAAATATTGTATGACAGTCTAACAGGACATAAATCATATAACATGCAATATGTTTACTGAATTAAATAAAAACTGAGTTATGAAGTTAAGATTAGTTAATTCAACAATTACTTCAAACTTAAATCAACGAACACATTGTATATAATTGCGACTAACCTTGCCTTCCCGAGCCCTCGCTTCCTTGTTTCTGTTTCTGTCTCTTCTCTGGATAAGGTTCTGTAAAAGTTCGGAACTCTTTGAGGATGTGTTTAATGGAAAACATAACTTATTAGTATTCTTCGGAGTCCCTCAGATTTTCTTCCTCGGCAGAATAAAATTGGATCGACTAATATCGCGAGGGAGATTTTCTTTAAAACCCTGAACTCTGTCCTGTCTGGGGAAAGAAGAAAAAAAAAAACAACAAGAAAAAAACACACTCGTTTAGCTTTACCAATCATGATTACTATTTTTACCGCCCACAATTTGTATCACTTCCAAGTAAGCCAGAATACCCTTCTCTAGTCCGCCTTTATTAACAACTATTATGGAAGATATAATTTTATGACATTGTTTCATATGTTCCCCGACTTCCAAAAGTTTTCCTCAGGTTTGTGTGAACTCTTGTCATTTTACCGCTATTGACCTTGCGTTAACATTGCAATTTCCGGCTGTAACTGTAAACTAAGCTAGTCTTAATTAAAATTCAGTTCATGTCCTAAGCAGAATGGATGTTATCCCTCAGAGTCACCAATGTATGGCGAGTCTAACCCTTACGTCAAGCTTAATGTTTACATGTCACGCTGACCACGACATAATGCACTGCATAAGTACTATTCAGAAACATTTCTGCACAATTACAACGTGTGTAGTCATCAAAAGATCTGGATAAAGAAAAGCTATTTTTATAAATTTATATAAAAAAAAGCGTGAAATGTATCCTGGCAATCTCGAAATGCTTCAAATTTAGCCATGCACCATAGACTGAACAATTTGTATAAACATTCCTTAAATGACCCTCGTTCATGTACAGAAGCTGCAGTTGTTGTACAGAAATACCTAATGAAAAAAGTCAAGGTTTTGACGGATTTAAAGGACAATTTTATCAATTTATTTGGAATGATACTGGAAAATTTCCTTTTAGTAAGTTTACGTAACTTTGGGTGAATAATATTCCACTCAGAAAGAAAGAGTTATTTTATGTATTCCAGAATGTGATAGACATAAGCAGTACATTTCAGACTGGAGTCCCATTTCACTTCTAAATTTATCATACAAAATTGATTCTGCATATGTTGCATGTAGAATTAAAACTGTGCTTCCCATAATAAATTGTACACAACAATCAGACGGAGTTTCTAAAATGAAGATTCAGTAGAGAGAACGTTATAAATTTGTATGATTTAATAGGTTACACAGAAGAGCACAATATTCCTGGGCTGCTTCTTTTCTGGTTGATTTTGGTAAAACATTTGACTCATTTGTAATTTATCGATTTTGTTTTTTTTTTGTTTTTTTTACTGAACCACCGATAAACTAGATACAATTTTTATTTGGTTGGGATCTTAGCATTACATTTTGTGTAATTATTAATGGTCAGAATCCATTTTTGAAAAAAAATAAAATAAGGATGTAGACAGGGTGATACTCTATTCCCACATATATTTGTTACCCTTTAGTGCATGTGAAAAGGGCAAATGGCAATACATGTATTAGGGGAATTAACTCAGGTAATATGTAGCATATTGTCTTTCTTGGTATGCTGACAATACATCACTTACTCTTGATGGTTCAGATAAATATATGTCTGCTTTATACATTTTAAATCAATATTCTAAATTGTATGGTCTTAGTAAACGATCGGAAGTAGAACAGTTAGCAACAAGAAATACTGTCCCAAATACGAATAGAAACTTAATTGGGGTTGTACTGAGGTTGTTGACTTGGATATAACGTTTTCAATTAACTTGGAAAAAATTACAACTCTGAATTATCCATCGCAAATTCATGAAATTAAGACCCCGCTTATTCAGTGGAATAAAAGGGTTTAAACTCTATTCGGAATGATACAGGATAAAGAGTCCATCGACCTCTAAAATTAATCATCCTTTATGATCATTACCGAATCCATCAAAACATGTTCTCAGTGAACTAAATATATTCTTTAACGAGTTTGTAACACATGGGTCAAAGGAAAAATCCAAAGAAATATTTATATGATGACTATCTTGGCGGGTTGGGGGGTGGGTGGGTGTAAGTATAATTTATTTACTGAAACTGTGATTACGTTGAAATTGCATGTATTATAAGCATATTATCTGAGGAATCTAAACGGAAAAGTTTGATGGATGTTTTTAATCAAATATTATCATTAATAATAGTCACAACTTAACTTGTTTTAAAAGTGCAAATATGCCTTTATCCTACAAACTGAACTTATTATAGAAATACAAATATGACTTAATCCTACAGCTTATTTTAGAAACATAAATATGGCTTAAACCTACAACTTAACCTATTTTAAAAATATACATATGGCTTAATCCTACAACTCAACTTATTTTAGACATATAAATATGGCTTAATCATACAACGAAACATTTTAGAAATACAGATATGGCTTACAACTAAGCATATTTTAGAAAAATAAATATATATTAATCATACAACGAAACATATTTTAAAAATACAAATATGGCTTAACCCGCAAATGAACTATTGTTAGAAGTACAAAAATGGCTTAATATACAGCTTAACTTATTTTACAAATACAAATATGGCTTCAATTGTGTAATAATAGAAGGAAAAAATGTTTATTAGTTATTCCAAAATATGTTTTCAGAACGGAGTTCGATTTGTGAATGATTTGATAAACGAGAATAGTTCCTGAATAAGTTTTAATAATTTAAAAAGTAGATTTTCTATTAGCATTAATTTCATGGATTTTCGAGGCATACTTGCAGATAACATCATATAAAAATTTTATAATCATAAATATTGCTGTGTATACCTTTTTTGGAAATATTATAATGGAAATCTTATTGGAAACAATGAAGTACCAGCTTCTAGAAGAAAAGGGAATTGTCAACTTGGCAATATAGAAGACATCGACTTATAGAAATTTTTCTTTTAACCGTATAAAACATAATTTTTCAAATCTTAGATTGTTGCAGCTATACATGTTACACAGAATTGTGCCTTTGAATGCATTTCTCAAAAGATTCAGAATTATCCCAAACTAGTTCTGTTCTCATTGTATATTACATGGAGAGACAATCTCTTATATATTTGGGATTAAGATTGTTATAAATTATATCTTGTAATAGTTAAAAGGTCAATGTTGAACTTTTGGCTTTAACGCCATTTCTTATTGCAAGAGATACATGACGGTCAGTATAAAAGATAGAATAAAAATCAGGGAAAACCCTGGTAAGAACCACAGGTGCTCGACGCGAGCTTGATGTGAAGAAAAAAAAATAATGTAAAGGGAAAAAATCATACAAAGTGATAGAAATACCTTAGATTACCCCCATGACCCATTCAGATATAGGACCCTCTCTATCATACTATATAAAAATATATATAATATGACAGTATGGGTCCTATGTCAAAATGGGTCATGGTGGTAATCTAAGGTATTTGTTATCACTCTGCATGATTTTTTTCTTTAGATTATTGTTTTTATTTTACATCAAGCTCGCGTCGAGCACCTGTGGTAAGAACCACGACCCACGGGAAGCTACTGGCAAGCTTCCTCACATACCCACATCGGCTGAGACCGAGACTCAAACCCACGCGAACAAAGATAAGACGCCAACGGTCAGCTTCGGCCAGCGGTTTAGACATAGGGACATAGCATGTATTCATACAAATAATCTAAAATTCGAAAAGATCGATATTATCTTTAGAATTGAAGATAAACTCAAGCTGATGACACAATTGATATAACAATTCTATAAAACGATATTATACATGTAGATTTAATAGAGGCAGACCAAGTTTGCCTTAGTTCAGAAACATTGTTGCACTTAGCTTTGTCGTAGAAAAATATGGTGCGTATAGAAACTGTATAGGAACAGTTTTAAAATAGTACATTCAGTGAATAGAGTAATAAACTGCTTTTGGAAAATATGTGCATATATGGACACACACACACACACACACACACACACACACATTGGAAGTAACGCTGGTTTCTTAGAGAAACATTTACGTGTGTTTCATGTGAATGTTTCTCTAAGAAATCAGCTTTGCTTCCAATGTAAATCAAATGCTAACCTCTTCTTTTTTTTGGACTTAGTAGATTTATCCAGAAATATGCATGTTCTCCATGAAAACATACATGTTTTTTTTTTCTTTTCTTTCAAGAATGGACAGACTGACAGATACATAATCACATCAGAGCAAATACTTGAATTTATGCATCAAAACACACTTACACACCTAATCGTTGCACAGTCCTCCTCATGCTGCATTATATATTCAAGGTGGATTTGTATTCTCAATCAAACTTACATATTTGAACTTGCCCCAAAAGTCTAATTGGCCACTATTGAATTATTTAAGGGGCCGTCTATAATCCTGTTAGATGGTCTCTTGCTACGTAGAATTAATGCTTGGATATAAACATGCACTAAAATAAGGAATAAAAGTTCCGCATTTTTATTTTATCCGTTTTGTTTCGTAGTTGTAATCGTTATTAGTGCTCATTGGCAGTAAGAGACCAAAGTCATGTGATCAAGTCACATGATCCCTGCGAAAGTTTCAAGTAATCATTTCCGTATGTGAGAGTATAACCTACAACACATGTACATCAAATACATAAACATTACCTTCCTCCTCGAGTAAGAGAAGACTTGACAGTTTTACTGCTCAATATATAATTTACAGAAAACTATAAGGTGACAAAATATGCGCATGTGTACGTCGATGAGTGGATAAACGAAAAGCAAAGCAACATCACCATAGCAAAGTTATGCAGACGATTTTTCGCAATTGATCACAACAGTGATGTAAGTTGCATAATATTTAGCCGTAGCTATTTATATCTTTCAGTTTCCGTGTTTCATGCTTGTACATCTGCACCATATATCTTTTTTATTTCGAAGGCAGAAATATGGATCGATTGAGAAATAAGATGAATCACAATTTCGCGATAAGGGACCGCTCTACACGCTGTTGTAAAGATATCTATAAAAGGGTAACATCTGTGAAAGTGGGCTGCATCACCAGCAGTGCACTGAGTAAAAAGTCAGGAAAAATAAAAATGACAATCAACGGGGAGAAAAACTAGTATGAGTCAATGCTGTTAAAATATTTATATATGATCTGAGATTAAAGGATCACATACATGTTTCCGAGATACCAGACAGTAATGCTGTGATCTGTTTCGAACTAAAATGCATACAGGACCAGTGTGAGCTTTCTGTATAGTAAAATATCATTACCATTTTAATATGATGCATTTTAAATAATGCTAAGCAACTCCTTGAATGAATATCCTAACAGTGCATCTCAGACTCATGAAATCAATAATAAAACAGTTTAAAGGAACACAGCTTGTATTCACTCCTTTGCAGTATATTCTGGTTATAAAAAGCTAGCTTGACGTCAGCTTGTATAATTTATGTGAATTGTTCCAACTGGAAATGAGGCTAACGTGACAAATCTTTAAACCATAACATGTCACTCACTGGATAAATGTCTGTTACTCAGGCACATTGTTATGCTATTCCTCTGTAATGTATCTTTGTTTGAGATGTTAGTAAATGTTGGGCAATCTACGATATGTTCTTCTCAGCTTGTATTTGTAAGAAGGATTATCCCACTCCGATTCAAGATGACTTTATTGCTGCACTTGAAAAGAGGCAAGTAATTATTTAATCTGATGTAAATCGACAGATTCATGTTTTGTTCTTTGCTGCTCTTTGTTTATGTTCATATTGCATAATTAAGTATGTTAGCTTGTTTTCACACATGGATTGATGCATCCATTCATTGATTAATTATTCTGTTTGATCAGAAGTATGCATGCTTATATAGACACATCATTTACCCTTGTTTATTTCAGTTTTGTAATTGTCCAGAGATAGAATGACATTCTACATAATTACATCTGTGAATCAAGTGTACAATGAATTTTGTAGATAAGGCATAGTCATAGTCAAACCAACATTTAGGTATAACAGTTACTTTCAATAATTCTTTCTCACTATCCAGTTAATGCCAGATAATCTTGCCATCTATATTTTCTATTTAACTTTTTGTTTGCAATTCCCTGGAAAACCTTTACCCTTACACTTACAAAGCTGATATTGTGTCCATTTCACAGATAGAGGTCAACAGTCATATATTATTTATTCCATGATAAGGTTAGGAGGTCACCTTAATAATAATAATAAAAGTAAGGAGTAATCTTATTACCAGACAGAGACATATATAATGTAAATATCTGACTCAATTTTCTAAAAGTTCCAGGGTGGTGGTGGTCTAACTCTTGTTGTAAACCATTACAGATACTGATGCAGTAATCATATTTAAATGTTAAAGAATATAAATTAAATAATGAGAGTGTATATACCCCACATTTGTGCTTATTTGTCTATCTAAAAGATAAATTGGTTGATGAATAATCTTTAGCCTAACATGAAAAATATGCTTAATTCTGTTACCCTCTCAGTGTATTCTGCCACACTTAATTCAGTGCCAGTCTGATTGTGTAATAACATTATCAATTGCCTATTTCCATGGTACAGACTACTTATATAAAGTACCAAAATAGAAAAAGTTATACATGTATTCTGTGTTTTAACTCTCTAGCTTTGCCTACATTTTCACTTTTCAGAAGTTTTACAGTACTGACCTATTTCTACTGAAGTGTTTGTGCTGAATACTATTAGGTTTTACTTAATTCTTCTGATGACCACAACTGATAATTAATATGGCAGAAACAAAACTAGGACATGAACAGATAGTTACCAGTGTATTTCATAGATGAGGGATTTACATTGGTATTAATTCCATACAAATCATTAGGAATATAATATGCACTCTGAATGTAACTCAAACCTTGGTATGCATTTTTCATACATGTATGTCCTTATACCTGGCACTTTAATTGCGTTTGCTGCCATTTCATTTTAGTTTATAAACAAACTAGGGACATATGTTTTGTATATCCTTTGGATGTATTTCAGCTTTGTTCTCTTGTAATACATTTATGTCTTTAGGGGTAATTTAAAATGGTGTCTGTAATATCCATGAATTCTTAGCAGCAACATTTTTATATGGAAGTGTATTAGCAAGTTAAGTCAAACCTTTTTTTAGTGGACATTGCCAGAAAATACCTCTTTATATTCAGGATAGCATTTACATATAAAAGTTTTTTCCATCTCGTACTTAAAGCCTTGCCCCCCCCCCCCCCTCCCGTGCTGTGATTGAGTGTTGGAAAGCAATAACTTTTACTGATTGGTTTTTACTGCAATCTCACTTCTATCCATATGGGTCTGTGTCTGGGGCCAGGTCAATTTGGGTCACTGATAATTGGGAGAAATCTGCCCTGGGTTCTTCCACCACCAGTTTTACTGGCCACCATGTATCCTGTGATGAGAAATGGAATTAAACTGAAATCAACAACAACAATAGATCATATTTACAGTTCTCTGTGCCATAAGGTAATCCATTTCACAAGGCATCTGTAATCAGCATAAGTTAGTCCATTTCACAAGGCATGTATAATCAGTTTTGTAGTCCTTTTTCATACCTCATTTATAATCATTTTGGTTTTCTATTTCATAAGGCATGTATAATCAATATAAGGTAGTCTATTTTGTAAGGCATGTATAATCAGTTTTGTAGTTCATTTCATAAGGCAAGTATAATCATTTCAAATGGCATCTTTAAATCAATTAATATAGATGATTTCAAAATTCATGTATAATCACTTTGGTTGTCTTTTTCATAAGGCATGTATAATCATTTTGGTTGTACATTTCATAAGGCATGTATAATCATTTTGGTTGTACATTTTATAAGGCATGTATAAATCAGTACAGGGTAGTCCATTTCATAAGGCATGTATAATCATTTTGGTAGTCCATTTTATAAAGCATGTATAAATCAGTACAGGGTAGTCCATTTCATAAGGCATGTCTAATCATTTTGGTTGTCCATTTCATAAAGCATGTATAAATCAGTACAAGGTAGTCCATTTCACAAGGCATGTATAATCATGGATTCCATGAAATCACAAGACATGTATAATCATAGATTCCATGTAATCATTTAATTGCAATATTATGTTTAAAATACCTCATTATAATGCCACCTCATCTATAACCATTGTTATGACTCCCATGAACAATCTTATAATGATGGAAAGCTGTACCTTTTTATCCATTGTACAAAAGACACGTCATTGAAGAGTGTCTTTATATAATTCTTTCACAATATGTACTTGGATCTAATTTAATTGATATATGTGTTAGGAATCATCATTGTTGATGAGTATTTTTACAATATATATGGTATTGCATGGGCTGAGAAGAAAGTTGTATACACCTTTGATAAGACAAGTAAAGATACAGTGGTCCCAAAACAGCTGTTATATTAATTATCAAACTCATAAATAGTGTTGACCTTATAATAGTCTAATTTGTTTTGTCCTGAAATTGTTAGGTTTAGAGATTAATTTTACTGTAAATGAAAATGAATTTCATACTGGGGTAAATAATTGTTTAATTATGTGTATGGACATTAGAGTAAGACAATAACGTATTCAGTAATTGACTTGAGTTGATTTTTATAGTTTTGGCAAGAATTGAAACTCAGCAGGGTCTATTCTAAGATTATTGTTGTGGAATGCACATTAGTTTAGCAAAAATGGTGCCTAAAATCACCTGCATGCATGAAAATTGTTCTTTGTATTTTCAGATCCTACTGTTTTTCTTCATTAAATCCATCCCATATTCAGACAATTTACACCATCTACCATCCCTTCACACCTTAAAAACTATTCAGTTCTAGAATGGTCATTAACTATAGGCAGCGATGCTATCCCAAACAAATAGTTAAGACTGTATGGATGAAATAACAGTTGTCAGTTTTATAGATGAGGTGCACTACAATTGGTATAATTTTTGGTCATATTTTTTTGCTTGTCATATTGAAAGAAAAACATATTTGTGCCTAGCTGTTGTGCGTTTTTTTGAGAACTATTTTAAATGTACCATGATTTCTTTGATATAGCATGCCTAATTATATTTTTTCAGTTATTCATATTAGTGGATTTTTTTCTTCATCAAATTTGCTCTGGCCACATATTTGAAAAATTGATTGCTAGTCAATTTATCTGATTTTTGTATTTTTGTTGAAAACATTTTATATTTCATAAAAGATTTCATCATCCACTGCATATGCAGAAATTTATGTTGAAATCTAAAGCAAAATGACAAATATACATTATATACTTGAAATTATGTTGAAATCTGAAACAAAAGTAAATGATATATCTTATATGCATGCATATAGGTTGGATTCAATTGCAGTCATCATAAACCGTCTTATTTGGAAGTACATTATGTCTATGAGGAATGTACGAAAACATTTAATTTTTATTTTGTAAATATATTTTTTGTTTTTTGTTTACAGTGTTGCCATGGCAACTGGGTCACCAAATTACAAGATTATATTATGTGGGGAGTATGGTGTTGGCAAAAGTTCCATTTTCCGCAGATTTATGAACAATTCCTTTATGGAGGAGACGGGGAAAAAGTCAACTATTGGCTTGGATCAAGCCACTCAGATGTTCAGAGCGCATGGTACAGAGGTCAAGGTAAAAAGTGTCACACATTGATTGTCTTAATTTTCAGTTATATGTAAGTAAACTAAAGGGTATGTAGTAGAGAATATATATATTATAGCTTCTTTTTTTACCGAGTTGTCAATTTCAATTTTCATTGCAAAAATCTGCTCCAAACTTGATTTTGGTTTTAAAGAAACATCCCATTATGTGTTTGGGACAATCAGGAGAATACAATTTCATAGTACTAAAATCTGTATGAATAGATTCTCTAATTTCTGAATAGATTCTATTCTTTTATTTTTGGTATATCTGTGAATTTTTATTCAGGTGTTAATTACAATTTACAGGAGAAGAAATGACCAGAAATTGTACAAAATGAATGGAAATAAAGCAAAAGAAAGGGGCTTTGCACATGCATTCCTCCATTTGTCTGTCTAATACACTTTCAGTTCCACACATAGTTCCAAAACCATGTATAATGTCTATATACCGGTATGTAACATTTACATGTACATACACATATTAGATTTGTGGTAAAAATTTGCTATTCAAAGTTCTTCAGCTTCATTGTTTTAATTGTGTTTGTCTATTCGTCTGTAATTCGCCCATCCAGTCATCCCTCATTCACACTTTCATGTCTGGACAGTAACTCCAAAACCAAAATATCTATATGAAATATGGTTCACACAGCAGACTGGAGGCATTGATATTCATGTTGCTTTTGTCAGTGCTTCAGGAACAACATATTTTATAATTTTTCTGTTTCTCATTTCAACCATTCATCATTTTTTGTGTCAGAACATAACTTTCAGAATGTTCATATTTCATTGAAACTTGATACACAAGTCAGTCATGTAGTTCAGTTGTGTCTTCTGCTATTCATTCACTTTTTCTTCCAAAACCTTTTAAGATCTCTCTCTCTTTCTCTCTCTATCTCTCTCTCTCTCTCTCTCTCTCTCTCTCTCTCTCTCTCTATATATATATATATATATATATATATATATATATATATATATATATATATATATATTCACATGACATTTTATTATATATATTTTCACATGACATTGTTATTATTTTCACATGACATTATTATTATTTTCACATGACATTTCAAAACATGTTCAGTTCCATATCTGCCATTTTGATTCCCTAGCCAGCACCAAAGAACATCGTTCTTCCCATATAATTATAAAGGCATGTTTCTCATTTGGTGCATAAGTATATCCTAACGCATCATAAGTATATCCTAACGCATCATAAGCATATCCTAACGCATCATAAGCATATCCTAACACATCATAAGCATATCCTAACGCATCATAAGCATATCCTAACGCATCATAATTATATCCTAACGCATCATAAGTATATCCTAACGCATCATAAGTATATCCTAACGCATCATAAGTATATCCTAATGCATCATTCTTTATTGTGCATGTCAACTGATCAGGACCATATTCCTGACTTTTCACCTTTTCTTTTTGTTCAAATAAAACATTGCAGTTTCAACCATCTTTGTTATTCTTTCATAAGCAAATAAATCCATCAATAAAAAGATGCATAACTAAATGGATATACAAAGAAGTATAAACATGGAATGACTTTCAATTTTCATCATTTTAAAAAATACTCAGTTTTGACATTCAAGACAAAGTCACCTTCCTTGTTTCACATTTCATTTTATTTAATACACTGAATTTGAAACAATATCTTTGAACAATTCTCACTTTCATTTGATATCATCTTCCATCCATCATCTTCATCACCAATAAAATATTTGACTGGACTAATTATAATTGTCATCTGTCTTTGGCACAATCACTAGGTTTCATGAAAAGTAGTGATGGGAATCAGTCAGAAATTCATAATCGATAATCGGTTCCCCTTAACCAACTGATCATCGATTATAATCGGTTACTAAGAGCAAATTTTAATTTTTGTTGCACAGTTATATCTTTGATCAAGAGTTCAATATGTTTATAAATGTACAGGAGTAATCTCTTTTAATGACATGTATACTTTAACCTGACAATAATATTACATTGTGTGTTACTTTTGTTCTACAACTTTGTTAAATGAATGCAACTTTTTATGGCTGATCAGTCATATGTAACTAAAATACTGCTACATTCCCCCGAAATTCTTTTGGTCATATGTGACGTATAGAAGGACATGATTTTCTTGTTTGTCATTGTTTATTAATACTACAAAAGATGTTGCAATTTAACTGAAACAAAATCAACAAAATGTGTTTAAATTTATTAACTCAAAAATTTAACAACTTGACCATGTAATAATGTCAGCTTTAGTGGTTTGTAGTTTTACTAACCTTTGTGCTTTGCATACACCTAAAAGTAGTCTCCCTTTACACACAATCGATTATGGAGTTCACAATCGATTATCTTATTCGTTTACTCAACAACACTAATGAAAAGTATCTGAACATAAAAGTTCTGTCATAATGCACATGCTATGAAATTTTTAATTCTGTAAATCCTGAAGATCATTGTCAGGAAGATGACAATCTTGGCAATATCATATAAAATAATTTAAAAAAACAAGTAAACTTTTGTCTGCTTGTCAGAAGTAACTGCATTTCTGTTGATAGTAACATTTTTGGATGGCTGTACTATTCGATATGAGCGATGAAACTTGCAGCTTTATCTTCTTTTATACTATTGATTGGGGCAAGTACATGTATAGTCTGTGTATCATTTTAGTGATGTAAATATCCTTATTGACAATTACATGATGTTAACAAAGGTTTGTTAGGGAAGCAAAATGGTGATAAAGAACAAAGTTGTAAACAGTAGTTTGGTACCTAGTCTTTGATTTCTTGGTATATACTCATTTATCAGTCAAGTCCAACTGCATAATGCAGATACCCAGATCTGTTGATGTGTAATGCACTGGCATACATTGGTCTGTGCAGTTTGTGAGTTGTTATCAATAGAACAAATGATGTAGTCTCAGATCAGCCAGTACATTATGCCATGTAAGATCAGGGGTTATTTGTGGTTGGACTTAACTTGTAGGTGATTATATATTGTAAATATGTTTATGGTAGGACTTTTCATTGATTTGATTGCTGTTCTTTTGTGGATAAATGTTTCTAAACTATTCACATAGAAGAAAAATTGCTTCGATTACATATCAAGTGCCTCCATGGATTTCACTAATTTTTCTCCAGTTTAGTCGTACCACTATGCTAACATCTTTTTTTGGCGTTATGTTATCAATGAAGTCCTATAGATTCTAGCGACCAAACCAGATGAAAAACAAAGAATACTTGATGTAATCTCACTTTTAACTTTGAATAGGTGTAATGCATAATTCTCTAAAACCTTGCTGATAAGAAACATTTATCTACATTATAACTGATATTTGATTTTTAAAAATGTCACTGTAAATGCAAATATCATTAAGAAATTGAGGGCTACGTATAAAAACTGCAGTTGAGCTATTAAGCTTACAGTAATCCCTTGTTATAATGCGAACCTTGGATAATGCTGCCTAATAGTTAGACCACCTGAATAAGTTAAAGATACATAGAATTTCACTGACCCATAATGAAATTAGGTACCTGACCATACTTGCCTTAAAACCATGTTATATTCAAGGTACTAGTATTTATACTGATTGAGTGCAATATCTAAAACCCACTCTCATCACTTCATCATTATTTTCATGATTTTCTTTCTTTTTAGTATCAAGGTTGCATTTAGTACTTGTTGTTTCATGTGTCTTTTTCTTATTATGTGTCTTCAGTTTCAATATTTATTATTATTTGTCTTTAAGCTTGTTCTCTCTGATATCCATTCATCCTTCTAAACTTTACATACTCTGAATAGTCTGGCATAAGTTGGATTCAACTGCAAACTGCAGAGACCCAGATCGGACATTGCATAATGTGCTGGCAGATCTGTGTTTAAGCAGTTTTTCAGAAGTAATCAGCAGAACAAAGAAATAAGCTTCAACACAAGATAAGAACTACTTTAAATCAAACAAAGTATTAGTAAAGAAGTGCACCGATAAGTGTTAGCAATTTTATAATTTGCAAAACCACACATTTTTATTCACAGAGATTAAAGTTAAGACATATGTTAGATTGACCTTAGCAAGTCATGAAGATAAACAAATTAATAAGGTTAAGTGTTGAGAACTATTTTATTACTCATTACATACAGACGTGTCCTCCAAGCTGGGTGGTTAGAGATAATATCCAAAATTGGATGGTAAATCGGCAGTTAGCAGAGGTGCTTTCTTAGCAGCAATGGTGCAGAGTAATTACCTTGTACACTGAGCATAAGAAACCGGGAACCAGACTTCATAAATATTGGCATCAAAGCTAAAAAAGAATACATTTGAAAAAAAACAACGGAATCTTCACACAAAAATTGCTATTAGAAGATATATAAATACATAGACCGTATGTGGGAAACAAGTTTGTAATATCTCCTTTTACAGTGATATATGTAATCAGTGGCTGAATATACCAATGAGATTTAAAAAAAAATTAGCACAGACTTGGAATTGTGGCAGATTCTGAACCATGCAAGTAATTTCTTGAGGGGGAATGGGTTCTTTCAATAATTTCCTCTTTCATTCACAGAAATAAGTGTTTGTATCTGTAACAGTGGTTGTACATATGTAAGGATATTGTAGCTAGTCATCTTCGCTATCAGACATTGTTTGAGATAGGACTTTCCTTAAATCAGGAGATTGCATTATTCTTCTGTTGTATCTTTATGTATAGACATGAAATCTTGAAAGCATTCATGCAAAACAAGATGCATGATGACCAAGATGAGCCCAAAACTTGATCAAATGGGGCAGGCTGCAATGGCCTAAAAGGTTGAATAAAAATCTCTGTTACCTAACAGGTAGTCTATTTGAAAGTATTTTATTTTGTATTTTGTCAAAAATAGGAATGGCATATGAGCAGATGATAGTCTATGTGTGTCTGTCAGCAGATGATAGTCTATGCGTGTCTGTCAGCAGATGATAGTCTATGCGTGTCTGTCAGCAGATGATAGTCTATGCGTGTCTGTCAGCAGATGATAGTCTATGCGTGTCTGCCAGCAGATGATAGTCTATGCGTGTCTGTCAACAGATGATAGTCTATGCGTGTCTGTCAGCAGATGATAGTCTATGCGTGTCTGTCAGCAGATGATAGTCTATGCGTGTCTGTCAGCAGATGATAGTCTATGCATGTCTGTCAGCAATCTGTATACTAGAAATAAAACCGTAATCTCAAAACATAAAATGGCACCACAATACCTGAGAGACCTAATAAAGATGAAAAGACCATTGAGTGCATAGATTTATCAGTAGTGTTTTGTATTGTAAGCAGTGTATCATGAATCATTTTGATACATGGCTAATTGTTTTACTTTAGTAAGTACATGTGGAACAGATTCATCATCAGAATGTGTCTTTTGTTGTTTGGAATTTGTCAATAACAATTATATAGAGAAAAATCCTTTTGCATATCATCAGGAGATAAATTAACAATAATGAATTTCAAAGAAAATTAAACTAGCATACAAACATGATGCCTGCCACTTCTCTGTATTCTCAGTAATTAGATTTCCTCCAGATGAAACTTTGGACAAATCTTCCTGAAAGTCATTTTGGTGGCAAATATAGATGTCTGTCTTCTTGAATTTTAGAAATTATTGATGTTGGTGTTATTGTCTCCCCTTTTTTACTGAAAGATTTGAGAAATACTGAATAGGATGTCATCCATTATTAGAAAACATTTTCAACTTGTTACAGTTTTTGCAAGCCTGAAACATAGAAAATAATTCCCCTTAAAGAGTGAGACACATCATAACCTTTGTATGCATTATTTAACGATTACAATTTGATGGGATTATTTGTGTACGGTCATACAGAGAGAAAATAAATTGTTAATGTTTCGTCTACACTAAACTTCCTGCCCCAGGTAAGCTGTTTTTTAGTCATTGATGTGGTAGTATGACACACCATGATCTATAGGGACCTACTACTGCTTGATTCTGTCAGCACCAGTCATTCAGCTAACTGGTATTTGTTTATGGGAGGAGATGTCTGAAACCAAATTTAATGATGTGAAGTCATTATGTATGACTGATATAATAGATGGAGGTGAATTCCACTGGGGGAATAAAGTTCCAGTTTGCATCAGAATCATTCAAACAGGTTTAATGGGTATATCATTTTTGCGTCCTAATGTTACCTGTCTTGACAGTTATAAAGTTATAATGTTCTCATGTTTTGCAAAGAAAATGTTGGAACTATATTAATGTATGACCATTCTTGCCTAAGTGTACTTGTGGCTCTGTGGGTTTTCAGTGCCATGCCACTTGCTAGACTGTATTAGAGGATGTGTAAGTACACAGTGTCATGCTACTTGTTTGAGTGTGTATTGGAGGCTGTGTAGGTCCAGTGTCATGCTACCAGGTACTTGTTTGAATGTGTATCGGAGGCTGTGTAGGTCCAGTGTCAACTACTTCAGTGTGTATTGGAGGCTGTGTAGGTCCAGTGTCATGCTTCCAGGTACTTGTTTGAGTGTGTATTGGAGGCTGTATAAGTACACAGTGTCATGCTACTTGTTTGAGTGTGTATTGGAGACTGTGTAGGTCCAGTGTCAACTACTTGCTTGAGTGTGTATAGTGTCATGCTGCTTGTTTGAGTGTGTATTGGAGGCTGTGTAGGTCCAGTGTCATGCTACCAGGTACTTGTTTGAGTGTGTATTGGAGGCAACGTTCCCTCTAAACTGCGAGTGTGCACGCAGCTGCTCAGGCATTCCTGCGCAGCTGAATTGTCAATTTTTGCTCAATCCAACGTTAAATTTTGCTCGTCTCCATAATGCTTGCTCAGTGCAGTGAGCACTGCATGCACATCTACCATTCACTTAGAGGGAATGTTGATTGGAGGCTGTGTAAGTACACAGTGTCATGCTACTTGTTTGAGTGTGTATTGGAGGCTGTGTAGGTCCAGTGTCATGCTACCAGATTCTTGTTTGAGTGTGTATTGGAGGATGTGTAAGTACACAGTGTCATGCTACTTGATTGAGTGTGTATTGGAGGCCGTGTAGGTCCAGTGTCATGCTGCTTGTTTGAATGTGTTATGGAGGGTGTTTAGGTCCAGTGTCATGTTAATTGTTTGAATGTGTATTAGAGGTTATGTAGTTCCAACAATCTCATGCTATTATTTGAGTGTGTAATGGAGGGTGTGTAGGTCCAGTGTCATGCTACTTGCTTGAGTGTGTAATGGAGGGTGTGAAGATACATTGTCATGCTTCTTGCTCAAGTACAGTGGAGAGTATTTGGCGCCCGAGGTGACTGGATAAGTACACGTGACCCAGGTTCATTCTGAACCAGAGGTAATCTCAATCATCCAGACATACTGGCATGGACTTAGTTGTTTGCTTAGTTGTTTCTTCTGAAGCACCCTTTGTAAAAGTAAACAATGAATCCTCCAATCCTCTTCTTCTGGCACCCGGTGAAACTTGCACCCCGTGCAACTCCCTAACTATGCCACTAAAGTACAGTTGATGTTCTGTAGGTCCACAGTGTCAGGTCTCTCAGAAGCTCCTCAGTAAGTCCTTAGTGTTGTTACATGAATCAGTGTATCCCATAGGGATGCAAGACTGACAGTCAAAATTCTCCATAGTGTCAAAACTGGGGGTCAGACTGAGTAAAAACAAACTTTGGTATTTAAACTGTGGGTCAAATTAAAATTGTGGGGGTCTCAGAAGCACAAATGAGGGTAAAGGGAAACACTGATGAATGATCTTTTTGATGTTTGGGCCTATTCCATGTTCATTTATTTATCTATGTGTCAGTGTATCCATTCATCATTACAATTTAAACTCTCTTTATACACACACTGAGACAGCATGGTCATATTTTGGTGTGATGTTTTAGAATGATGAGTATGGTATCTTGGATGCATTCCTGGTAAGGCTGCAACAGTTACCAAAGTGTCTCAGGATATATGTGGTTTACATTAACCAAAAATGATGCCTAAAATTGAAATGGTTAGAAGCCCAGCCTTATCCCCTATCTTCCTCCAGGCTTACTGAACAGCTGACAGCTGTTATAATGCACATGCCATACCTCAGAAGTTTGTGAAAGTTCATTTGCTTTATGTCATTGTTCATTATATCTGACTGTGTTTCAGTAAAATATCCTATGCATTGTCACAATATTTTCTATCATTACATATATGTACATGATGACAAAATCAATAAAGGACCTGGACATATAGATGGGATGCTTTTGTAAGATCAACAGTGACTAATAAATTATGTAGTAGCATTAATTTAAAATGGTATTTCTTTAAAACTAGCTAATCAAAGTTAGTTTATACATAAATACTGTGTCACATTCAATGAGAAAATCAATTATATATATATATATATATATATATATATATACACACACACACACACACATCAAATTTTAAGAAAACATATTACATGAATTCTATAAAATCATCCTCTTAAGCAGAGATGTAGAAATGTATAGTATTTTATTTGCAGTGGGTAGTTCCTACATCAGTGACTGCTACGTTCATGCATTTCCTTTTCTAGTTATTTTATTAATTGTTTGTTACCGTGACTCACACAGTTGTGCATCTTACAACCATCCCTGCTGTGGAACTGATTAAGAGGATGTTTTAGCTTTTAAAAAAATAAATACACACTGAGATTTAGACTGGGAATATACAAGATCAGCAAAAGTTTTAAGAATGAGGTTTGAGTTTGGGGTGATTCATTGATTAACTAGAACATATAAGGATTACCCGAGGCAATAAATATGGGAAAAATCTAATGTGTTAAAGTAAACATACAAAAAGTGTTAAAAATGGTGGTTTTAGAATCAGATTGTTACTGGTAGTTTTCAGTGGGAGTTTAGGCTACCAAAACGGTGGTGCCTTTTAGTCATTCAGCAGATATTGTGTTAGCTCCTTCTTTTAAAGAAAATCCATTCATCTGTCTTTCCATTATATAGATCGTCTATCTGTTAATCAGTTGATCTATCCTACTTTTACTTCTGCACATTAACTCCCTTAAGCATCATTGTATTCAATTAAACTTGCATGCAGAAAATGACATAGATAAGACATACCAGGTCGGAAAACATACAGGTAAATACAATACGGTAGATAAGACCTTAGGATAATTGAATTTTCAGCAGTAAAGGTCTTTGTTTATCAGACCCTTATTGTTAGACCTACCATATTACAAATGTAATTGAATTTCAACTAGAATGTGTTTTCATATTGATACTGATGAGATTTAAGGGGAGCTTGATTGTAAGTGATGTATGTCATGATTTGGTAGAGTTATAGCCCCTTTCACTTTCAGACAACTTGAGCATTTATGATAGGATTTCAAAAAAATTTGTTTTGCTTAATAACTTGATAATAATAGGACAATGACAATGCTTGAATGTGAGCATTGTACTCCATTATTTACAGCAGATTTGTGAGCATTGTACTCCATTATTTACAGCAGATTTGTGAGCATTGTACTCCATTATTTACAGCAGATTTGTGAGCATTGTACTCCATTATTTACAGCAGATTTGTAGCCTCTGGTTGTTGGACCAATTCACTTACATTTATGTGAAATGACTCGGTTTTTGAATTTGAACAAAAGTTGGTTCTCTGTTTGGAACCTTAGATCGATTTTCAGCATTCATTGTCCCATTTAGCAGAGGTGTAGTCAAAGACTATCTGAACCATGTACTGTTTTGGTCTGTACAAAAGCTCTGTTACTTGTTATCTTGTTATTAGATTTTAAACATATTTAGTAGGTGACAACTTGATATAGATGAGAATTTTATTGTCAGAATTGCAGAGCTGGGTTTTTCCACATGCAATATCATGCAAAATCATCTTTTGGCAGAGTTATGGCCCCTGATTGTCAGACTTTCCTTTCCATTCAGTAACTCTAATTTCTTATTGGATTTCAAGCAAATCCGGTAAACAGCTATATTTAGATGACACAAGACTGAATTTGAATTCCAGCATTTTATATTATCATTTAACACTGCTCTGTCCTGTAGCTGCAGGAGCCACCCATTTTTATTTCTAGACAAGTTTCTTTAATTAGTGTGGGTTTTGTAGAAAGCTTCACATGCATCTCTATTGATATTAATTAAGTGAGATTTAATTATAAGATTTCTTTATCATCATTAAGTGCAGTTATGGCCACTGAATGGTAGACATCTACATTTTTGTTTTAGCACTCTGACATTGGAATTCAGCTTTATAGTAATGAAACCTTACCCAGACAGGACTGTTGCAGTTCTGCATTATAAAACCTCACCTGGACAGGATTGTCATTGTTCTTCTTTATGAAACCTTACATGGACAGGATTGTCATTGTTCTAAATTATGAACCTTACCTGGGCAGGATTGTCATTGTTCTAGTTTATAAAACCTCATTTGGGCAGGATTGTTATTGTTTTACTTTATGAAACCTTACCTGGGCAGGATTGTCAGTGTTTTACTTTATGAAACATTACCTGAGCAGGATTGTCAGTGTTTTACTTTATGAAACCTTACCTGGGCAGGATTGTCAGTGTTTTACTTTATGAAACCTTACCTGGGCAGGATTGTCAGTGTTTTACTTTATGAAACCTTACCTGGGCAGGATTGTCAGTGTTTTACTTTATGAAACATTACCTGGGCAGGATTGTCAGTGTTTTACTTTATGAAACATTACCTGGGCAGGATTGTCAGTGTTTTACTTTATGAAACATTACCTGGGCAGGATTGTCAGTGTTTTACTTTATGAAACCTTACCTGGACAGAATTATCATTGTTCTAGTTTATAAAACCTCACTTGGGCAGGATTGTTATTGTTCTACTTTATGAAACCATACCTGGGCAGGATTGTCAGTGTTTTACTTTATGAAACCTTACCTGGACAGAATTATCATTGTTCTAGTTTATAAAACCTCACTTGGGCAGGATTGTTATTGTTATACTTTATGAAACCATACCTGGTCAGGATTGTCATTGTTTTACTTTATGAAACCATACCTGGGCAGGATTGTCATTGTTTTACTTTATGAAACCTAAATGCAGGATTGTCATTGTTTTACGTTATAAAACCTCACATGTGCAGGATTGTCACTGTTTTGCATATGAAAATAGTGTCTTCCTTTACAAATGTACCTATATTTTATCTGCTGAAATACTGTAATTACCCTGCCCCTTTCTTAAACTTCAGATTTAACTAAACTAACAATCACTATTGAGAAAATTAAAATTTTAAGTAAGTAGACCAAGTTTTTACATGTTAAAAAAGCTAAAGAAACTTTCCAATTTTGAGACCATATTTCCAGCACCATCCTTGCTGAAAAGTGGGGGAATATAAGTTCCAGGAATTTGTTTGTTAATGCATAATACCCATTGTTTTTCTTGGTATCCAATACAGCAGCCATTAAAGTAGTAATGATGCATTATTAGTCAAATTCACTCCATAGTGTAATTATCTTTGCTTGCTATAGACCCTGATTTGAAATGTGTGGATTTGCACCCTAATGCTTTGTCTGCTGCAATCACAATGCCACCTGTCAAAGTTAATCCAATTCTCATTTTCCAGACAATCATTTGCTATTATGAACTGGATTGGGTAATAGCTATATTTGCCAACAATATTGGTTATTATGGAAACAAATAGTGCTGAGTCAACAGTTTAGATTAGGCATAAGATAGAAAAGGAAAACTCTTGGAATGAACTTGCCATCAGAAGTTTCGTTTTTGTTGGTTTTAATGGCACTTTTTACAAATGATACTTTTGACACATTGGCTATATCATGGTTATGCATCTTTCCCAAGAACATTGAGGCAGCCAGCCATGGTAGCCTGGGCTGGGTATCAAACCTACAACCCTCAGATTATGAGTCTGATGCTTAACCAATTGAGCTATGGCAGCTCCCACAACATGAAAATTAAAACAGGAATTATATTCAAATAAATAAGTGTTTACAAGACCTTTTTGAATTGGCAATGATTTTTGTTATTGTTTAAAAGTATTTTTTTAGGTTTTCTTCAAGACTATCTTATGTTCTAGAGAATTGTACAGTATTGCGAAGAACTTTTGGCAGTAAGGAATTTTGCATTGTCTCCCAATCCTGATTTTAAGCACTTTTTTTTTCTCCACTTGGTAAACAATACTCAGCTAATGCAGAGAGGTCAGGTCACTCAGCGGTTCTTCCAAATGTTCGGTTAGCTTGAGGGTCATGTGATTAAACAGGAAGCATGCATTTGCAGATTTTAAGTTTATATTTTGACTTTGCATATGTCATTATTTATGATAATCTGGAAATTTTAAAAATGTTGTGGTATACCATATATACTTGCTTATAAGTGGAGTCCAAATGCAAACAACATACACCCTAGAGACTCATTATGTGCTCGCAGATCTGGGTCTTCACAGCTTGCAGTTCAAGTCAACTTCAAAGCAGGTAGAGATGATATAATTAGAAAAATCACCAGAAAATCTTTGTTTTCAACGACTTTCATATGCAGATTATGGTCTACTATCTCTTGTATTTTTGTGTTGGTAAGCCACAAATGATTTGAGTTCCTAGCAGTTTTCTTCACATTTTGTGATATGTCCATAACAAATGGTCTTAGTATCATTCATTTTAAAACCAGCATTGTCACTGAAGCCTGTTGGTCAGTAATCTCCCAAGTGAAATAGATGCTGGTGCCTACATGCAAGAGCATTCAATATTAGGTGGCTGTGTAATGTACTGTTTTTCCTACATAAAAGACCATTCAATATTAGGTGGCTGTGTAATGTACTGTTTTTCCTACATACAAGACCATTCAATAGTAGGTGGCTGTGTAATGTACTGTTTTTCCTACATACAAGACCATTCAATATTAGGTGGCTGTGTAATGTACTGTTTTTCCTACATACAAGACCATTCAATAGTAGGTGGCTGTGTAATGTACTGTTTTTCCTACATACAAGACCATTCAATATTAGGTGGCTGTGTAATGTACTGTTTTTCCTACATACAAGACCATTCAATAGTAGGTGGCTGTGTAATGTACTGTTTTCCTACATACAAGACCATTCAATATTAGGTGGCTGTGTAATGTACTGTTTTCCTACATACAAGACCATTCAATATTAGGTGGCTGTGTAATGTACTGTTTTCGGTAGTCTTATACACTCTTTAATGCAGTTTGATGAAAACATTGTTAGCACAATTAGGTAAAAATCTTTGGAGGCATACAGATTTAATTTTGTTTCAATATATGTGTGCAAATGCAAATGAATTGATTAGTTTTGTATGTCATTAGAGCAGATTTTGAAATGTTGCAGAATTTAAAAACAAGCAGTTGGAGCATATGGTTTGAAAACAGAAATGTATTAATTTAGAAAGCTCTTTTCTTATGATTTGGAAAGAATTTTTTGGATTGTATCTTCTCTCATGGTGACTTGTCTTCCATTTTTTCAAGTTAGTCCAGTTTGTTTCAATTAACACCTCTGATTGACTTGCAATGACTGGTATCTATTCTATTTGTGAAATTCTTATTTCTGATGATGCAGATGTTGATATACATTCTTTTCCTAAATATTTATCTGCTTGTTCCTTTCATATTTTTTCTCCCACCCATTTATGTAATTGAGCTATTTATTTTCTATGGTAACACCATTATGCATTCTGCTTGATTTGATATCATACTTTGGATTGGATCCCTTCACATCTTTTCCTCTCTGGGCTTTGCTTGGGTTTGCTTTTAGCTTTGTGATTGTTACATTTGTGGCATTTCTCCTGTTTCCACAGTTTAGAACCCATCCTTTCACACCACTTTACAAATTTCTCATTATTAGTGTGAAAACCCCTTAAGGAAGAATCATGGAGCAATTAGAGATGATAAGGGGAGATAGGTTACTGGAGAGAAAGTTATAAGAACACCTGGGGAAGCCATGCCTGCATCTAATCTGACTACTTCATGACAGCTGGTAATTCACTGCCAAAACAAATACTAGCCATGTCTAGACCTGCATGATTTGCTTGGGCTGAAACATTTGTTAACATGTAAAACTGGCTTTAAATCTTCACCTGCCATACAACCCCCACTCTACATTTTTAGATAAATATTATCATTTTCAGGATTAGAATAAATTGAATTTTAAAGTACTTTCTTTTTTGCTTAGGTTTGCAGAATGTTCTTAGAAGATTTGAGTAAAGCCATTGTTTTTAGCTCTACTGGTAGTGATAGACCAATAAGAGCTTATGAGATGGCGTGGTGTCTGTTGTCTGTCGTTCATTGTCTTTCTATTATAACAAGATTATTGTTGCTACTACTCCTATTCTACTTGGATTATTGCAATGCAACTTTACAAACACACATTCATCCTGGGCCTAGTTGTTCCTAAATGAAAATGGTATTACATCCAATATGGCTACCAAAGCAGCACATTTGAAAATCTTTTTGGTACTTCTCCAGAACTGGTGGTCATATTAAGGTTTGGTTTGGTTTGATGGAATTTCATTTTTCAGCACATGATCATAGCAGCCACTATATTTGGTTGGGGAAATACCCTTGAAACACCTGGAATAACCATTGACCCATTGGAAGTTAATGCAGGTGAAATGTTTGAGTGATCAATAAAGGTGAGTTATTTAGACCACCTGGAGCTTTGGTCCTCCATCTTAAAGACATCTGATGTCTGGTTGGTCCTTAATGAAAATGGTGATGATCTGACATTCAGTATTGCTAACATGGCAGTCATCTTGAAAATCCAGTTATCAACATGGGGTTTTCACCTGAAGACTCCATTTTTAATATGTATTTTTGGTCTAGAAAGAAAATCTAGCTGTCAAGCCATCCATTAAAGCCACCACAGTGGCTGTCTTGAAAATATTATCACTGTTCCACTTGCATGTAGTTCTAATGTCATGGGATTTTCACCAAAAGATTTCTTCATAAGGATAATTGGTCCTAAAAGAAAATAGTGCCAATCAGACACCAGTCATCTTGAAAATCTTGTTACTACACGGACACCAAAAGTCTTATCAGCATGTGGTTTACACTGGAAGACTTCTTATGGAGTCTAGTGCTAATTTTATTCCAATATGGCCACAACAAGACTTGTGACAAGACTTGTGACATCTTGTAGATACACAATGAAAATTATGTTGAACTGACATTCAGTATGGCAACTATTGCTGCCATTTTGAAAATAATGATATTGCTGCCATCTTGAAAATAATGATATTGCTGCCATCTCGAAAATATTGATATTGCTGCCATCTTGAAAATATTTTGATATTGCTGCCATCTTGAAAATATTGATATTGCTGCTCCACAATGGAAAGTCATGTCGACATGGGATTTTCATTTAAAGACAAATTATGATATCCAGGTGGTCCCAAATAAAAATATGTCCTCAGGAATGGCTGCCACAATGAAGAAAGAAAAAAAATTGTCATTAATTGTCTAGAATGGACGGTCATCTCACCAGACCCTTCAAATGATGTCCTCGATGAAAATGGTGCTGATCTTACATTCAGTATAACTGCCACAGTGGTTAATTTGAAAAACTAATTGCTCATTAAGATCAGAGATGGTTGCAACATTGAGCAATTATAAAGAAAGAAGAAATGGTCTTATCTTGAGATTTTGGAAATACTTTTTGCCCAGTAGAATGTCAGTCCAAGCGAATGTGCATAATGGCATTCAGTCTTATTTTCTGTGTTATAATTCTTATTATTGTTCTTACTGAAAACCATGTAGCAGGGATTAAATCTGTTCATCTATATATAGATGTGCATTCCAATATTTAGCTGCAGTGGTGCTATAGCCTGTATCAAATCAAAATTCCAAGAGATGTCCCCCCCCCATATATTTCATAATTGCCGGAAAAATTTCAGCAATAAATTACTAATTTGATATTTTCTACATAATTGCCAGGAAAATTTTAGTCATAAATTATTAGTTGTAGTGAACAGGGAATGTGATACTTGATATGTAATTTAGGTTTTTCTTAATTTTCTTGCATTTATAGAAGTAAAATATAGTATCAGTTTAAAAGCAAAGTTTGGGTTTGAAAAAAACAGTCTAGTATAAAATCTATTTCATTCATTTTAACAAGTAAGTACCATTTACAAGTAATGGGAACTTGCTTCAGATGCCGATTTCAAACCAATCATAATTAGCATACATGGACTGGGTCTTTTTTATTATGTTATCTACATTCTGACATGCAAATGCCATTGTTGTACCAGGTCATAACTTGGATGACAGGCATATTTGTTTTGTTGTAAATTGGTTAAATAAATGATTACAATTTAGGCAGGTCTTATTTCAAAGTTTTTGTTGTGTTTTGGGATGTTGTTCAGTCATTCTGTTGTCTGCCTTATACTGCTGTAAAATTTAAGTATAAGAAATTGATATAAAAAGGAGATCTGCAAGCCAATCTATGTTTGTTATCATGTCAAGAATAAAAATCATTTGCTTGAAATGGCATGAATATATGGCCAATCTTTCTTTTGCTGTTTTAAGTCTGGCATTTTGAGTCAGAGGTGAATTAGAGTATAACTCTGTCAAAAAACATAATGCTGGCACCCTTTCATGACTACAAAAAGGATTTAAATTGTTTTGTAAACATGATAGTTAATCCAGTTTGACTTGTCCTTGAACATTCCAATTGGTAAGCTTAGATCACTGCTGTTCTGATCCCTTTGCATGTTTCTTTTTCTTTTTGAGGGACTGCACCTGTTACTGCACAGGAAACAGTTACCATATAATATGCCTTGTAAGCTCCGATTTCCTTATTCAGTGCATTATTTTATCAGTAGCTGACAGACTCGTTAATGACGAGTAATTAGTATGGAAGTATAATGTAAATGAAAGATGTACTTGAAATTAACAGCATGCAGTGTATGTATGTATGTATGTGTGTGTGTGTGTGTGTAAAATAGATTATATTATAACCAATGCACACACACACACACACACACATATATATATATATATATATATATATATATATATATATATATATATATATATATATATATATATATATATATATATATATTGGACTTGTCATAGTTGGTAAAAGTGTTTTGATTTGTCATACTAAAAAAAAAGCTTTTTGACTTGTCATAGTTAATATATCTTTTGACTTGTCATAGTTAATATATCTTTTGACTTATCTTTTGACTTGTCATGGTTAATAAAAGCTTTTTGACTTGTCATAGTTAATATATCTTTTGACTTGTCATGGTTAATAAAAGCTTTTTGACTTGTCATAGTTAATATATCTTTTGACTTGTCATAGTTATTAAAAGCTGTTTGACTTGTCATAGTTAATAAAAGCTGTTTGACTTGTCATAGTTAATAAAAGCTTTTTGACTTGTCATAGTTAATAAAAGTTTTTTGACTTGTCATAGTTAATAAAAGCTTTTTGACTTGTCATAGTTAATATATCTTTTGACTTGTCATAGTTAATAAAAGCTGTTTGACTTATTATAGTTATAGTTAATACAAATTTTTTGACTTGTCAAATAATAAATAAATAATAAATGCATTTTTACTTGTCATAGTATATACCATATAGTAGTTCACCTGTGTTATAAATAACGTGGAAGTTTATCAGGTATGCACAAAATGGAAAGGTGGCATCACAGTTTCTGTAGCAACCATCATTCCATAATCCACCCTTTGAACACATGCTTATTATTCCAGATTGCTGTTGCATGATTTTCCAGCGGATCTGGGTCTGTGCATTTTGTTACAAGTCATTACAAGAACAAATATTGCTGACCCTCATCTGCTGGTGCATTATGCAAAGGCGGAGCATGGTTTATGATGTTCACAGTTGGATTTCTAAGCAAGTACATAAACAGCATGTTGGAGATCCAGCTTCTAGGTATACTAAGATAGCTGACCTTGAGTTTGACATGTCAGAATGTTTTTCTTGCATTAAAAGCAATGGATAATAGTCCTTATCATTTGAAGAAATCAAGATAAAATTTTGGGGACATACATCAATGCAATTTTAGCACTGCTAGATGAATATATGACCCATTTTACTACTGAACTAGTTAGTGAAAATACAAGAGATATATGGGTAAAAATGGGTACAGAGCTAATGAAACTGTATAGGACAAACTAGCATCCAAATGAAGACTTGCAAGTATTCTCAGTGCATTTTGTGAATGGCAACCCGAGTCAGTGAACCAGTCCCAACACTCATCTTGGGCCGTAATTTGCAAGTGATCACTAAAGATGTCAGTTACATGACAAACCAAAGTCAATTTGATATGTACGGTAGGTATTCTTAAAAGGGATGAAAAGCAATGTTCCTTTAAAGCTGTGTGAGCATGGCCACACAGCTGCTTCGACATCCCCGTGCAAGGAATTGTCAATCCAGCATTAAATTTTGCCACTGTAATGCTTGCACAATGCAGCATGCATAATGAGCACATCTACCATTCGCTTAGAGGGAACTTTGATGAAAAGGTTAAATGTTATGCAGAAATTCCAACAGTGGCAGCATTCAATTGAATTCTCAGCATAATTGAGCTTGGCAAACATCTTTAGTATTGAAGAGGTTCAAAAAGTTCACTGTAATACACTTAAACATAAATATTTATGAAATCTAGGATGAGCAGTAAACTTGGAGAAAACGGGAAATGATGTTGACTGTACTGAAGCTAAGTTCAGGGGAAATGATGTTAACTGTACTGAACTTAAGATAAGGGTAAATTATGTTAACTGTACTGATCTTAAGATTAGGGAAATGATGTTAAGTGTTATGAAGTTAAGATTAGGGTAAATGATGTTAACTGAACTGAAGTTAAGATTAGGGAAATGATTTTAACTTTAATAAAGTATGATTAGGGGAATGATCTTTACTTGGATAATGTTGTATGCATATGTCATTGTGTTTTTGGATTTTTAATGTAGCTTTAACAATTAAAGTCATATTGCTACAATGGCTGCATTGTGGCAGTTTATAGTGATGTCTAACACAGGGACATTATTCTGCAGACATGTAGCATCATGTCCCACCCAATCACATTATCCCGACACCAGGCTGTCCAGTCCTGACACTAGTCTCTTAATGCTGAACACCAAATGAGATAGCTGCTAGTACTGTTGTTTTAACCCATGACTTTCCACATCTGAGGCAGATGCTCTAACCACTTAGGCCACAAATGATGATGCAGTTAGGAAAAATGATCTTAAATTAAATGATGTTGTAAATAGGGAAATTATATCAACTTGAATAAAGTGTTGCTATGAAGGAAATGATTTCAACTTTAATGAAGTTGCTATTAGAGAAAGGGTATCACCTTTAATAAAGTTGCTGTTAGGGAAAGGATCTCATTTTTAATGGAGTTGCTATTAGGGAAATGATTTTAACTCTAATGGAGTTGCTATTAGGGAAAGGATCTCAACTTTAATAAAGTTGCTATTAGGGAAAGGATCTCAACTTTAATAAAGTTGCTATTAGGGAAAGGATCTCAACTTTAATAAAGTTGCTATTAGGGAAAGGATCTCAACTTGATTTTTTTATGCTTATTAGCAGCGCCGGATTAAGCACCGTGGAGGCTCATAGGCAGTCAAACTTTTGGGGCCCCAGACCCACGGTCACGGTCTCATGGGGGCCCCTGATGGGGCCCATAAAAGTTGCAGGGCCCATAGGCATTTGCCTACTCTGCCTAATGGGTAATCCGGGACTGCTTATTAGATAAATATTTAGCAGATTTTCTGTATATTTTTTTTTACATGGATTCACATTGTATCCCCTTCATGTGAAAGGCTGAGTCAAAACTGGACTTAGTATCAGAATTGGGGTCAGACTGAATAAAAAGCAAACTTTGGTATCAGAACTGAGGGTGAAAGTAAAAATGTTGGGGGTCCCTCAAGCACAAATGAGGGTAAAGGGAAACATTGATTCATGATTTTTCATATTCAGTCTGCCAAAGGAGATAGTTCATTCTAGTCTTCCATCATTATTTAAGACTGCTAGGTACCTTCATATAAGGCATTATATTAATTGCTCTAAAGATTTAAATGAAACATCCAAAAATATGAAAATCCAAGCCAAACCTTGGACTGATTATAAGCCTCACCACATTGCCAGATTTCTTGTTTGTATCAGCTGTTACTGTTCAACTACACTGTATAGAGTTACTGGGTTAGAAGGCAAGTGATAAAGATCAATTATTGGGTGGGAGGGCAAATGATAAAGATATCACACTACATAAGTGTAAGTCTGTGCTGGATGCTAAGAAAGGATAATCTGAATCAATAAATAAATCACAGTTACATGATATCATATTTTAGAATGACCCATTGAAACATATTCTTTCATAAAACTGGAATTATCTTCAGACTGCCGTACCTTTGCCATATTTGAGAGATCTGATATTGGCTTTAACTTATTTTATACTGTAATGCCTGAAAGCAGAAGGGTCCAGAATTGAAGATGAAGCATGATTATTAACTGCAGAAATATTAGATGCATTGATTCCTTTTGCTCATATTTCATGTAACCCTTTGGTTATTCAGTTGTCCAACTGTTGCATAGTTAATGTTATCAACATTATCTTTGGTTCATTGCTGGTCACACTAGATAGCTAACTGTTTGTTTAATTGAATACATATCAATGCTAAACGATCTGAAGCACCGCTCCTTGTTTTAGAATCTTTGATAGGACAGGAGTCACTAAAAAATAATACAGCTCTTTATTAGCTTGGCTTTAATGACAGTATTATACTATAACATCTAGTAGCATGTTCATTCTTACTTTAAAAATTTAACATGAAAAGACCAAATAAAGAGGCAGATAGACAGACAGCTGGGCTGACAAGCTGTGGTATAAAAACACCAACAGCATTGTTAAATTACCACCACTGTACCAACCAATAACTGGCATTATGAATATGCACTAGATAAAGTTGGCATCTGTGATTCTTCAAAGGTGTGGAGAGCATTATGTGTCTGGTTTGGTGAAATTATAAACTCTTTCTTCTTTGGTGCAAAATGTGATCTGGGATAAAAGAAGATATAATTAGCGATGTAAAGATTTTACTAAGAGATCTAATTTTTTAGTATGAAAGTTGCATGTTTCAGAGTTTTATATAGCACTTGACTTGTGGATTCAAATGACATGAATTTATTTGACTAAATGATTCATGCAAAATGCGTTAGTAAAACATCTGTTAACATTTTAATTATACAGATGTTGCATCTTCATCAGCATTAATACCAGTTATCATTTAATACCAGTTATCATTTAATACCAGTTATCATTTAATACCAGTTATCATAGTTTTTATTCCTGAAAACTGAATCAGTACTTATGTCAATCTTCATTGTAAACAGCATATGGCTTACAAGTTTAAGAGTGCACCAAAGTCATGTGAACTTGATTTGATTCCAACATCACTGTTGCTTGAGTGCTTAGACACAATATTGCCTTAACTACTGATGTTATTAATATCTCTCTCATCCTGGTAATTCTCATTATTTTTCAAAACTGCCATTGTAAAGCCTTTGCTAAAGAAACCAACACTCAACCATAATGATTTAAAGAACTACTGCCCAGTTTATAATCTCCTGTTCATATAAAAATCTTATAAAAGTTGTTCTAACTCATCTTGTATTTCATCTGAATTCAAACAGTCCTTTTAGCAATGTAGTCTGCATATCGCCATTGCCACAGTACTGAAAATACTCTTCTGAATGTAGTTAATGACATTCTGCTTTTGATAGCAGAAAGATTACAGTGCTCACCCTCCTTGATATGTCTGCAGCATTTTGACACAATAGACAATGATAATTAATTAACTGTTTCCAGCATGTATTTGGCATTCACAATACAGCCTTACTGTGGTTCAAGTCCTACTTAGTCAGTAGGACACAAATTTTATCTGCCAATGGAATACACTCCAGCCCAGTTGATATATGTTGTGGTGTTCCACAGGGGTCTGTTCTTGGACCTGTTCACTTCATTCTATGCACTCAGATGATATAAAGTGTCATAGATCATCATTCAGTGTCTCACCAGTTGTACGCTGATGACACCCAAATATGCAAATCTAGCCACATCCAAGGAGTTTAGAGAGGTGCATTTCTGATGTGAAATCATGGATGACATGTAACAAGCTGCAAATGAATGATGATAAAACTGAGGCCATTCTGAACAAGAACAGACCTAATACTGTTTCCAACCTTAAATATTTTCAGTATTTTTTTTAATGTTTTCCACTTTCATGTTTTTTGTTATTTGTAGTCATTTCATTATAGACGTTGTAAAGTGCTTTAAAGATTAGGTGCTATTCAAAGTCCTCATTATTATTATTATTATTTTTGTTATCCATTAACTGTTTCATTGAAGTAAAATTCAAAGGACACTTTGCCTGGTTTACAGATTGCTTAATTGCCTGATAGGCATCAAAAGATTAAAGATGTTGTTGACTAAACCTGATTCAAAGGTGACAAAAGCTTAGTTTAAAATTTTTTGTTGTTGTTGGGCAAAGGTGATTAAATTTACTTTTCATGTTTTTATTGTTGTTGGGAAATCTGTTCAGTTGTTGTTGTAGGGTTTAACACCATTTTTCAGCGCACGATAGGCTATACATGGCAGCCAGTATTGGTAGAGGAAGAACCCGGGAAACCTCCGGAAAGAACCACCGACCTACGAGAAGCTACTGGCAAGCTTTCTCACATAACTGCATTAGCCGAATCTTAGACTTGAACCATCGCAGACAGGTGAGATGGCAGTGGTCCGTAACGGAGAGCGCTTTAGACCACTCGGCTACTCCGGGCCCCGAAAATCTGTACAATAATGCAAATGTAGCAGTGTTAAAATTGGTGAAAAGAATACTGTATAATATGTTTTTTAAGAGAAAATAAAATGTGTGGAAATTATAAAAAAATCGTGCAGATAACCTTATGGTTTGTTTCTACCATTGATGAGACCCGTGCTAGGTCAAATATTTCTTTTTAGTGACTAATATTGCAAACAGCAGATTCATGTGTCGGTGAAGTGTGTTAAAATGACGATCTGAAGTAAGGGGAAAATGATCCTAGCTTGACTAAACTGTTGCCACACAGAATCATTTAGATTTGATGACATTGTTTTCATTATCATTCTTGCAGAATTTCTCTTTTTCTTGAAAATATCTGAAACAGGAGATATAGCTATGCTATATTCTTCCTTTAGTTGTTTCAGTGATGGATTTAATAGATCCGTACTATTTTATCAGGCTAATTTTACTTTGTGAGAATAGTTCAATCCTAGGACACTTGGCTGGTTGTTCTGATACTTTGACATATGAGTGAAGATAAATGACTGTCATGTCTACTTATATACATGTATGTAGTTATTTTTCTCCATTGAAAATCAGTTGAGTAAGTCTGGATTTTAATGCTTTGTCTGTCTCCATCAACAAAGTTTCAAATGCAAGGCCACATTCCATGTTAATAAAGCCCCAATATGTGATTAAATATAAAACAAAAAAGTCTAATTCCTGGTTAATAAAGCCCCAATATGTGATTAAAGATATTAGGGCATAACCGACTTTTGATCCGGAAATCGGATTCCACCGGATGCTATGAACTTCCGATTAATCGGAGTCGGACAAGGCAGGAACGACCGATTCAGATAATAAAAATAATAAAGTTGAATTTCTATAGCACCGTGTCTAACACTGCGTGTCATTCGATAGTGCGTTAATAAAGTTAAATAAGAAGTCAGAAAAGTCCAGTATGGTCAACACAACCACGCTGTGAGACAATCTATTTGAACTGGCGGGTAGAAACCAGAAATGAAGCCGGATATGGTAAAGTACTAAGTAACATGCTAGACACGGCAAAACCAGATACCAGAAACGGAAGATGAAGTTTTTTAGAAAACAAAATACGGATTTAGCATTTCCGATTAATTGAATCATATCCGGAATCGGAAAAATTTCATGCCCAAAATCCGGAAATGGAAATCAGTAGAAAAATGCTAATCGGTTATGCCCTAAAAGATATAACAGAAAAAATCTCATTCCTGGCTAATAAAGCCCCAATATGTGATTAAATATATAACAGAAAAAATGTTCTGTTCATCATGCATACAAAAATGATTAGATTCAGTTAAAAGTAGATAATGAGCAAACAAGCATAATCTTTCTTAAATGGCTTACCAACATGAATTTAGTTTTAATAATTCACCTTAAACGCTGGCTCTTTTTGATGGTACAAAGACTTCAGATTAGTCTGTTGTCGGCCATAACTGGTAGCGGTGCTTGTCAATTATTATTTGACCTTCATGTGCCCTTGGGGCATTTCTGAATCTTTGTCTCACAGATAAGGTTAGCATAGTAACTGCTAGACATAATTATTCTGTTCAATTTATGTTAGGAGTTTAGCATAGTAACTGCTAGACATAATTATTCTGTTCAATTTATGTTAGGAGTTTAGCATAGTAATTGCTAGCCATAATTATTCTGTTCAATTTATGTTAGGAGTTTAGCACTGTAATTGCTAGCCATAATTATTCTGTTCAATTTATGTTAGGAGTTTAGCATAGTAATTGCTAGCCATAATTATTCTGTTCAATTTATGTTAGGAGTTTAGCATAGTAATTGCTAGCCATAATTATTCTGTTCAATTTATGTTAGGAGTTTAGCACAGTAATTGCTAGCCATAATTATTCTGTTCAATTTATGTTAGGAGTTTAGCATAGTAACTGCTAGCCATAATTATTCTGTTCAATTTATGTTAGGAGTTTACCATAGTAATTGCTAGACATAATTATTCTGTTCAATTTATGTTAGGAGTTTAGCATAGTAATTGCTAGCCATAATTATTCTGTTCAATTTAGGTTAGGAGTTTAGCATAGTAACTGCTAGACATAATTATTCTGTTCAATTTATGTTAGGAGTTTACCATAGTAATTGCAAGACATAATTATTCTGTTCAATTTTAGTTAGGAGTTTAGCATAGTAACTGCTAGACATAATTATTCTGTTCAATTTATGTTAGGAGTTTAGCATAGTAATTGCTAGCCATAATTATTCTGTTCAATTTATGTTAGGAGTTTAGCATAGTAATTGCTAGCCATAATTATTCTGTTCAATTTATGTTAGGAGTTTAGCATAGTAACTGCTAGACATAATTATTCTATTCAATTTATGTTAGGAGTTTAGCATAGTAATTGCTAGCCATAATTATTCTGTTCAATTTATGTTAGGAGTTTAGCATAGTAACTGCTAGACATAATTATTCTGTTCAATTTATGTTAGGAGTTTAGCATAGTAATTGCTAGCCATAATTATTCTGTTCAATTTATGTTAGGAGTTTAGCATAGTAATTGCTAGCCATAATTATTCTGTTCAATTTATGTTAGGAGTTTAGCACTGTAATTGCTAGCCATAATTATTCTGTTCAATTTATGTTAGAGTTTAGCACAGTAATTGCTAGCCATAATTATTCTGTTCAATTTATGTTAGGAATTTAGCATAGTAATTACTAGTCATAATTATTCTGTTCCAGCATGTGTTTGGACTTAAGCAGTCAATATACATTTCCAAATTTGAAGTGGGCTTTAGTTTTATGGGTTGTGTTTTTAGTGTAAAATTTATTTTTGGGATCAAATTAAGTTTTGGTTTTTGAAAATGAGGGGCTCTCTTTTACAGTGACATTAATGAAGAAAACTTTCAGGACTTCAACAATATTTTTGGTCAATGAGGGGGCTTGAAGTATACTTGTGTTTCTGTTTCAAAGTTTCACTATTCAGTATATGTTGGGATACCATATTTGTTGGGACACCATATATTAATTTAAAAAGTAATTTGTGCACTGTTGGTTGATTAATTTGCTCCATTTTATTGCAATGTGCAAGGGGAGGGGGGCAGAGCAGGAGAGCACAAACACATTACAAATTTATTTTGTTTCTTTTTGTTGTCTTGAGACATATGACCCAAGTGAAAAATGTTTCACCTTAAGTTCACCACAACCTCTGATCTATTGATGTATGATGATTGTTAATGTAACCAGCTACATTCAATCCTGTCAAAATTGTTTAGTTATTATTTGCAATGCAGCCCCAAGTAGCATATTAGTCTAAAGCGCTCACTGTTATGGATCATTGCCATCTCACCTCAGTCTGCGGTGGTTTGAATCATGGGTTTGGCCAATGTGGGTATGTGAGAAAGCTTGCCAGTAGCTTCTTGTGGGTTGGTGGTTCTTTTAAGGGTTTTCCTGGGTTCTTCCTCAACCATTATAAATGGCCACCATTATAGCCTATCTTGTGCTAAAGATGGCATTAAGTCATACAACTAACAACAATCATATGCACATGTCCATGGAGCAAATGGAATATCTAATACATATGTTGATAGTACTTAACCCATTAACCCCTGGAGGTTTCTGCTGTTGTCACATGAAATGCAAGTAGGAAACACAATTTGGGGACTATTTCGAAATGCATCCTAATACATCGACTACCAAGCAATTTTCCATTAGCCCAATGCCTAGTTGTGCTAACAAAAATGTTTTCCTTTGGTTAGTTTGCCAGCGCATGAGCAGAAGGTGAAATCTTAGAGTTCTCTTTTTTGTTTGTTTTGTTTAACGGACCCATCATTTTCATATGGAGAAGACTCTTTATTAAATATGTCCACCTTACCCTACTTTTTTGCACAGGTTCACCTGTCTGTGTGCATTTCAGACTGGTCTGCCATAGATCTGAGACCATAAAGTCTAAAATCTAGACACAAAATCGAATTCCGACCATGGGCAAAGTTTGGGTGGAAAAAAATGGGTCCAAAAAATTAGGTTTTTCCCTCTGTATTTTGTAGTGCAACTAAAATGTCCAGATTATTTGGTCTCATTGTAGAACTAAATCTGTCTACCTTTCTATAATACCACCCACTTGAGTGTATCATGCATGACCCCAACGCTTCAGACCTTGGCAGTAGGCTACTATCTCCTGCCCCGTAAACACGGTCCTAAGGGTTAATTGTGTTACAAAGCAGTTTGATTTGCTGATACATGTACAAACAAGTAGAATTAATCAGTTTCTTTAATTGATTGATGCATTTTGTAGAGAGGATTATATACAGTGATAGGACATTTGTTGCCACTTTTGTTAATGGTGTATATTCGCTTTTAAGTCGAGTCCAACTGTAAACTACACAGACCCCGATCTGCTGTATATTAATGCACTAAAAGATCTGGGTCAGTGTAGTTTTTTTAGGAGTAATCAATGGAACAAAGAATGTAAGTTCTAATCTACATTAAGCTATCCTTGTTTGCAGTTTGGCTCACCTTATAATTGAGTATATGCGGCAGGTATTACCATATTAGAAGATAAGGCTGAAAAAAGTGTGTGGTTCTGGTAACAGTGTGAAAAACGTTGCAGTTGAAAAGATCCGTACAAATAATTTTTATTAATTTTTTTTAATATCCAGCTTGTATTAGTTTGTGTCACAGCTTCCAATCTAAAGATGAAAAACTGTGCATGGTGTGTTCAGAATTTTTTTTGTGTAAAGGGTCAGAGGTATTAAGGCAGGAATGGTTGAGTCACTGGAATCACAAATATTTCTTTTGTTGGCCTAATAATGCATACATGCTGGGTTAGTATTCCTAAGACAGGTACTTTCTGTTTGGCTGCATTTAATAGGTCAATCAAGTCAGTAAAATATGATACATGGCTGACTGTAAGTTGAATTTACAGAGAACATGAATTTGATTAAAATTACTCCTTCTTTGTTCTGATAATGGACAGGAAACGGGAAAAGAATAGGAAGCTTGGATTTGAATTACATCTAAATGTACTGTCTATGTGTACATTGTTATGCCAGGTTTACAAAATGTGGGTGTACTATTTTTAAGGCATGCAAGTATGTAAAAATATTAACTAAGAGTGCTTTACAGTTTAAATGTTCTTCAATTGAAATTACCTGAGGGCTGATGGGAATCGATAAAGAAAATTCCAACTGCATTGACCTAAATCTGCTGTCCCACACTATGCCAGTAGACCTTGGTCTATATTATTTGTTCTTCTGATTAATCATAATGCGGTGCAAAGATCCAGATATGCCTGCACATTATTTGATGTTAGAACTGTGTTTGTGCTGTTTGATTTGACTTTTACATCAGTATATAATTAAGTACATTTATGGATGGAGTGAATGTAATTGTGATTTCTTTTTTTCTTCTTCATTCCATACATTTTGTACATCATCTGCAAATAGAGACATTTAGCACATTTATCCAAAGATAGCCCACCTCCCAGCTTTACAATTTTTTTCTACAAATATCTAAGGATATCTTCATGTGATAATAAGCCCACCTACACTTGTAACTTGGCTGCCCCCCCACCCTCCAATCTTTCTTAAATTAACTGTATGGGTATAATAGTTCCTGGTTGTTATCTGTGTAATGTAATGAGACTTTCATGTTATTCATATATAAATCTAGCAAAAATCCTTCACTCATGCTGTAGATATTTAGCATGATGTCCCACCCAGTCACATTGTCCTGACACCAGGCCAACCAGTCCTAACACTAACCATGTAATGCTGAGCGCCAAGCGAGGCAGCTGTTAGTATAATTTTTGTAAGTCTTTGGTATGACTCAGCCAGGGATCGAACCCACGACCTCCTGTTGACAATGTAATGCAAATATAATTATGCTGTGTCTGTACATAAATATGTTATTTTTGAACATGCGATTTTATAAGCTGTATTTATGAGAGAAATGAACAACTTTTACATGCATGTTTCTGAAGGGTATTTATTATTTCAACAGGATAAGAATTATTTGTGTCTTTGTTTTCCCTAATGTTTTTATTTCTGTCAGTGCTATAAAAAAAGTCCCTATGACTTTGTAGTTGATAGGAGTCTGTAGGACTTTAATCCATAATCAGGATTCTTTTGTCTATATTGGTATTGAAACGGTTAGGTTTGAAAAGACATTTGCATTAGAGATCTGAAAAATGTATAACTTTTGATGAGGTAAACAGTTAAATAAAGATACCGGTAGTAGAAATGTTAGGAACATTTCAGAATGCATGTAGTTACAGTGGTTTCCCTTGAAAGCGCCTCTTGTGAGAAAGTCTCTTTTGATCAGAAGCTATCATGCCTAATAAAACAAAGAAGAGTATATTTTGATCATTTTGGCCAGCTTGTTGCAGGTTATCCTTTTTATGATGCTACGGTTTCTTTGCAGAGAAGTTATATAAAGAGATACAATATGTGCATATCTTCACACTATCCTTTTTTTTCTTCTATTTTTCAGCTGACCTTGTGGGATACAGGAGGAATGGAAAGAATGAGTTTCATTGGTTCCAGTTATTATCGTGGAGCAAATGCGGCTCTGTTGTGTTACAGTATGCGTAACAAGGATTCCTTTACCATTTTATCTCAGTATATTTTGGACATAGTGATGAATGCAGAGGGGGCAAAAATATTTCTGTGTGGAAACTTTGCTGATTGCACTGGAGAAAATTGCGTAACTAAAGCAGATATTGAAAGCTTTGAGCGTGAATGCGGTGATGTCCTATCAGGAAATTACCAGATCTCATGCAAAGACAATACTGGGCTTATTGACATGTTTTCTGATATTGCTAGAGTTCTGCATCAGGATGCTGTAAATAAAATGACACTACGTAAAGATATGATAGTTAGACCTGGTATTTCCCCAGAAGCCGAGCCTGGTCACAAGAGGAAATGTTGCTCTGAATAACAGTAACAAATCCAAAATTCAGGATGTAGGATGTTGTTACCAGATTTTATAAAAAAATTATTTTTGACTACATGCTTTTATGAGTATTATTAGTATTACTGGATATTTCAATGATCAAGCAATGTGTTGTAAGAGACACAATTTTATTGCAAAATGAATGCAAATGTAAACTAATCAGTTTTATTAATTTTTAAATGGTACTAATTAATTTTTTATTTTTCCAAGATTCTTGACATAAGATGAAATGTTTTTATTTCCAACTTTTCTTGAATTTAATACTTTGGAAATAATTTTAGAAGGTTTTATTTTACTGTGATCTGTTTATTTTTATGGGGATAATTTTTTCATGTTTTTCAAATTTTGATATATTCTTAAATCTAGAGACTTACAGGTAGGATAATGTTTTACTTCACAAATTCTTTTTGTCATGTTTTGAAATGCATCCACTAAATTTACAAAAATTAGTACCTACAGTTTCACTTAGTCATATTTGGTGGTGGTGGAGCTTTAGTGCCAACACCAGCATCACAAAATTAGGTATAAAACCACAAATAAAGCAGTATTGATTACTGTGCTAGCAGGGTCTCCAAGATATCATGTTTTCTGTGAACAAATTAGTTCCTTGTGTGGTTGCAATGGTATGTACAAAAACTAAGCTATAATTTGACATTATCTATATTCATCATGGGTGGGTGGAAAACTGTGCAGTATATATTCATTTATATGTTATCCAAATGCAAGCAGCATATACCTTGATCTGCAATTGCATAATGCACCAACAAAAAAAGGTCTGTGTTGTTTGATCAACTAATGACTCCAAGCAAATTGCACAGACCCAGATCTGCTGGCACATTATATGATAACAGAACTGGGTCTGTGTAGTTTGCTTTTTTTAATTATAAATTTATAAATTAGTATATACATGTAATGTAGTTGCTTTAATGAAAAAGAATGTCGCTTAGTTTTTAGCATACAAGTGCATGTATATTGATAATGTTTCTGATAATGTAAAGGGCATACTTTTTTGCCACATCAGTGACACTTTATTGTAGAGGAAAACATAATATGTATAATAAATGGGAGAAAACTAAGATTTGCTCACATTGAGCAGACTGATTTCTGTTCTCTCATCCTTACTGATTGTACATTACAGTGTGTAAATGGTACACCACACCAGTCTCAGTTGAGGGAGTATGGAGTTGTTATACATTAACTTTTTTGTTAACTGAATAATGGAGGATGCAAATTATCATACTTTCTATGCATTTTTTAAATTGAATTTACATAGTGATAATTGATATTTAAAATATCATGAATAATTCTTGTCTTTTGTATTGTATTTTGAATTGTAGTCTTTAGCAGATACATTCCTTTGTAGTGATGATATTGTAATTGTATACATGCTAGTTTATGATATTGGTGTGTATGCAGTATGTACCCAACTGCAGGAAGTATAAACCCCAATCTTTCTTTACATAATGTCACAGGGTCTAGAAATCATAAACAATGCCACTGTATAGTAGTACCATTTGTATTTCTAGTTATTGTCACCCCATCATGATTTAGTTTTTCTGCTGGTTTATAGAAAATTGTCATTTGACTGATAAGTAATGATTACTACCTTGAATAAATAACTTTTTAATTTTTTTTTCAGATAAAAATTATTAATTTAAAACTGATTTGCAGTATGTCACCTTTGTTTTATCAACAGCCAATAGAGTACAGCTAGTAGGCAATCAGCTGAAGTTATATCAGTGGTGACAAAATGTGCTTTAGATATTCATTGGTTAAAATAGTCAAATTCATAATAAGTCAGATTTTCATATGCTATATATTCAGAAAGTAAGGTACAGGTCATGCAGGATTTTGATACTATCTAATGCAGTTATAGTTTCAAGTTTTTTTTCTTCAGTTTTAAGAATTTGATTACACATATCTTTATATGGTGATTGTTCTCTTTATGCACTCATCATTAATCATCATTCCATGGAAGATCATTTTATAAACTCCCCAAGAAACTCATAACAAAATCATTGTTCAAGTAATGTTGACATTTTAAGATGATCACAACCAATGATTAGACAACCGTTTTTCTTGACCCATTCTGGTGCCAGTTTTTATTTGTTCAAGTCAATGGGTTGTCTTAACAGCATCATGATTGTGTGTGCAAATACCAACAATGCAACACACCAACACCTTGTGTCACCATTTTGATTCCCTAACAAACCTTTGTCAGCATCTGTCATCATGTATATTCAAGATAAATATCTAATTTAATAATTGATTAAAATATTTACTTCCTCAAAATGATAAACTAGATTATACTTATATAATGAAGCGACCCCATAGCACAAAATACAAATTAAAGCTGAAAGTTCCATGGCTTTTGTTGAATGAAGGAATAGTGAAGTTGAGCTGCAATCATGCATATTGCTATCAGATAGAAATGCAGTTATTTTTGACACAGAATATTAGAGAAATATTTTGCATAATATTTCCAAGATTGTCATGTTGAAAGAGTATTTCTGGACAATGATCTTCAGGATACAATATCATTTATGGAATTAAAATTTCATAACATGTATATTTTGCCAGAACATTTATGTACAAACACTTTTCATGGAAACATATGCTTAGAAACTCCCTGAAAGTCAGAATCCTGATGGGGTGTCAAAACTTTATTTTATAAATTAAGAAAGATGTAAAACTTTACAAAATATCTCAAAATATATTTACTTTCAATGTAAATATAAATTTTCTGTGTCCTTAATGGTGAATTGGTACAGCACATTTGAGGCTCGATTGATGCAGACTGAGTTCTTTTTTTCATGACAATCATGTCTATCAAAATTTCTTCAGCGGAGTTTTTTTGTTGTGTGAATGGAAATGTCACTGTACAATTCAACCAATAATATAGTTTTTTTCATATAATTTTACTAGCCCAATGCATGTATCTGTTGGAAATCACGTCATTATCAAAGTATTATAAAGCACAGTTCTGAAGAGAACTTGAAGAAATAATTGAAGCAAGATCTAGAATTCTGCTGCCGTATTTTCAGACCTTTTTTAAATGCATGTAAATAAAGTTATTTCAGTTTCATGCTTAGACTGGTTTGAGGATGTATTGGAGTATGCAAATAAAATTTCAATTTCATGCTTAGACTGGTTCAAGGATGTATTGGAGTATGCAAATAACATTTCAATTTTCATGCTTAGACTGGTTTGAGGATGTATTGGAGTATGCAAATAACATTTCAATTTTATGTTCAGAAAGAGGGTTTTGAAGACAGAGTATACAGATAAAGTTGTTTCAATTTCATGCTCAGATAGACTGTCTTTCACTTGTGTTACAATTTTCAGTTATTGTCAACCCTCATTCTAAGACAAGATCATACCCATCTCATACTCCGGATCTTTTTGAATTCAGGGTCAGTCTCAACTTTAAATCATTTTCAAGGTTTTCTTCTTCCTTTTGATAACAGTTTCCACATTTCCAAAACTGTTTTCTTTTTGCTCAAGATATTTATCTAGTATTATCAGTGTTTTTTTTGTCATTTTAAGAGAATAAGATCTAACATTATCCTGTTATTCAGAACTTGTTGGTCATCAGTTATTGTTGAACTGACATATTCTGATGTCCAGTATTTTAAAATATATGTAATATTTCTGCTAATTCACTTGGCAACAAGGTCAAGTCAGTTATGGTATGGCCTTTCATCAATTATTGGTCAACATGTGTTATTTTAAATCTTTTAAAAAATTCACCAAACGAGTTTAAATCAAACTTGGCACAGATGATGACATGAAGTCCTTTAAAATTACGTAGATTCCCCATCAAATTTGGCACAGAGAATCATGGTATAAAGTCCTTTAAATGTATGTTCATTCCCCATCAAACTTGGCACAGAGAATCATGGTATAAAGTCCTTTAAATTTATATTCATACCCCATCAAACTTGGCACAGAGAATCATGGCATAAAGTCCTTTAAATTTATGTTGATTCCTCATCAAACTTGGCAAAGAGAATCATAGCATGAAGTCGGAACTTGGCACAGAGAATCATAGCATGAAGTCCTTTAAAATATGTTGATTCCCCATCATACCTGGCACAGAGAATCATGGCATGAAGTCCATTTAAATTTATGTTGATTCCCCATCAAACCTGGCACAGAGAATCATGGCATGAAGTCCTTATCACCAAGTAGACTTCATTATAAATCTTTTGGTTAATAGACAATGATGATATGACTTTACATTTAGGAGGAATAGCAAAAAAAGGATTGTAAAGATTGCTACTATGGTGGCCATAGTAGATATCTGATTGTCACAAACTGAAATTACTAGAAATTTGTGGTGAAAATTCCATGTTGATGTGACCATCCAACAGCTAATTTTCAAAGGATCATTGTCAGCTATATTGGATATGTGAACAACACCATTTTCAGGATCAACTAAACCTTGAGATGTATGTAAAATCCATGGTAATCCTTCAAGTAGTCTAGGAGCAGCAGCAAAAACAGATTAGTGCTAATAGATGGACAGATGAGGGATCATGGACAACAGGCCATTACATATGCTCTTCTGGTCTTGACTATTAAAGCTAAAAATTGAAAAACGTTTAAATGTATTCTTGTCACAAACAGCTTAATAAAATTGGACTAAACCAATAATTGTTTGTAAATGTTATGCACATCTGAGTACATGTTCTTTGCAGTTGGACTTAACTTTTAAGGAAGTATAAACAGAAAACTTCATTGTCACTGGGAGACATGGCTACTTTTTATCTTAATTACGACATATGTTGTTACTATATTCTTACAACACGATGTAAAGATGATGGCATTTTTCAGTACATGCTACATACTAAATGAAGTAGCTATAATCGGTGTTAGAAATGACTTTTCAGGACCTGCAATGATTTCAGACCAGAAACATTTGAAACAAATGGTGAATTCCAATAAATGTTACTGGCCTGCTCAGAAAATTTATAGTTTCAGATTGCCAGACAGTAGCCATTTCTTGTAACACATTTCTTGCAGATAATCGGCCTTTAAAAATTGTCTCCCTTTGCTCAATCACATGGTGGTGTACATGCATCATAGTGCACATGATGATTCTAATATTTACAAGTTCTTAACTGGCCACTGTAATTCTGTTTTGCTAACTTTGGTTTAACTAGAGTTGCACTGATAAATGGTTAATTATCACATTTATTCTGTATGCTTTGTAAACGAGTATGTGACAGAACATGTAGGATAGGATATCAAGGGAGTTTGTGAATTTTCATGAGATCATGTGTGGAAAGGAATGCCTTATATTTTAAAATTTAATCCTTTTATACTTTCTTTAATTCAGGTCTACCTGCTAACAACAGAAATGCTGATCTGATGTTACATAATGCACTGGCAGATCAGTGTCAATGTTATTTGTTATATCAATTGCACCCAACAAATTTCATAGACCCAGATCAGCTGGTACATAATGTGACAGCATATCAGGTTCTGTGCAGTTTGTAGTTGGAACCTAATTGTATATTAACATATACTGCATTCTCACCATCTGCAATGATGATACATGTACTAACTTTGGACTTTGATACATTTATGGTGAATTGCTCTAAAACAATTCCTAAATCCTAATTCATTGCATAAAGCAATGCCATTTAAGAACTTTTTAAGATACATTTAGTGCCTTATTTTCATTGGTTAGAATTTTGCTTAGATTTGGAAGCTATGCATTTTATTGATACTTTAAGAGGATCTAGAGTTTTTGAACATTTTTTAAAAAAAGTTATGGTATAGTGTGTAATATATAGAGCAGTGGTATATAAAACAAAATTTCAGATATTTTATGGAAAAATAATGTTACTTATATGTTGAATAATATGTACTGGAGCAGTTTTGACAATAATTAGAAACATTATTAGAATTTCATATTTTCACGACTGCTGTATTAGGTGGGGAGCATATAGTGTTATGATGTACATCCCTTTTATATTAGTTTTTGTACACACCCATGTACATGATGTTTCTGTTCATTTCTTTTGAAAATCTTTGCATTAAAAGAGAAAGTACTAACCTTTTATATTAAGATTACTCAAGAATGATTTTTTTTTCTTCATTAAACATCTGTGCAAGTTTTATCCCCTAATTCATTAGTTTTGTGCTTAGAATTATTTACTTTTCAATCTGATTAAAAAAAAGATATCCACTGTCCTATGTAAAGATCTGACAGTAATTGCTTAGGGGTCATGTTCTGGTGACATGTTATTACCATAATTGCTAATTTTATCAGCCATTCAGATGAAGTCTTGTATGTTGATATTTGGAATGCTGAGCAGTATGGCTATATGTGTCAAACAATTTGATTCACGTTCCAAGTTCTCAAAGCTGCATATTCATTGGCTAATTCAAAGATCACCAAAACATGACCCCAAAGTGGTCATTGTCAGATCTTCACATAGGACCAAGAAGATCTGATTTTAATCAGATTGGTTACTTTTTACCTTTTCTCGTGTGATGAAATTGGATGCTACTTTTACCATGCCTGGATAATTAAAGTGAAACTTTAAATGAGTATGAAAAAATTGATTTATACTTGCCTAATGGAAAGTTCAATTTCAAAAAAGTTCTGAAGGCCTGGTTTGACTATCTTATCCATATGATGCAATGTGAAGAATTTATTGAAGGTATTCTATATGGGTTAGTTTAGCTTTTTCAGTATTTTGACTTGTAGTCGGACCAATATATTTTCTTGTTATTCATGTATTCATAGTACATGTATCTTCCTTTTAAACCAAAGAATTTGCATTTCTTACCTAAAATTCCACAATTTTTTTAATTGTATATAAACATCTTATGTATGCATTGTCACACTTTAAACATATCTTTACTTTTGTAATTATCATAGCGAGGAGTTAATAAATATAAAAATAATTATATTTTCTTATGTGTATATTGTTAACAGGGAAAAGAGTTTGTTGCAGATGGGATATGCTTTTAGTTTTTCTTCATCGAATTCTGGATTGTCTCTTCTACACGCATCTCCTGCCCATCTTTGTCATCAATGACGTCTACAGTTACTTTAATGGTGTACAAATTTTTCCAGCTTTATGTATTAGTTATTCATGGAGCTTGTTGTTGTAATTGTTGTAAGGTTTAACACCATTTTTCAGCACACAATAGGCTATACTTGGCAGCCAATATTAATGGTGGCAGGAAAACCCCCAGAAGCTACTGGGAAGCTTTCTCACATACCCACACTGGCTGAATCTGTGACTCAAACCCAGGCAGACAGAGGTGAGATGGCAGTGATCCATAACGGACAGCGCTTTTGACCACTCTGGGCCCCATTCATGGAGCTTAATTAGCTTATTTAGGGTCCTCCTCACATTATTCTGAACTACTTGTGCTCACAGTGACTTGCATTTTTAACAAATGATTTCATTACTAAAGGTTGACAATAGTGTAAGTTAGCCATAGTGACCTATTTTTCATGAATTAATGATTTTATTGTTTACAGGTTAACCCCAATGTAAGTTAGTCTTTCTGAAATGCTCCAGCTGCAGGCATGATATTTTTTAAAAATTGATCAGTGTTTACTGCATTTTTTTGAACTCCATGATGTTATAGGTCACAATGACCCACTTTTCTAGTCTTACAATTTATGTTGTTTACAGGTTTATCTCAGTGCTGTTTTGTTGTTGTTGTATGGTTTAACGCCATTTTTCAGCACACGATAGGCTATACATGGCGGCCAGTATTATTGGTGGAGGAAATTCCCCCCTAAAGAACCACCGATCCACGAGAAGCTACTGGCAAGCTTTCTCACGTAACTACATCAGCCGAATCTTAGACTTGAACAGACGCAGAGGTGAGATGGCAGTGATCTGTAAGACCACTCGTCCACTTGGGGCCCCATTTATCTCAGTGTAAAAGATTTCATGAATATGTTCAGCAATAGGTATGATGTACCAGTAGTTCATGAAACATGGTCAGGGTGTTCCTTGTATCATTCTAAACCATCATGAAAGTTAGTCATAGTGACCTATTTTTCTTTAACTAATGATTTTGTTGTTTACAGGTTAACCCCAGTTAAAGGATCTAGTTTTCCAAGCAGATCTCCAGCTGTCATCAATGTATCTGCATGTTCATAGCATCATTGTAAACCACCCCTGGGGAATGAAGATCAGAGTCACCTATTTCTTTACAAATTTTTTTTTTTTATGGGCAATCTCCAGTGTTTTATCTTCCAAGCTAATTAACAGCTCTAGGTAGGTCTTGATCATATAGTTTGGTCTTGGTGTACCTTGCATTGTTCTAAACCACTCCAGGTGAAAATAGGTCAAACTGGCAAACCCGTGCCTTAATAATCATAATAATCTGGCACAATTTTGTTAGCACAACTAGTCCCCCAGTTTTTGATGGATTGCCATGAAACATTTAAAAAAAATTAATTACTGGAAAATACTCATATCTTCAAATCACTTTGCACCTGCAATTGTTTGTAAAGTTCTTGCCATGTTTATTTTATAACTATACATAAATAGTGTGGTCATTACCTGGCGATGCACTTGTCGACAAATCACTTTGTTCCCACAAATTTTGTTGAACTTGATGCATTCTTTGAAACATCTTTTAGTGCAACTGATCCTTAATTTCTAATGGATTGCAACAAAATTTAGAAAATATTGTACTCACCACCTGATGATGCCAATATATATAAATCACTTTGTTCCTTCAATTTATGTTCAGGTTATTGCCCATTTTGTAGTTTAATGTGGTGTATGGCAGAATCTCTGCTTTTAGGCTCACTTTGGGATCAGACCAAGTGAACTTGTGGTATGGTTCTGTGTCCATCAAACCTGCCAACCCTTATGATTTGGCCTGAAGTTTTACAACCCTTAATATACAGACTTACAGAATAATAGCAAAAACTATGGCAATACAACTGTTGTAGTAAATCTGGATAATTCGCTTGTCCATGTTTGATTTCAATGCAGGAACGAGACTAACTTTTTTACAATAGTAGCTCATAATAAAATGCACACATTTTATTTTGTCAAGTGTATTTATGATCACAAAGTTGATTATAAATATTTTTTAAAAATGGCAATATATTTTGCAGACAAAAGAGAAAAAAAGCCTCATAAAAGTGTTAATAATCAGTGCAAAAGAATAAAAATGGCATATTCAGATTCTTGTGAATAAAATCAGGAAAGGACATAATTATGTGTACTGGACATCAAGTGTTGATTTAAGTATGTCTTGTGGCAGGAGATATGATTGCCATTGAAGTTGAAACATATCTACAAGAATGTCAGGCTGAGCGATGGTCACAAGATGTTGAGCTGCATATGGTTTATGATTGAATTGTGTGCAACCGAACTAGAGGTAAATAAGATAAACTTTTCAGCTGAACATCATGGTTACCATCACTGCATCAGCTTCAAATACAAAACATTTTAAAATAAGTTTTCCAACTTTACAATAGCAGTACATAATATTTTGTTATACATTACTGAAAATGGTAAAACTAATGGAAAAATCAAATGCCTTACAGAGATGGTCTTCTTATGACTGGCAGGTCTGGTTGTGTGTTGTTTCGCCATCAGTAATTGTTTGCTACCACTCTCAAGTCTATATTTCAAATCCGATTTCAATCCAAGTTTAGAATATGGGTTTACCAGTATATCATAAAAATTTCAGACAAATCTGATGCACCCCACTGGCTAGCTTTGTAGCCACTCTGGAGACTATATTTCTAATCCAATTTTGGTCAAACTGGGAATCTATCATTAAGATATCGTATAGTAATGAGATTCATGAATACTAACAAAGTAATCTGGCATTTTATTTTCTTTGTTCTGAGGCCACATTTCTTATCCAGTTTTGATCAGATGTGGAATGCACATATTACAATTTCAGACAAGTTCGATAAAATATTTATGCATACAACTCTGGTGATCTTGCATCTGATTGGCTGAACTTGTGAACCTTCTGGAAGGTATTTTTCTGATTTGCTTTTGATCAAACTTGAAACATAGGCTTATATTGATCAATATCTTGGATGGGTTTGATAATGCACAGGAACCATGTGTATATAGGAGGTAATCTGCATTGGATTGGTTGATCTTGTTTTCAATCTGGAGGACAGATTTTTGATCCAAATTTTATCAAACTTGGAAGATATGCTTCATGATTGTAGATGAGCTTCTTAATAAGCAAGATCTATGCATATTAATTAGGCAGTCTTGCATATGATTGGCTGATATTTGCACCAATTTGGAAGCCATATTTCTGATACAATTATCCGACTTAGAATGTGTTATTTACAATTTTGATCACAAGTGAGTTGTGTCAACCATATTTCTGATTCAATTTTGATCACAAGTGAGTTGTGTCAACTATATTACTGATTCAATTTTGATCACAAGTGAGTTATATCAACCATATTACTGATTCAATTTTGATCACGAGTTGTGTCAACCATATTTCTGATTGAATTTTGATCACAAGTGAGTTGTGCCAACCTTATTTCTGATTCAATTTTGATCCAATTTTGATCACAAGTGAATTTTGTCAACCATATTTCCGATCCAATTTTGATCACAAGTGAGTTGTGTCAACCATATTTCCGATCCCATTTTGATCACAAGTGAGTTGTGTCAACCATATTTCTGATCCAATTTTGATCACAAGTGAGTTGTGTCAACCATATTTCCGATCCAATTTTGATCACAAGTGAGTTTTGTCAGTGATATTTCCGATCCAATTTCGATCATAAATGAGTTGTGTCAACCATATTTCTGATTCAATTTTGATCACAAGTGAGTTTTGTCAACCATATTTCTGATCCCATTTTGATCACAAGTGAGTTTTGTCAACCACATTTCTGATCCTATTTTGATCACAAGTGAGTTGTGTAAAACATATTTCTGATCCTATTTTGATCACAAGTGAGTTGTGTCAAACATATTTCCGATCCCATCTTGATCCGACTTAAAGTATGGGTGTATATCATAAACATATGGAGAAAGTTCAACTTTAAAAAATACTCCTTTGAGACTTTTGGAAGTTTCACAGCTGTTAAAAAATGACTGGGGTTCCAGGGTGACTGAGTGGTCCAAAGCGCTTGCATATCACTGCAATCTCACTTCTGTCCAAATGGGTTTGAGCCATAAGCTCAGCCAACATGGGTGTGTGAGAAAGCTTACCAGTATCTTCCTATGGTTCAGCGGTTTTTACTTGAGGTTTCCTGGGTTCTTCCTCTACCAGATATACTGGCCACCATGTATGGCCCATCATGCACTGATCCCAAAACAACAATAGTAAGGTGACCGAGATCCAGCAATCCACATTTTTATCAGAATTTAATATTTGAATTCAAGTTTCAAGTTTGACAGCTATGGAAAAGACATTTAAATCATTACCTTACTATTCTTGCAATTTTGTTTTGCAATAGAAAACATAATAAATCTAAAATCCTAGAACTGAATATAATAAATAATTTTGAATAAGCAATACATATATTTACAACTGAATCTTTTCTTCACTTTTTATCTGAAAAGCCAAACATTCCAATCCGTATAATAAATATATTCTAACATACTAGCTGAGCAAGGATGATGCTGGAAAAATGGGCTCTATAAACTTGGAGAAAAAATCTTTATGCGAATGACAAAAAATTGGGCCTTTTCTATGAGTTTGGTTGCCTAAAATTATTTACTTGACTGGTTGGGTCTGGGTTCATGTAGAGTCATTTCCTGATATAAAATTTAATAGATTTGTCTTAATTTATGGTTGTTAAACAAATTACAAAATACACTTTGCTTTACATCCACAAAGGTTTTGGTTGAACAGGGTTCATACTCAACTATGACTGATAAATTCAAAGACTTTTCCCAAACTTTCAAAGACCACAAACAGAGATTTCCAAGACCTATTTTTGCTAACATTGTGTATACAGGTTATAAGAGAAAACAACGAATGCCAAATATCACAATATTTTTTACTGATTAAAGTCAAACTATACTTAATTGCCTAAAATTGCATTATAATGATCTAGAAAATAGGTTAACATTTGTTGTTTTTTTCTCCAGAAATACGTAACATACGTGTCAGATTTAATACAACATAAATTGTTCTCTTAAAAGACATCAGCACTGCTTTAAATGCATTATTTTATTTGCTTTTTTTTCTCTTCAATCATTTTGGAAAGAGATGCCACCACTGTCATCTTTTCCTCTGCTCTTCTCCTAAGAGAATTTGACTCTGTGACAAGCACACCGAGTCCTTTTAATTCTGCCTCTTCTGCTTTCTGTACAGAGGAAGCATGTAGGCTGGCAATGTCAGCGTCAAGACGCAGCTTTTTGGCTTTAAGTTCTTCCACTTCATCCAAGGCCAACTCCAGTTTCTTTTCTTTTGGGTTTTTCTTCTCATCCTTCTCCTCTGCTTTCTTCTTATCCAGATAGGCATGGTACTTATGTCTTGCAGAGGAGGCATATGTCATCATTTCATTGCTAATGATGATTTCCAAAGGTCCACCAGCTTTTCTCATTGTGTCAATGATTAACCTTTGAGCTCTGAGGCTTTCTCTGCTGAGGTTCTCAACAGATACCTGTTTGTTGATAGAAAATCCTCTCTCTTGCCTGCCCATGTGATAACAACAACATTTTCTGGAGAACATTCCAAAGTTCAACATATTCATTTCTTTTGGAAAGGACAGAATAAAACACTTCATCAAGTCTGTCATCTGTTCTACTGAAGCATTTCAATGGATGATTGTCCGATTGGATAACTTCATCCACTAATTTAATTTGAGTTAATATTAAATCACATCGGGACTTCTACTTCTCTTCCTGCCTTTTTAGGACCCTACGAAGTTTTGTTTCTCCCTTTTCCTTGTCTGATCCTGATTGCACAAGTCCAGGGTCAGCCCAGGACATGTTTTTCCCCATTTTTTGTAATAAACATCTTTAAATTTAGTAATATTTCACGCACTTCAAAGTACTGGACAAAACAGGTTCTATATATAGCAACCTGTTTGTTTCGTTGAGGCTTTTTTTTATTTTTTATTTTTTTTTTTTTACTCGCAATTCAAGAACAAGAAATCTTGTTTAACTCGAATATAGTGTACGCATGCGCACTTTGAAACTGTTTATCCGTGAATTTAATTTATTACAATGGATGTTTTTGTATTAAATCAAGGAATATTGTTATGTAGAACAAATTTTTCGAAAATGATTTTTGTTCCTCAAACGTGTTAAATAAACCGACGGTAGAAGTAAATTTAAACAGGCCCTCTTTTGCTATATCTCCCAAATCATCAAACTAAACGATCTTATTTTATACCCAACGAGTAATGAATTACCATTATTTTTCCAAAAACTACCAATTGCTTATACTTCTGCATCTTTGTTCCACTAAATGAACATGTAGTTACTAATTTGCAACCTACCTTTGGCATGACTTGTAAGGGCTCCATCTCCCATTGAAGCCAAGTTGATCGTCTTTTTACACAGCGTACAAAACGCCTTTCGTTTGCATAACTTATTCTTTTGCAGCCATTCCTTGTACTTCTCTTGTTCAAGCAAGATATCGTTGAAAGAACAAAGACCTGGCATTTTTAAACACTGAACTTGCAGACGATGTAAATCGAATGAAGAAATTTTGAATTCTCGAGCGTATAACTTTCGCGAACTTTCTACGTAGAATTAGTGTAATTAACATTTTGATTGGCTAAAACTGATGGACTCGTCCAGTCAAATTGAACTATTCGTCAAACGAAAGAAGCCAGGAAAACCAGCTGCATCCGAAGCTAACGACCTTGGGCAATTTTATTGGTGACTTCCTTTGATGAAGTGTGTAGCGGCACCGTATTGCTTTGATGAAGAGTGCATGTGTGATTGAAGTCGCCGCCGCGGCATACTTTGGATGGCCAAACAAAACAAAGCCTCTTTTGTTATTGCGGCGGCAATAAACTGAACGGGTCATAAAAAGAAAGAAACCAGGATAACTAGATTACATCTGAATCTAACAACCTCGGATAATTTTATTTGTGATTCTGGAAAGAAATTATTTTTTGGGGGGTTTATTTCAATTTTCAAAGACTTTCAAAGACCTCAGGGTAATATGCTCGATTTTCCCAAACTTTCAAGGCCTTGAAAACGCTACCTCATTTTTCCCAAACTTTCAAAGACCTTCAAAGACCGTACGAACCCTGTTGAACAACTTTTGTGGTATGGATTCGAAACTGATACAAGAACAAAATTTGTCACCACAATGAAGATGTTTAGAACAGGCTAAATTATAATAAACTGACCACCATCTTCTGAAATGGTCTCGCCCCAACCTACTGGCTGCAGTGATTCCTGCAAATACCACCCCCTCCCATTTGACCTATGTCCCTGTAACTAATGAGATGCAACATGTACAAGGGTCCAGAATTTCCAATTAAATACAATACATTCAAATTCTTCAACAAAATTCAAACATACTGTGATGGACAACCACCGTTCAGAACTGTTGGATGGGGGAATAAAATCCAAGCATACTGGAGAAAATCAGCAGAAAAATCAGTTGTTGGCTAGTTTTCAATGCCATTTCCAGCACTTGTTTGAATGTACCATGCCATAGAAATGGAAGTCTTGGAATGTTTCCAAAGACATAGGCATCCATTCTGAGCAGGTATCCAATAAGAATGTTGGATTACGAGTGAGACACTTTACAAACTGAACTACTGTGACTGTCAACTTCAAAACATAATTAGGAGAAGAATACAAACTTGTCCAACTATGATACAAGCATTTATAATTTAGTCAGGAATACACAAAACTAACTAATGGGTACATGCATATAGAAGACAAGATATATAAAATAGGAGTTTGGGTTGTTTTATTGGCATTAAACACTGAAATGACCTAGACCCATAAATAACAGCTCTGCAGAGTTGAGGACACTGCAACTGACCTGACATTCTTGTCAGTTCCTGTGGAAATTATTTAGCAACAAGACTCGACAGATACAACTAATACAGCATAGCATTAACAACATGATTTTTTACAGTGATCCTCCCAAAGGATGGATAGTTTCAGAATTATTCTGGAATATGGATTACAGCACATCTAAATGTTTTTCAGTCATTACAAAGTTTCTCAATGTACCAATTTAAATACTCAATATAAAACTTAGCAAAATACAAGATGTTATTGACAATTCTATATTCTTTCATGAACATGAAAGTTAATTTAATTTTAAGAAATTAATAAGACTCTTTGCAAAATTCATGTGATTTTTATGTTAGCTAAATTTTTAAGATTCATAGCATTTTTTTAAAAATAAATGATATTAATTTTATACCACCAATTCCAGCCTTTCATCAATATGACCTTTCAAAATGAGCTCATCGAAACTAGTTTGATCCAAAAAATTCCAGTATTATCTTTAAACTACATGTATAATCTACATACATGTACTTACATTTTTTCTCAATGAAAAACCATATCCCTTTTTAAAATTCATATAGTCATTTGTATAAATTCTCTTGCTAATGATGATGGTTTCATTTGCATCCCTAACCAGAATGACTCCTCATCATATACAGAAAAACAATGGTCTCACTCTTACGAGTTCTTTCCGTAGCTACCCATTCAGCACTAGAATTGGTGGGGTTTAATCCGCAGGACAAACTGGTAAAACTACAATATAGTATATTGGTATCAGGCAAGGTGTCCTTTTATCTTACCAGGGTAGCATCTAAGATGGAATTTGGATTGAGAGGTGCAACTATAATCATTTTTATGTGATACATAAAAATAAAACATGGGATTTGGAAGGAACACTGCATGACTGGCATGAAAGCAGATATTAAGTGCATTTTTAAAGCTTTCAAAGAGTATTTGAAAAGCATGCTTTCCTAGCCTGCAGCATTAGATACATTACATTTTTTTTTTTATACCCAAGCATGCTTTGATGTAAATTTACAAATCATTCTTTGGCTATCAAAGTTAGATTATTCAAATCTTGTTGCTGCACAATGTAATGTGCACCTCTATGGACAAAATTTAGTGAAAGTATAACAAATCTTAGTTATGGGTTATAACAAAAGTCTTTGTTTACTAATAAACCTTCAAAGATGGAACGATGCTTATGTTTGTGAACTATAATGCTTTTAGTTTTAATGAATTGATGAGAAAAAAATTTTCTTCTCAAAATGATGTCAAGAATATCCAATAGTAAGAATGAATCTCCATAGAAACTATTATATTCATGGAACATAGATGAAACAATTGACTCTTTAAATACCTTGAATAATTTTGCTATTAAAAAATTAAAGACAAATTCTATAGTTACACACTGTATGCAAGACATCTATGATCTTTATGTTTAAAATCCATCTTTATTTGAATTTTATCTCAGTTACATACCTTCCCCTTTGACATATAAACATAAAAAGAAATCTACCATATTACTTATGTGGAATGCAAACCCAAATGTGAACAGAAGAGACCTGATCTGTGTAAATACACCCATTCTACAAATGTATTAGAATCCAAGAAGTAAATCTCTCTCCACTGGCATGGTACAATGAGTTGTCTACTCTGTTAACAGTAGGGTACGTCTTATACTTAGGCAAGAATGGTAAATAGCAGTGGAGAAAAAACCCAACCCCATAAAACAAAATTGTTTACACAAACTTGATTAATCATATTGTTTCCACAACTATTAATGTTCACATGGACACCTTTAAAAGCACTACATAATAAGTAGATCAAATTGTCACACGAGATGTAATGGAATACAGACTTCCATATTTAACATTGTAGAGCCTCTGCACATTTTTCTGGTAAATTATAAAAGATAATCATGTAACTCTAATGTGAAAGTTTAATTCATGCATTACCTAAACCAGCTAAATTAAATGTGAAACTTTGATCAACAACATATAACCCCAGTACTCCATGGTTTTGGTTGTGTCAGATCCTGGTCCACAATATCTAGCAATTAGGAAGAGTCTGGACTTATATAAAATACAGGTAGTACTTTTCAAATGTCTTCTATGGATCTCAAAATAGATGATATGCACATTATTTCATACATGAAATAAACATCTAGTTTTTTAGCTGTAATCTGTAATCCTTGAAAAATCAAATTAGGTTCAAACTCGCTTTAACATGATATTTGATATGTAATAATTTAACAGTGAAAACTGGTTAAAATGAACACAATCTTCTTTGAAAATAGACATTCAAATGTCACTTCAATCAATAACTCCTTCTGTACAATTTTCCATGGCAAATTGTTTCTCTTTTGTTTCTGAATGAATAAATTCCAATATTTTAAATAAATGTCTTATGATATTATTAAGGAATGACAAAGATAATAATACTTTCCTCATCTATCATCAAATAAAAAAACCATACCTAAATGTTAACCACAAGTAGAATTATTCTACTCTCCTTATGCAACTCAAACAACATACATATAAATTAGCCACTTTGGGTTCACAATTTGTAACAGATGATGATGAGTAAGGTATCTAAAATGCATGACAAGCATTTTGCAAAATTTAAATACAGGTGTACATGTACATTCATACCAACATTCCTACAATCTTCAGCATCATATTCAACCAAGTAATAGGGAAAAATGAACTTTAAAAACTGAGGTCATTTTAATTTACATGTGAATATATATCTGAAACCATGACAAAATGAATCACATTGAAGTTACTTCTTACTATGCACACAGAACAATATATACAAAAATGTAACAGATAGAGTGCACATTTTGCTAATATTGAAGAACTATGTCTCAACATAATGTACTGATGACTTTAGTTTAAAATCTGATGTATTTATTTTCAGGAATTCAAGACTGCAAATTCATGGAGTGCAAACAAGGCTGTATCTAGATCACATTCATTTTTAATCTCAAGAGATTTAATGCTAATATTGAATATTTTGACATTTTCATAATGAAACCACAAACAGAAAAACTTCTCTTCAGCTGTAAATGGTGTAGCAATTGTGCAAAAAAAAAAACAACAAGTTTTTGGTGCAAGTTTATACACAATACTCACTGGCCATCTAGCTTTTGTTTACTTCACAATATTACATGAAGCTTAAAAAGATCATTTCAAATCAGGCAAAATGACAGAAAGAGAACAGTTTATGCCATATTGAGGAAGAAAGTTAACATTGGTTGAAATTTCAGCAAGTTCTCTAAATCTGAAGATTGTCTGCTATGGAACATGATGGAGATAGTGAATTGACATCCAAGTGTCACTGTGTTCAAAATGGATACATACTTCTGAGATATCAACTGCAAAAGTCTTTCCCAATTAAATATGGAAAAATATAACATAACCTTCAAGATGTAAAACATAACTTTTCATTTTTTTTCCCCCAATATTCTGCAAGTATATAAAAGGGCTGTTTCAGCAAAAATTCCTTGGGACCAGGGAAGGCACTTTTACTGTGGAGCAGTAACCCCAAGGACGCAATTTAAAATATTGCATCGTCACATATGAGGGGCCCCGAGTGGCAGAGTGGTCTAAAGCGCTGTTCGTTACGGACCACTGCCATCTCACCTCTGTCTGCGTGTGTTCAAGTCTAAGATTTGGCAAATGCAGTTATGTTAGAAAGCTTGCCAGTAGCTTCTCGTGGGTCGGTGGTTCTTTCCGTGGTTTGTACGGGTTCTTCCTCCACTAATAATACTGGCTGCCATATAGTCTATATTGTGCTGAAAAATGGCGTTAAACCATAAAAAACAAACAAACAAGCATCGTCACATGAACTATTAGAGTAATAAGATTACCATGCCATACATTGTTTCAAAAGTGCCTTCTATGGGTATCATGTATGTTTGAATGGAACAGGCCTAATATTGTTCAATCTAAACCACACAATATATCAATATTCTCTTTGCAGAACATATGCCTTGCAACACTCCCCCTCAGAACAATGAGATGGATGTGTTAGACTTATTGATTTATTATTTTGTCCCCTCTAAATTCTACCTACAGAGTTGAAAATAAAAATAGAACTCCTAAAAATGTAAAAAGTAAAAATTTAAGAAAATGTATTAAATTTTCTTCCCACTCCCTGGACACAAAGCATTATATAAGGAAGCAATGTATCTACATTGGCTTAACTCAAGAAAAGATATGAGAACAAGATTACCATGAATGGTAAATGTATGTTTTGCCCATGTTTAATAGTGCTCTATGTTGGTATTAGTTAGGCAAAGTTGACTTAGGATAATACAGACTAGTAGGTCTCAAGGGCCTTGATCCCTATGGTCAATGTATGCCATCTTGAGCAAACCTTATTGTGTGTAAACCATCCTCTTCTTAATAGACTAACCATGACTATGACCTGTAATCCCCAATTCCAAAGCTTTCTTTCATACCTAAATTTTCTGGAATTTTTACCTTTATCTTCTTTTTTAATATACCTTTTAACACCCATAACTGTTATCTTGTTGTACTACATATTTCCATTTCATTAGAAGGGTTTATCTTTTAGAGGTTGTTTTCTTTTGCAACTCCATATCTTTAGGTTTGTACCTTTAAGATGGCTGCATATAACAAGTAGTGTACATAAATGCTGTTAAACCCTATTAATATATTTTCATACTAAAAGTGTGAGCTATCCAAATTTGGTGAAGAACCTTAGTCAAAACAAAAATTATTGTGCAAAACCCATTTTCTCAAAGCCACAATAGTCTCTTAACTTCAACCGTTGAAACACACAATCAACAGGCATCTTTCTACCATAATTGCAAGTCCTCTGCAAACTTTGGTGAAGGTGCATGGTCTAGAATGAAGGTCACTGACCATGGCCTTTGACAAAGTCAAATCAATAATAGATTTTTTCCTTATGTGCAAGCCATCCACAAAGCTTGTTAAAGCAGATGGTGCGTTCGTAAGGTTATTATACAGAACTTTAAAGGGTAACAGACTAATGCATATATAGATGGGTGTAGGTATATGTAAATGGACAGCATAACGGTAAAAGTTCCAGATTTTGGGAAGGGCATATACAAACTTTGCAATCTCTTTTGAAAGCCTGACAATTTCATTCTTGATGCAATATGAAATAAAATTTCAACTGAGCATGAATTGTCTATAAAAATGTAATTATACCATTTGGTTGAATCTTGATTTCACTATGGCATTTTTATTGATATTTTATGACATAAAAACTAAGCCAATGAACATATTACTCAGTAAAAATGAAATATACAAGGAAACAAACCAAAAGCCTGCAATCTTATGTACCTATAAGCATGATTTCACCTTCATATAATGCCATTATACACAGGGGGAAAATAAATAATAAACATTTATAAAATATACACAGTCATAGTATTTCATATTACAAAGAGTATTGGTTGCTATAACAACCATGGGCACATTTTACCTTCTCACACAACAGCATATCATAATATATTACTCATCACAAGCTTTTCATGGACAAAAGCAAGTATCATCACTAAAATTATAATCTAGACTTTCATGCATTTTAACCTTTTTATGATGCAAAAAAAAATTCCAGGGCTATATATGCAGTGTGAGATTTTTTGCAGACTACTTCCCAGTTATAGAAACATATTCATAAATTGTCAGTTAAAATTTATCTTTCTCAATGACTAGCCAGCCAAAAATATCACATGTTTGTGGTAGCTTTATAGAATAATCAAAAATGACTTGTTATTTGTCAGCAAAATTTATACTCTTAAATGCTTTATCAATATATCCATACAATCTAAAAGTCACAAAAATTTCCAATCACTAGCATAAATAGTAAATTACATGCATGGAAATTAAGTCTACCTGTACTGAGGCAATTACTGTCCACAAAGAGCATTTCACAGAGCCAACTTTGAATGTATAGTCGACCAATGATTAACTGGACTCTTAGATTATCATAATCAATGATCAAAGAAAGCAATGTGTATATTCAATAGATAATTCTTTTGATCCAAAGATAATCAGTGTATGTGCAGCAAAGATCTTACTGTATTGTCAACTGGTCCCATCTGGCATCTATTGAAAAATGTTGGTTAAATGTTGAAAATGAAAGTTGTTGGAATATTCTGCATTTCTAATTTTGCTAATTTGTGGTAAAAATTGTTTTGTTAAAAATCTCCATGAAATTATCCTTAACCACAAAAGTTGTCAACATAACACTACTTAGAAATTTTCCTGAATGCAGTATAAGGTAAATCTTTAAAGAGACCTTTAATAAATGATTCCTATTTTGTCTTCTTGGTGACAATAATGCAATAATCATATTCATGGAAGTCACTTCAATGAAATCAGGCTGAATTGTGAATAAAAAAATCACAGAACAAGCTCATATCTTAACTATTACATATTACAACAACAAATTAAAATATTTATTGTTTAATGAAATAGGAAAATCTGACAACGAAGATTCAAATGCTTACTGATTCGTCAAAAGCATGTATATATACGTGGATGTATGCAAGTATTGTGAGTGAATGTGTGTGCACGAGACTATAGCTAATTGTTACCTCTACAGCTAAAGCGTAACACACTAAAAAAAAATGCAATTTACTTAGTATTAAAAATATTTCTGAATTGTCTGAGACTTTCTGTAAAGTTTGATTCTTCAACATTCACATACAGTCATATGTCACTTATCTAGACCTAATGGAATCAAAATTTTAACAATATCTTCAGTGAGAGCTGTACTATGAACCTCTATAAATAGCTTTTGAAAAAAAAAATGGATGTCTTAAGCCTACTTTTAAAATAATTGTTGGGATTAAGAACCCCCTCTTCCATGGTCTACAAGAAACCTTGAAGAAATAAAATAAAAACATAACAGGTACTGAGGGTATTCCATTGGTCAAGATGAGTGAAAAATATCAGATGAATGCACAGGTAACTGATATATTGTTGCAAAGTGACCCTGATATATGATGTTTGTGAGAAGACTAGCCTCTTTCAAACCTTTTTTTGTTCACTGTTGTAAGCTCTGACTGAGAAAACTTGAGCTGCATCTCATGTGATTGAACTAGATGGTCTGCAGCAATCAAAGCAACTGTTTCATACTTAAACTACCAAGAGACTTGATTGATTTGCAATCTATGCATTACCACATTGTAAACTGAAAATAGGAAACAGATAATCTCAACAAAATATATAATAATACCTTTTTTTCTATTCTGCATTCTCTTATCAAACACTGGAAAACAAGGATCAAGCAAAATATACCTGCAAAAGAGCATTCAATCTGCATAAATTTGCTATGCAGTTACAAAGAAACATAAGCAAGTCAAGAGTACTTTACACTCATTTTGTTAACTAGGATTTCTCTGTACACGAGAGTAAGAAGATTTCTGAACATTGCACTTAGCCAAGCAGCTCTAAGTAAGGAATATGTAAGTATGTATGTTTCATATCCATGGACATATCCTGGTTAGGTCTGAGAGATGAACTCTCTCCAATGTAACAAAAGTAATTGTTTCCATAGTTAAAATAGTTATCAAAACACATTCTGACTTTGGCTGACCCTTCCATTTCTTCCATCTATCCGAACACAATTTTTGACTGTTCATTTGTCGCCAAGTAGATAGCTGGAATTTGGAAAGCACCAGAATGGATCAAGATTCTGATGAACTGGGACCATTTGGATTAGTCTCTGATAGTGCTCTCTTAGCTGGTTTACTTTTCGTCATCCTCTCAAGTTCTGCTGCAGCATCTCTAGCAGCTGTGGAATCTGTGAGGATACAAACATCAGGAAAATGACTGAATATGAAAAACTGTAAAAACTTTGAGAAAAAATATTTGCATAAAATTCTTCTTACCAACATTTGTCAACGCATTTAAACAAAAAGCCTTTTTAAAGAAGGCTGTCATGTGGAAGTGGGCCATGTCCCAACTGACAAGGCGGGGAAAGCTCTAGTCTTAAATGCCCAAAATATGACAACTCTAATTCTAATACTTTTGAAGAAATCAAAATAAAGAAAAGCCAAATCAATCACCAGTTTTAAATAATCAATGATAACTGAGTTATTTTATTGTGGCCTATCATGATTTGGGATGCTTCCTTGTATAAGTATAATGACTATATGAAGTCGCGCTTTTAAACAGAATGCTCCTAACAATGAATGTCCAAGTTTATGACTCAAGACAAAAATACTACCCCTTGGATAAGTAACAAACTATTCCCTGTAACCATTACAGCAAATGAATAAAACACATTTACAAAGAATAAACATTGTACATATAAATTAAATTGCTAACATAATGTAAATAAATCATTAAATAATGAAAAGTCAGGGAAAAAGAATTAATATGGCAAGGCAATATTTTTAAATGCTTTGATGTATAGAGTTTCAATGGGTTGAAGGGTATCAAAGCTATATAGATGGGTAGAAACTTAACCCAAAACTTTGATAATGTCATAGTTTTAAATTCTACCAAACCTGTCCCCACTTCTGCCAAGCTGCAACTTATTCCCCATCATTATTATTAATAAAAAATGTCCCTGAAAAGAATACCCATCCAAACTTGGTAATCTTATGAAGGATCATATAAATAAAAACTTGTCCTAAAATCTGAACCTAAAAATAAGTCCCAGTGTATATATTTTAAGGCCCCTAAAATCCCAGTGTGAGAATTAACAATCCATGCAAAAATCACCTACCTAGAATGATAAATAATGGTGATATAGACACAAACAACAATGTGCCCCAAAAGAATCGAGATAGGATGCAGACACCAATACCATGGTGACAAAATAATTTCTCCTTATTTTTAAAATAGTTTCAAAAAATAACTGTGCTCTGAATTGTACAAATTTTATTTTCTCATTTTCCCTTTTTGAGTTAAAGAATAATGTTTTTGATTGATAATTTTATGCTTCTGCTGGATATAATAAAAGACTGGTAAGAAAAGCAAATGTCACAAGTACTTTCTTGGTTACTTAATCCATAAATCAGACTTGGAATCTTTAATTAGAATATGTGTTGAGCGCAGGTAATCCATTTTACATGTAGGTATATTTGTAAGTATCCATTGTGAAGTGTGTAAAATGCTCACTATATGCCAATATGATTCACATGCTTCCACAATCATGGTTTTTACGCCATCGCTGTGTCATGTGCTATGCTCATACACAGCTCACATGCCTGCACACACTTTCATTTCTCTGAGAAAAATATTCATAAATAATCATTACTTTAAATCTTTGAGGTCCGATTTGCAACCAAGTACTTCCTTAATTTATAAGTATCCTATGGGAAAAATTACTTCTGATTTAAGTAATAATCTTAGACATGCATAGCTGACATAAAATTGAGCATGACAACTTCTTAATGCCCTGAAAGCAAAATATATATGCACAATTTCCCTTGTAATGAGTGGGTAAGATTCTTATTCTGTACCTATGTTAACAATGTACTTTTCATTGGCATCAATTTTTGGAGTTTCTTTTAGAAACTTGACTTGTTTCAGTAAAATGTGCATGTCCTTACTGCAGATATGTAGACAAAAAAAGTAAAAATCCAACTAGATTTTGTATTGGTAAACATATATACCTCCAATGAAAAGTATTCATTTTATGTGCCAAAATTTCAAAACTTTATGAAAAAATTTGATAGACTGCTATAATGACATGAAAATTTATTCTGGTCATCAGTTGCTGTTTGTCCACGAGCTTTTGAAGATCCTGATTACATCACTAACTGGTTTAGTTTCTGTGAGTACATGAGTAGCTGATCAGATTAGTAACTCCTCTAAATTGTCTGTGGCACACTGAACAGGATATGCTGTCTGGGGTTGCTTGATCAAAAGAGGATGTATTGAATTACTGAGATCTATGCTGCTTATGCTTCTGCAATTCTATTCAGTCTGTAGCTCCAGTATGAATGAGACTGCACCCAGTGGAGCGATTTTGTGAGATCTTCCTCATGCCTTGATCCACTTGTGTGTCTGCAGCTCCAGCTACTAGTGTATGCACACCTGCTATTCTTTCACCCACCGCTTCGTGGGGGAAGGTAAATGGCATGACTTTTGCACAAGTTGATTTAAATAAAGGAAAGTTGCACAGAGTCACCTTCACTTTCTTGTCCAGACCTGTTTGAATCTCTCAGCATGACAATATCATCAAGACGTCTGTAAATGAGTTTAGATATGGTGGACGGCGAACAGGTTTTACTCCACCTGAAATGATGCCCTGTGCTGTATCCAGCTCTTGCACTCTGCCTTCATTGCTGGGAGGATGCGAATAACCAGAGCAGGTTATATTTACCCCTATCCAATCTGAGTCAAGTCAGAGGTACAGTTGTATCATCTACTGTTACTTATGGAAGCAGACCTAGTCTGACCTGACAAGATCTGATCATCACATGCATAAAAACATGCCACCAAAATTTCATATGTCAATCTCAAATATTTAGGCAAAGGTTTCATTCATATACATTGAGTGGCTTTGGGGTAATTTTACCAAGGAGGATGGAGACGGACAGATGGACAAGAATAAATCAAGATGCCACTACAAGCAGTGTGAGCATAAAAAAATTAAAATGACAGAAAAATTGGAAATATTGCTGAAATTGCATGAAAATATAATCAGCTGATTGACATGCATAGACACAAACACACCAAATTTGTTAAGATTAAGTGTTTTTTGCAGAACTGTGGTAACAATGTTTCCAAAAAGGTGATTGCTCAAGAGGCACATGTAAGCCTAAGGTTGCTCATTTGGTTGCCATCTCTGTGATAGCCAATAGCAATTTTCAGGAAATCTAGTTCAGTAGGATTCTTTTAACTGAAATTTCTTGCAGTGTTGTTGATTACATTATGTTGTAAAAACAACTGTTTGAAGACTCTATTTTTCTCTCTCTTTAGCCCAGATAATGTTCAGTATGTTCAAGTTCATCAAATTATGTTCAGAAGTAGTTTAATTTTTTTTTTTTTATAAAGTTGTGCAAAAAGTTTTCTACTTCTAGTGGTGGATTAACATTTTTTAAAATCTGAAAGTCATTTTTGTCTGGACACTCTTTTTTTCAAATTTTGTCAAACTCAGCTGATGACTTTGATGACAGATCGACACCATTTATATGAATTGGAATGGTGTTCATGCCAGGTTGCTTTCTATCAAAATTGGTCAAGTTCTATGCAGTAGTTTTGGAGAAGTTATTTTAAAAGCTTGCATGTTTCAGCAATCAGAGACGTATTTAATGATGGATTGGCATACTTTACACAGATTTGAAAGGTCTTCATGCCATGATACTCCTTGTTGAGTTTGGTCAAATTCATTCCATGCTTTTTGGAGAGGAAGTTGTTACAAGGTTTTTCTACTTATCATAATGGTAGCTGTATTGATGGTGCAACATCATCTATTGCATAAATATAAAATTCTTCATGCCAGGAAAAAAAATTAAATATTGGTCAACATCTATTCAATAATTTTGGAAAAAAAGTATATTTAACTTTCTATTTTTAGTAATGGCAGCCATATGTAACAGAAGATTGATACCATTTTTTAAAATCTGAAAGGTCTTTATGACACAATGTTTTCTGTCAACTTTAGTCATATTGTCTTCAAGACATGATGTTTTCTGTCAAGTTTAGTCATATTCTCTTCATAACACAATGTTTTCTGTCAAATTTAGTCATATTCTAGTCAGTGACCTTAATCTCTATAAATTTGAAAGCTCTACAAGACAGGATGATATGTGCCAAGTTTGGTTAAATTACATTCAATAGCTTTGTAGAAGAAGCTTCTGTCCGTCTCTTTGTTTCCATTTATATTTTATAGCAAAGCAATATCATTTCTACAAATTCTGAAAGGCCTTCATGCTGGGATGTTTTCTGTCAAATATGAGAATTTTCTGCTCATTTTTTCTGAATTTTTTTTCTTAAAGTTTTCAGAATGGTGGCCATATCTGATGGCATTAAGAAGCAGCAAAAAATACCTGAAAGCCCTCTATGCATTCTATCAAATGTGGTCACATTCTGTTGAGTAACTTTTTAAAAGTCAGTTAATGTTTGTTCTATTTTAGCAACAGTTATTAAATTTAATAGGTGATCAGCATCTTGTGTGCAATTATGAAAGATTTTCATGCCAGGATGCTATCTGTAAAGTTTAGTCAAATTTTCAATAGCTTAGGAGGAGAGGTGATTTAAATGTTTTTTTTTTCTTATAGTTAATTATGGACACATCTGATAGCAAATCAGGATTATTTTTATAAATCTGAAAGGTTTTCATAACAGGATGCTTATTGCAAATATTCTATTGACCAGCTTGTAAGAAGTCAAGGGAAAGTTTTTTTAAAATCTATTTGTAGTGTTGGTGGCAATATTTGCTCAGCATTAAATGTAAAAAATCTGCCAGGATGCTATTCTGATTACACTGGGTCAAATTTGAGAAGTTATTTCATGTCTTTTCTATTTTTAGTAGTAGCTGCTATATTTGATGACAGATAAATATTCCAACTATGCTGTAAAGATATACAACTCTAATCTGGTCACCTACTTATCAATGTAAATATGTCTACCAAATTTCATGTGTCTGTGTGGAGTGTTTTTTTTTTTTGTGCAACATTGCAAAGAAGCTATTTAGGATGGCTGGATGATCAGGACCAAATCAAAATATCCCACCCACTGCAAGCAGCAGGAGCATAAAAAATTACCTTGTAATAGGTACCTGAACATATTGATGTGTCTTTATGTGCTAACAACATTTGTTATTTCTTAAATTTCATGGCTTAAAGTGATCACAAAACTCAACAAAATATACTTTTTGGTTTGGTGCTTTGTAGTACAGCCATACAAATAGGTTCTCGAGTGCAATCTGAGTAATGTACTTTGCCCAGAAACATACCACTAGCTGACACAGGCTGGTCCAATGGTAGGTTCAGGCCCGCACCTAGGAAATTCTGGGCCCCAGGCAGCTGACAGAGTTCAGGCCCCTTTCGTGTTTCAAATATGTGCATATATGTGCCTATCTAGCTCGGGCCCCTGACAAGTGCCATGGTTGCCCCCCCCCCGTGCGGGCCTGGTAGGTTTCACCTGAACTAATTTGGTCAAAAGGGTAGCTGTGGCTTGCCCAACACAAACTAATTACTTTTTATACTTCCTTATAAGTAACATCACAACCTGCACAGACCCAGATCTACCATTATATAATGTACCAACATATAAAGGTAAATTCAGTTCTTGTAGGCATAATCAGCTGAACAAACAACATATACCCTGATCTGCCTGCACATTATGGTCCATGTTGTCTGCATTCAGATATGACTTATAAAAATGTATGTATCGTACACTATAAATAAAAAATTAATTCCAAGTATATTGCACTTAAAATTATGGGTTTTTCACATTTACATTTTTCTCATTCACAACTTCTACCTGAACGTGATGGGCCAGGTGCTCCTGTCTTCTTACTCAGCAAACTATTGAAGAAATTGGCCAGCATCCCTTCACTTGTTGAAGTTGGCTGCTTTGCTTCCAGCTGCAAAGGCAGAAGATTATATTTTCCATAAAGGTTGATTTGGTTGTGATTCATGTTATTTTGTATTTTTATATAGCAAATCTATACAAGAAAGCTTTAAAGTAACATGGTAATTTGAGCATGTTCTTTGCCCTGGGGCATACAATGGCAGTTAGCCTGGACAGTCTTAGCAGATATGAACCAAAACATGAACTTTCTAAGCAGATATGAACCAAAACATGAACTTTCTTAGCAGATATGAACCAAAACATGAACATTCTTGGCAGATATGAACCAAAACATGAACTTTCTTAGCAGATATGAACCAAAATTCTTCTGCTTTTGAGTTCTGCAGACTTACCACTGAGCCATCATTGTTTCAATCGAGTTTGCAACAAGAATTTCTTGAAGAGATCAATACTCTACTGGGTGAAAAGAATATCCAGGAATTCAAGACAAAACCATTTCTTCCTCTTAATTGTCGATTGTTGAAACAATCTCTGATATTTAGCATTAACAAGATTTCAAATTAGCTGCTGTAGTACAACAGTAGTGACAAAAATAGTTTTAAGACACTTGTCATCGCAGCCATTGTATGATTGGCCAGGCAATGTTTTCATTTCTGATCATCGCAGCCATTTTATAACTGGCCAGGCAATGTTTTCATTTCTGATCATTGCAGCCACTGTATGACTGGCCAGGCAATGTTTTCATTTCTGATCTTCGCAGTCATTGTATGACTGGCCAGGCAATGTTTTTATTTCTGATCATCGCAGCCACTGTATGACTGGCCAGGCAATGTTTTCATTTCTGAAAATCGCAGCCATTGTATGACTGGCCAGTCAATGTTTTCATTTCTGATCATCGCAGCCATTGTATGACTGGCCAGGCAATGTTTTCATTTCTGATCATCGCAGCCATTGTATGGCTGGCCAGGCAATGTTTTCATTTCTGATCTTCGCAGTCATTGTATGACTGGCCAGGCAATGTTTTTATTTCTGATCATCGCAGCCATTGTATGACTGGCCAGGCAATGTTTTCATTTCTGAAAATCGCAGCCATTGTATGACTGGCCAGTCAATGTTTTCATTTCTGATCATCGCAGCCATTGTATGACTGGCCAGGCAATGTTTTCATTTCTGATCATCGCAGCCATTGTATGGCTGGCCAGGCAATGTTTTCATTATCTGATCATCACAGCCATTGTATGACTGGCCAGGCAATGTTTTCATTTCTGATCATCACAGCCATTGTATGACTGGCCAGGCAATGTTTTCATTTCTGATCATCGCAGCCATTGTATGACTGGCCAGGCAATGTTTTCATTTCTGATCATCTATTCAGAGGGTGTAGTAACAACATGATTTTTAAGACAGTCATTGTGGCAGCCATACAATTGGCACCATTTTCATTTAGGAAATACTAGAAACCATAAAAAGCAGTACCATTTCCATCAAGAAGCCACTAGAACATGGGATGAAGGTGCAAGTTTCAAGGCAATCCTACAAGAAGTTTAGGAGTAGTGATAACAAACTTGTCCGGTTGGAAGGACAGATGGATAATGGACAACAGGCCATCTCATAAGCTCTTCTGGTCTATGACCAGTTGAGCTAAAAACCATAAACTACTTGTGTTGTGTCTGTCTTTCTGGTCATTAAGTTGTGACTATGCTACATTATTCAACATGCAGTTTATATCTACGGTAGTAACAGTGTTTCTGCTGTACATAGACAGGAACTGATATTCCTATGCTTCTACATTTTTTTCCACACAAGACAATTAAAACTTGCACTATTGCAACTAATAAATATTTACTATCATTCAATGGGTTTTGTAGATTTTGTTACTTTTAACAAATAATGTATTTGAAATAAATTTTAAAACTAGACTTTAAATACATGTGTAATGCTTTAATAGTTGATATGAAAACTAATCAAAGCAGATCACATAAAATTAGTACACTAGTTTTACTTTATCAAGCACCTCTTCTAATGACGATGTCTGTAGATAGAGTTAACTTCATAAATTCAAATATGTGAATGCAGATAATCATGTGCAAAACATATGAATAATCTGTCCACCAATATTCATGCGTTTCTATCCTTTTTTCATACACTGACCACTCTATATTCCTACCTTGACCGCCCTGTACTGGTACCTTAACCACCCTGTATTTATACCACGACTACTCTCTATTCCTTGACCACCTTGAATTCCCACCTTGACCATCCGTCCTGTATGCATACAATGACCACCCTGTATTCATACCATGACTACATATTCATGCCTTGACCACTATATATGCATACCTTGACCATCCTGTACTCGTACCTTAACCTCCCTGTACTCATACCTTAACCACCCTGTACTCATACCTTAACCACCCTGTACTCATACATTAACCACCCTATACTCATACCTTAACCACCCTGTACTCATACATTAACCACCCTGTACTCATACCTTAACCACCCTGTACTCATACATTAACCACCCTGTACTCATACATTAACCACCCTGTACTCATACCTTAACCACCCTGTACTCATACATTAACCACCCTGTACTCATACATTAACCACCCTGTACTCGTACCTTAAACCCTGTATGCACACCTTGCTCAATCTGTATTCACATCCTGACCACCCTATTTTAATCTGAACTACTTGAAGAAACTGTACATTGGTATACCACCTGTGAAAAATCTTGGCATTTTCAAGGGAATGCAGTTTATATAATAAATATTAATCTTGTTTTAAGGATGTCATATGTGTTGCCTATATTTCTCTTATATACTTTTACAGAATTTTAACATCTACCATTTCATATTTTACCTTTGGTACTTAATGTTTACATATATTTGGCATATTTTATCTTTCTAAATTTGTCTGCAAACCATTTTCTTTAACATTTTAAAAACTTTACATTGCACTGGTAATATATAGCCACTTTACTGCTGTGGGGCTCTAAAACACACATACACATATATGATTACATACCTACCTACCTACCTACGTACCTTAACCACCCAGTATTTCTACCATGACTACATTGTTCTAAACTTGACCAATATGATTTCACACCTTGACCACCCAGTATTCACACCTTCACCATCTTCTATTAAACTAAGTGACTCATGCAATCTGCCATTCACTTACTTTGATAGTTAGATACACAGCTAAATATCTTCCAATATAGCAAATATTAAAAACAATATGCAATCAAATAGATGTTGAGTTATTGCATTATATGTGCCTCTACCAATGAACTGCAGAAATTACATCCTGTGAATTACAATTCTTTGAAGAAAAAAATAAAATTACTATTTGCAGTTAAATAAAATATATATTAGTTTAGAAAAATTATAAAAACATTGCTCTCTTTACAAATTTTCCATTAAAACAAAACATAGTATAGGCAGCACTTCCAATAACAATGATTTTAACAACTTAATTTTAACTTTTAATTTCTACTCCAAATGACAATAAAGCATGGGACAAAAAAGAGAAACAAGAACTATAAATATCTAAATATAACAGTAAAATTCAACAGAAATAAAATTAATGATTACAGAGAAAAAATAAACATGAAAAGAATTTGAATATATTTTTGACAACAATATATAACCATGAGTCAAAAATAACAATGTCAAGATATAAGTAAAATTTCATTTATACAACCATGAAGCAAGTAATCATTGTCCTTCACCTATCATTAGTATATATAATACCAACACATTATGTGATTGCATTTTTTAAAATTCTGTTTGCAGGCACATCATTTCCAAGTAAACTTTTATGGTTATCTGGTTAGTATATCTACTCATAATAGCATAGTGCTCTCATACATCATAAATGAAACTGTACATTTTTTAAATAAAATTATTTTAAAAAGTTCACACAAATGCAGATCAGGTAATAACAATACAGCAACGATCACAGATGAAAACAAGAATCATAATATTACAACTGTGATGAGACAGCAACGGTCACCATGATTACTTCGAAAAATAGTTATTTCTTAAAAAGTGTGACAAAAATACATAACAGAATGGATGGTAACAATCATACTAAGAATTAACTACTTTTTTGTGGTGTACCAATTTTTTTTATTTTAACCAATGAACAGCACATTCAGTGTGGAAACACTTCTACCAAATACTATGAATTTATGTACCCAGGAACATTCATTTTGCCACAAACTGCAATGATATGCATCAATGGAAGAAAAAAAAAATTATTTAAAATATCATATACTCCAATAGATCTCAAGATACATACAAAATCAAAGTAAAATTGAATACAGAAATTTTTTCATACATTTAAATTTACACAAAATACTGTAATTTTAAGCATTAGTCCACAGTTAATATACTGCAGCTACTGTTTAATACATTCAGTCAATACATATTATTACTTGATCACTGAAACACTCGATGAAATATAATCATACATGCTATGAACTAGTTAGTTGTAGTCACCAAACCGTTTGATGCATTCAAAAAGACACTGTTAACATCCTGAAGATTTCAGTAAGACTTGTAAAACAAAAGTTATGTATTTTGCTATGTTCACATATTTGTCCATCAAATTTAAAAAGTAAAAATGAAATTAGTTAAAATCAAAGAGAAAAATACCAAATGTATTAAATTCTTATCTAGAGCTCTGCTCCATCATTGTATAAACTAGATATAGGCAACTTCCTCCATTGCACAAGTGAGATAAATGAATTTAAAACCATACCAAATGATGTAAATTAAAAGATAAAACCAGGTCATGGGCTGGATTGGGCCATCAGACCATACCTTGCAACCCTCTGGTATAAACTGATTTATGTACAAGAAAAGTTTTTCAGTATATGAAATTTTAACATTGGTCTAAAAGGCAAATGAAGTATTAAGGCAGATGCCCTAGGTTTAAAGATGCTCCTGTTGAGATAATTTCCATCCATCTCATAGAATTGAGGACATCTGAAATGTTGTTATAACAATTCTGCTAAGAGAAGTTGAGAATAGATTTCCATCCTGTTGAGAAGTAGAGAATAGATATCCATTCTGTTGCTATGGTTGCCATACTTTGACATTATGTCTGGCAAACATTCACTAAGTATGTTAAAAACTAGCAGTTTTTTTGAGAGGTTGAAAATATACATGTGCTAAACATAATCTTAGAACAGCATATGCTAAAAAAGACATTTCTACCATATCTGATCAAAACTGGCAGAGCCCAAAGGAAGAAAATATAGAAAAATGGTTTCATTTTGAAAAGAAATTTTAAACAAAACAAATTTGACAGTGAAATAAAAGTGAAAATCTGGTTGAATTTTATGAGACAAAAGCTTATCATAATTTGTGAACTCCGATGATGTTACAGACTGCAAATATATACTAGATGAGTTAGCTATATTTGTCAGGATTGGAACTACTTCATTCTGGAGATGTTGCCTCTCTCCCAATATGTGTCCACATAAGCACATCTAATATTCCTTCTTTGTACATTTTAGCCTACCAAAATTACGTGGCAATAATACGCCAGTCATGAATTGTGGTAGGTTTCTAAGTACATTTTTAGTTCAAGATGGGTTGTATCACTTGCTTTTATGTTAGGATTGAGACACAAAGTTATTTATCTACTTTGATGCAGGTTTTGACAAAGATTCATGTGTCTTTATTAAAGTACATGCTCATATTACATAAATAAAATACCTGCTTAACAGCTCATCAGCAGGTGTTGATGTCATAATTGTGGTTAAATAAAATGCATTCATTTTTAGGAATACGGTCATATTTTGTGGCACCTTTTTCCAGGCAGTGGGGGCATGGAGAATAAAGGTTTTGTGGTACAAGGTATTAATATTCTACTGGCAATATTCATTTGCTATTCTAGAAATATACCTATGCTTATTGAGCAGAAACAAAACTATGTCACCGAGCTAATCCAAGGATTACTACATCAGCAAACAGGATAATACATAACACATATACTACAAAAACAACTCTGTCCAAATATATTTTGCCCAGTTTTGTAGGAATTACTTTTTCATTTGTACTATGATAAAAATAAACCATTAAAAACAAATGTCTTCAGAATGACTACCGCTAGTTTCACAGAAAGTACCCATGTCTGAATATAAATGTGTAGCTGATTAGATAACTGCAAATTTTGACCATTTGTTTTTCTGAAATAATGTCTGTACACTATGCTCAACATTTCAATCAATCACATGATTGATGCCTTGGCATGCAATGAACAAAATCTGACTCATGACTACAAAGTGAAAATGTTTGAGCATGAATAACCAAGAATGATTTGTTTTAGTGTTGTAACTGTCCAAAAGTATGAACAAAATCCGTTATAGGGTTTAGGAAATAGGAGCAAATGAAGAAACTTAAATCTAAACCTTGTAGAGTAGTTAGGGTGAATTTGGGGTAAGATTATATATGTACTTGGTATGATTACAGATTTAGTTTTCCTTTGAAAATACATTTAAATGAGATGTATTTGAGAAGTTGGCAGTAGTTGTTGAGAACAAACTTCGTCAATAGCATTTTTCTATCAATTTACAAATAAAAAAGATATTGAGGAAAATATCTGCAAAAATGCATCGGGTTGATGTTTTTCTGTTTATTTTGAAGAGGCAACTGAAAAAATGTGCCTTTCACCCCTACAGGACAAAGGCTGATCCAAAGCTGGGATTTGATTCTGCACCCTTTCAGTCACTAGTACAGCATGCTAACAATGAACCAACACAGCCCTGGTTAACACAAGTTGCCTCTAACAAGACACAAGAGAACACAATGAGGATATTCTATATCTGCAGTCATAAATGCATTTGGACAGAGTTGAACCCAACGCTGCATGACAAGCCAAATTCATAAAAAGCAACTGATCAATATATTTATTACAGTACAACACATAACTGTTAGCAACACAGAATCAGATCTGTTGGCACATTATATCAAATCTGGGTCTATGCTGTTAATTGACAAGTGATTTAACTGAATAGCATAGAACCTGGTCTACTGTCACAATAAGTTCTGGCAAATCTGATTCTATATGATATCTGCAATTATGAACTTGTATATAGGTATAATGAGAAAATATATCCCTATTATTGAACATGTATGACTTTTTTTTTAAAGGCCAAAAGCTATTGGTTTTTGAGAACTGAAATTTATATTCAGATTTTAGACTTTTAGGAAATAGGATCTAATGCAGACCAGTCTGAACTGTAACACAGACAGGTGAACAAAAAAAGATGAAAAGTTTGAGATTTGGAGTAAAAAGTAACCTGGACAAGAAAATCATAAGTTTAATACTAAAAAAAAAAAAAAAATCCAACAAGCACACAGATGAAGCTACAGTGCAATCATATATAGGCCCTATAAATCTTTTTTGTGAATGTATAAATACTGAAGAACTTAGACAATACGGCAAATACAATTCTGATGATAGAAAACTGAGATATGATGAAAGTTAGCTACTGTTTAATGCTATTAAAATAAACAAGTACTGGATGTACAGTAATTCTTTAAGTTATGACTAATAATATGAAATATTGGCATTGAGATAAAAGAATGACTGAAAAGGATAACAGCTTTAAATAACTGATCTGCATTTGGCAAGCATCAATCAAAATGAAGTCTTTGATTAATGATGACAGTACTTACCAGTTTCTACAAAAAGATTAAAAGAATAATAAAATATTATTGGTGTATATTGTCAAATGTTGCAACTTCATTAGTAAATAGCGAGTGGACATAAATTAGGAATTATAACATCATTTTATAATTATAAAATTAATCTTTTTTACATACAAAAAAAGGACATAGTGTAAGATCTGGCTTACTTGCAGCTAGAAAAAAAGAAGGAAAATATAAGGGTGGGGACTAGTTAATAAAAAAGAATGAAAACTGGAGAGTGGTGTAGAGAAAATGATTTATGTGGATTACAAATATTTTTAAGATGTTGCTGAATAAAAATAAACCATTATGTATTGCAAACTCAAGTAATAAAATCATTATAATGTCATTTCAATGATAAAAGCGATGCTACAAAATGAGGTAACCTTTATGACAAGGTACACATGTCCAATTGTAAGTCACAACCTACATAACTGCTCCATGTTCATGAAAGAATGGTAATAAAAGAGGCTAAAATTCTGACTATAGATCAACTAAGATCAGTATAATTCTAATTTGCTTTGTGTTTGGCTGAACAAAATCATAATTTTTCACACAATGCAAAACTGGATGTTTCTGTGCCTCCTCTGTTTATAATAGCAGACATGAGTTTGAGCTTCCCCAAAAAAAACTAAATATGTGGAAGGGGGGTTTGGGTGTACTCCCCGAACGGGGTCTAGATGGGCAGCGCCCCTGATCAGGGGGTTCAGGGGGAGAAGCGAAGACCGCCCGACTAAAAATGCATTTTACACGCATGAAAATCTGCTCCTGGTGCAACTTGTGACCATAATATCATAAATATGTAACAAAATAATCATTTGAAAAACTAACAAACTTACCAAAAATTTGAATAATTTTACAATATTTATTGTCACATGAATTTGTTCTCCAATACTATTGGTACTTAAGTTATTTCATGTGCATGTCAGTGTTCACATCGTAATTTAGTTATTAATTAGGCATTTTTTGCTGCAAACATATTACACTTCTCTCTTTTCATAACAAATATGTAAAATAAACACCAAAATACATCATCTAAAAAAATAATCCCATATATTCACTTGTCTTTTTGTCCAGTGAACACAACCTATTGATATGCCAGTTGAGCTCTTTTTGCGGCTCTAAGAAAGATTTTGTTAGTCTTTCGTTTTATCACCAATGATTTTGCTGGCTCAATGTGCAATTGTTTCTTTTCCTTCTCAACGAGAGCTTTTTCCCTTTCAAGCTTCAGCTTGTATTGGTGACATGCAGTGCACATATTCTGACAGAGGGCTTCATTTTTTTCCATATGCAGCTTCATTTGTAGGTGCGGTTCCAGACTCTTTCAACCACGACTTCTGTAATGCATATATTGCAGAGGGCACAACATGTCAGTCTTCGAGCGTTCAGTTTTCTTATAAACTGACCAACTAAATTTCTGTTGACAATTCGTTCCAGCCATTCCCTTCCGTTTTTTAAAAACCTTTATCTAAACTTTTTGTGTCATCATCTCTCAACAAATAGTGATGCCATATTTTAGAAAGCATGCTTCTTCTTTCCATTGCCATCAGTTTCCTTTACATGAAGATTCATTGGATGAATTTAAACTTTTGACCAATCAGAATACTCTTTACGAGAGTCGTCGGCTAACTAATATATGGAGCGAATATGATACAAGTGTTGTTGCGGAATGAGACTGAAAAGAACGGTTAAAAACCTGAAAAAACGAATTGGACATTATTTAAAAAAAAACGGACTATATCAAGAAAAATTGGATTCAAGTCAGGAGAAAAGCGAATTCCATTTTAAAATGGAGAAAAATCATGTCTGTAATAGGCAGATTTGTCTTTTGTTGCACACAGCAATACAGGCCAGTTAATAATTAAAATCCTGAAACAGGATTGGGTAAAGAGGGAAGTTTGACGGGCAACTGTACCAGTACTTTGATGTGTAGTTGCCTTACATTCCATTATATTAGCATGATTAATGTAGTTTTGTAAAACCGGGTGCAAGGTTGCTTACATCAAACTACAACTTAGTTTTAATGGTATTAGCATGATTTCAACATATTATTTCTCAAACTTTATTACTGTATTTGGATTTGTCATTAAAATTTAATGCAGTGGTGCCTATGATTTGAATCCAAAGGATGTACTTCATTCAGTGGAATGAACTTCATTCAGTGTGTGTTCAAACCTACAATGTTCATGCAGTGGCACCATTATGTAAATATGCTCAGAAGCCTAATTGCTAGTGTTGAAGCAAACACTATTGTTGTTCAATGTCTGACTGGGATAATATGTTAATGAGCTAGGTATTTACAATTTCAAGGCAAAATTAAAGCATAATTACTGGTGCACTGTTATAAAAAGTCTAATGCAATTGCACATAAACAAACAAAAATCAAGTCAAAAGGGCGAAGTGATGTTACAGCAACCCCATGAATGCTAAATTCTTGTCACTGTCCAATCAAGTTATACACAAGTCTGAATTAGGCAAAAGCAATAACAGAAAATTAAATGATATTCTTGACTTTCAAAACAAATTTATACCATTTTTGTGCAATAATCGTACATGCCATCCTGAACGAGTTTTATGGGTAACTTTTGCTAATCTAAATTTGCCTAAATAAATGCATTTAGAATTTATTGTGTGTATCTTGTTAGAATTTTGGGTCAGCTTATATGTAGGTCACATACTTTTAATTGTTTATACTTATTCATTTTTTGTGGTGTTTGTCAGCTTATATGCAAATAGGTTTATATGTGAGTATATATGGTAGTCAGCTAAATAAATTTTGAGAAGTCAAGCTAATAATCTACTGCAAAATTTACCATGAACTAGTTGCCTTCCCTTCTCCATTGGCTATTAACAGAACAATGAAACCAATACCTGGTCTCATCTATCCAGCAATGAAGCTCTTTTACAAAAAGAATAAAGCAGTGCAACCATAATATAAATAAATCTAGAAACATCAAATAATTTAATTAATTAGTAGTTATGGCTTACCTTATTGCTGAAGGGATGGCTAACCAAAAGGGCACTGATGACAAAATGGAACAATCCCCTTCCCCAAACTTTTCAAGAGATCTTACACTCTGACTGAGAATACAAAGAGCTGAAGCTATAAATACTATAATGATACTAAACCCTGTACCCTGTATGAGAAACATCAAATTTTCCAAAAATTTCCATAAGAATGAGGGCAGTCACCGTGCATTGCCTTTAGTATCAAGGGACAGACCCGATCTATCATCTTTCTAGTTACTCTGCTTTCATTGGGAAGATTGAATTTTCTTATGAGGATGGAAGTAATTTTCATCCCAGAAAGTGAAGCAATGCAACAGCAACAAGAAATGTATTGGTGACATAAAAACCAATATTCTTCCTTCAGTCACTGTGGTCTTGACCTTTGGAACTTTTAGCAAGAGACTTGAGAGGTTTCCTCCTTATTTACAGTAAAAGCCACCAACAGAGTATGGACAAGTGAAGATATTGCGAAAACAAAACTGATAGCAAAGAAAAGGATGAATATATATGTGGACATCATAGCTGATGAAAGGCATGTGAAAAAATAAATGACCCTAAATGAATAACTGCACTAACTACTAACATTTTATGCCACAAATGGTCCAAAGGACTAAATACTGGCTGTCAGAAACATTTAATTAAGCTTATGCGTTGCTGAGGGAAATAATTTAGACACTATCTATTCAAGCAAACTGATTACATCCAATTTTTTTGTTTTAATTTTTAAAAAAATGTTTTTGAATTTCATGGTGTTTTTTTTTTTTTTGTAGTCATATCATTATAGATGTTGTAAAGTGCTTAGAGCTTATAGATTAGGTGCTATACAAAGTCCTTATTATTAGTATTATTATTAATTTAATTCAGGCTGATCCAACAAATCTAAATATCACCCAAACTCACTGCTACCCATTGATAATGAATATAGGTAGAGTTTGTCAGCTCTGAGGATTTGTGGAGTAAGAAAAAGTAGCATTCCAATAAAACTCAAAGAAATAGCGCTAGGTAATCATGGCTGAAAAAAAAGTACTGAATTTTCTATTAGTTACTGGTGATAAAAACAATATAAAGAAAAAGGCATAATATAAAAAGACAATAAGCACACAAACAAATCAAAATTAACATTAATCACATATTAATGCAAAGCCAATTATTTCTGTGCTTCATACCTTTTTGGGAGAAGCATTCTGGACAGGAGACGGTGTAGAACCTGCTCTTTGCACAGGAGAACCACTGGCAGCAGGCCTCACTGGTGATTCCTGTAATTGATGGAAAAAGATAAGATGTCAATTCCAGTCAGATTTACCTCCCCTTATTTTTCAATCATTATGAAAAAGACACTTTGGAGGAAATTTATAAACAGACACATATATAATTCATTTTACATGTACTATTTATTGGTTATATTATAAAATATAATGCTTAATTTTCTTCATAATTCTTGTTAAACAAGGATGACACAATTCATGGAAGAAAGTGACTGCAGGGGGAAGTAATTTTGAAGGCCCATGTCAAACAAAACCTATCCATTACAACAGGTAAAAAAAATGGGTAGCTGCAGAATAAAAGACAAGTCATAAATAATCAAGCTAATTTTATTTTGCACACATTAAAGGTATATTCCACTTAATCTTTCATTTCTAACAAAAGGTTTCAAAATATTTTGTTTTTAAATATTAAGTGTGATAGTGAATATGTGAAGATGCCAATTCTCTCTCAAATCTTTTGAGATTAAATGACAAAAGATCAAGTTTCAGCTGTGGCATAAAGCATACAAGCCAACCTTGAGAGATGTGTAAGTTTATGTTTATGTTTTTTTTATGGTTTAACGCCATTTTTAAGCACAATATAGGCTATACATGGCGGCCAGTTATTAATGGTGGAGGAAGAAACCGGATAACCCCTGGAAAGAGCCAATGACCCATGAGAAGATGTGTAAGTGCAAATTTTGTTAATATAAGTTGCCAAAAAGCATAATCAGAGAATAAAAAGTATAATCTATTTTATACTAATACTAATATTAGTATCTTTACTTTTCTGTGGCTGTAATTACAGTACATAGAACAAAAAGTGTCCATTTAATTTTGGTACTGATCTGGATCTGTGGGTCAAAATACTTTGGAAAAATGGGCAAATCTAAGTGGATTTGAATAAAAACACAAAACATACTGAAAAATTATTTATATTCAACACTCACTTTAAGTCGACCCATAAAAGCCGTTAATATCTGGTGCCATTTTCTTTAAAAGTATAGATTGGTCTAATAAGTAGCGTGTGATCAATATAATAAATCTGCAAGGCAAAGTTTCACATTAGAAGACTCATCTGTTTTCTTGGAAGTGGGTCATATATAGTTGCTATAAATTACAAACAGGACTTTTATTACTTTGTTGTTGTTGTTGTTGTTGTTGTTGTAGGGTTTAATGCCATTTTTTCAGTACAAGATAGGCTATATATGTTGGCCACTATAAATGAAAGAGGAAGAACTCCCAGAAAGAATCACCAACCCACAAGAAGCTACTGATAAGCTTTCTCACATACCCACATTGGCTGATCCCGAGACTCAAACGCACCCAGAGATGAGATGGTAGTGATCCATAACAGTGAGCGCTTTAGACTACTTGTGGCCCCCTTTTCATTTACCTTTTAACATACTGGAAAAGCTTAATGGGTAGCATGTATTCATAAATCCTTGAAAATCTTCAAACAATGTCATGTCTAAAAAAGTCAAATAGCCTGACACCCAGGACACCTCTAATTTTTAGATTGGACTAGTCCTGTATTCTAAGGGAGATGCCTGTTTGCTTTTTTTTGGAAAAAAATCTAATTTGCCTGTGGACATTTTTAATCACACTGATGGAATAGGTAAATGTATTTTCAAGATGTTGACATACCTGCCATAAAACATACAATTTAAATCAGATTACCATTGAACTATGAGATGATTTTAATCAAGCTGAAGCATGGCATGTCATGCTTAAAAAAAATGATTTTGAACTCCCAAACCCCATGACATGATCGTGTTTTGTGGAAACCCAATTTGCAGTAATCTTCAAAAATAGAAAAAATCCACACCATATTCAGTATAAACCACTATTTCACATATTACATAAATGGCTGACATTAGCTAGTGAGATGTGTTTGAAGGCTACAGTGGGTGAGCCCATGGTGCTAATTTTCATAGGTAGGATCAGGAAGTAGAACAACCCATTATAGGTAAATCAAAGAGATGCAAGTACAAAAACAAAAATTACAATTTACATATCATTACTTTGAATGAGAATGTTTAAGTTATATGTATTATATTTTTGACAAGATTGTGAACAGCAGCAATGTTTCTTTGAAGTTAGATTTTACTGCATATATAGAATGCAAAACTGATCATTTTAGTTTTCATAATAGTGTTCCAGTGTAATTAAGAAACAATTAGCTATCAGTAAAACCAAATTAAAAAATTCCAAATTCTTGGTTGATGGAGTTTTACTTTGTGAAGCATGCCAGCAAAATAAAAACAAAAAGATAAGTTGGAGAGGTGGATATTAATTCTCTGCACACACTGCAAACAACATACTGACATATGTCAACTTGGTTCTGACTAGGATTCACTAAGAGAATCCAGCAGAGAAGTTTGAACACCAGGACAATCCACTTCCTAGTGACACATTACCTTTAAACCCCATTTGAACCCTATTGAATATATATTCAATTTGTAGATACTGCAACATTGCGTGACAATATTAAAAGAGGGAAAAGTTTTGGACCTGTGAAAATTGGAGTTTATTGAGTTTATTGAGCTTGTGAGTTTATTAAAGTCACCAGCTTGGGCCTGTATCTAAAAATAAATTTCTCTGAGCACTGTTTGTTTAAATGTTGTTGTCATTCTTCATAGTGACTGATGTGGACAAAATTCAGATTACAATACTGAGCCTGATGTACAAAATGAGACCCACTGCCTAACAGTAAAATGCAAGAGCAGTTGGCCAAAACATCAGGGTCAGTAGGATGCATTCCATAGATTTGAAAGCAACTGTTTCAAATGCTTCTCTGTTGCTATCTCTATTTGATGGAGGATCATCAACATTTATCCAATACTGAAATACTGATATGCCAAGATGCTTTAAATTTTATTTAGCAGAGTTCTGAAAGTAAGAAAGTTGTTTAATGGTATACTGTTTCTAGTAAGAAAGTTGTTTAATGGTATACTGTTTCTAGTAAGAAAATTTAATGGTATACTGTTTCTAGTAAGAAAGTTGTTTAATGGTATACTGTTTCTAGTAAGAAAATTTAATGGTATACTGTTTCTAGTAAGAAAGTTTAATGGTATACTGTTTCTAGTAAGAAAGTTTAATGGTATACAGTTTCTAGTAAGAAAGTTTAATGGTATACTGTTTCGAGTAAGAAAGTTGTTTAATGGTATACTGTTTCTAGTAAGAAAGTTTTTTAATGGTATACTGTTTCTAGTAAGAAAGTTGTTTAATGGTATACTGTTTCTAGTAAGAAAGTTTAATGGTATACTGTTTCTAGTAAGAAAGTTTAATGGTATACTGTTTCTAGTAAGAAAGTTTAATGGTATACTGTTTCTAGTAAGAAAGTTGTTTAATGGTATACTGTTTCTAGTAACAATGGCCATACTTGAGGGCAGATTTCCAGAATTTATACAAATATAATGACTTTCAGGTTAGGATGCTTTATGTAAAATTTTGATTAAATTCTATTGAGCAGTTATTGAAAAGTTGTTTAAGGTTTTTATATTTGTACTACAGTGTCCATATGTGATGGCTAAATGGCATCTTTTATAGGAACTTAAAAGCCCATCATACTTTCCAACAATGAACCTGACTGATATGCATTTCTAAAAATTCAAGATAAGATCATTTCTTCTCTCTGATATTTTGTAGTATAGCCAGATTTTCAAATTAGCTGCTGTTGTGAATAGATCTGCAATATTTTCACTTAGGATGAATTAAGACCTCATTTGATATCTTTTGGTGAAAACCCCCAAGTGAAAGAGACTAAGCATTCAGGAGTATCAGCAAAATCAAGATGACTACCATGTTAGATGTTAAATTAGCACTCTTTTCAATCAGCCCACCAAGACACATTAAGAAGTCTTCTGGAGAAAACCCCATCTCAATAAAACTTTCCATTTCGGATGAGTAGCAATAAAATAATTTTCAAGACAGGTGCCATGGTGGCCATGTCTGATCAGCAGAATTTTCATTTATGCCAAACTAGATTAAAGAAGTGATCTCTGGAAAACCCCATGTCAGTACATGTACAACTATCAGATCAGTACCATTTTTTAAAGACCAAATAGACTTTGCGTGTCTTCTTGTGAAAGCCATAGTGTATATAATTTTCCATCTAAGATAAGTAGCTTTAACAAGATTTTCAAGATGGTCCATGTGGCAGTCATGCTGGATGTTCACACGACACTATTTTCATTTCATACCAGCCAGACATGATAAGAAGTCTTCATGTACAAAAGTTAATATAATCTTCTGTTCAGATGGTGTAGCAATAAAAAACAAGATTTTCAAGATGGCTGAAATGGTAGCTAAATTATACATTATTATTTTCTTTCATGACTCAGCAGACATCATAAGATGTCTTTTAGTAAAATGCCAATGTTGATATGATCCTCAATTTAGGAGTAGCAATACTGTCACTGTGGAGGTAATATTCAATGTCCAACCTGCAACATTTAGGGTCAACTTATGAAGTTTTCTTGTGGAAACACCATGTAGATATAACTTTCTGTTCTGGAAAAGTGGTAACAAGATTATAATGATGGTTGAAATTGGCAACCATATTGGGCATCTCTTACTATATTCATTTAGTGTAAAGAAGACATCACAAATTTCTTTTAGTGTAAGTCAATGTTTATATGACCATCCAATTAGGAGTGGCAATTGGAGGGGGGAGGGGATAGGGGAAACACTAATTTTAATCATGTAATACTTACCCGCTTCTATTGTGTAGCTGGCTCTTTCCTATGAGAAAATGACCTGATTGTACCATGGTAATTCATCCTCCAATATGGTGAAATGAAAGGTTCTAGAATAACAGAACATCCCTAGTCCAAGGCACAGATGCTTTGACCATGTGCACTGCCCTTCATCCTTTTACATGACACTAACATCGCCATGAGGTAATAACCTAAATGAAAGGCTGTACAACACATAACTCTGAAAAATGTTATTAACTTTCAAGAGGACTCAATCTGAATTGAAAAAATTCTTGATCAAGGGTAATTCCACATGATGTAAGTGTTATGTATATTTAAATTAATTATTTGCTTGTTAGTTTTAATTTTTAAAAAATTGTAATGCAACTTTGTTTACTGGATATGACACTGTCCAGAAATTCAGATCAGTTCTGTTTGACATGACATGTTACTTTTGTTGTTGATAAACCTAATAATAGAAACACTATCTAATTTCTGACATTGATTCAGAGCCAGAGATAGTTTTGAAAAACAACTTTTTAAAAATTCTCTCTCAGTGTAAGAATTATTAGAATATGTTAAGGCCATACCTAGATGCCATGATAATTATCATGTAACAGCCTTCCATTCCTTCTGGAAAGATGAACTTTTGACTCCCATATGGGCATATGTTTTGCAAAACAAAGTAGTTAGTCGTATAACTCATGTAATAATAAAGGATTATCAGTCGGGCTCCAAACATGTTGTGACCAGTGTGAGTTGAGATTTTATTTTTTTGAATTTCAAGTGATTTTTCTCCCTGGAAATGCATGTGTTCCTACAAAATGTTTGTACAATGACATTCACAAAAAATATTTTAAATTCAAAACTGGAATAATATTTTCTGTGATTCAGCAACAAACTGTTGAGATAACAGTACACTGCAGGTTACAACTGACATCGTTTTCTTTTTTGGATATCATCGAAATTCAATTCAGTTTCATTCAGGACCTTGTATTACTAGAACCCTTACTTTTTTTTTTTTTTTCTTTTTTTTTAATTTTGTTTAATGCCATTTTTAAGCACAATATAGGCTATACATGGCGGTCAGTATTAATGGTGGAGGAAGAAACCGGACAAACCCCGGAAAGAACCACCGACCCACGAGAAGCTACTGGCAAGCTTTCTCACATAACTACATTTGCCGAATCTTAGACTCGAACACATGCAGACAGACATGAGATGGCAGTGGTCCGTAACGGACAGCGCTTTAGACCACTCGACCACCCGGGGCCCCTCCTTACTTTTTAATTCTTGGATTATTTTTGGATTAGATTCGTAAAACTAAATTTTTAAAAATTATTTTTCTCTTGATATTCAAGAGAAATAAATATTTTGTTAAATTTTGCCAAGTTTGTTGTCTTCACTCTTTTCTGTTAGTTTTTTTGTAAGATTCTTGACTTATAACAGTCAGAGATACATATAATGAAAAAGTTCAAAATGCAAGATTAACACAAAACAAAAGCAATATCTCTTGGGCATAAAATAACGCAACTGTAATATATGTAGCCAAAAAAAAAAGAATGAAGAACAGTGCATTTCGGCAAAATAGATCTGTGAGTTAGACCCGGGGTATTCTGGTATTCCAGAACATTACTGTTCACCCTATGAGGGTGAATTCTCGTCAGACAGTCATGCTATTTTCTGTCTAGAAAAAAGCCCTCTACACAACAACAACAGATTATACATTGCTGATATCAAAAACTAGATTCTGAACAAGCTAGCTGTAGTAGCCACACTGGATGTCAGATCAGCAGCAATTTTTTATTTTCGGCCAACAGGACAAGATAACTTTTTGAGTTAAAATTCTATCTTGATATGACCATCCTTTCATGCAGCAAGATTATCCTAATGGCTGCTGTCAAAGACAAAGACATACTGGATGTACGAGCAACATCATTTTCATTTAGGACAAACAAGATATGGGATAAATGAGCATTTCTAGTTTCATGGCAACAACCAAGTGATTTAGGAGGATTAATGGTAACAAACTTGTATTAATGGATGGAAAAACAACAGGTCATCTCATAAGTTCTATTGGTCTAGCTCACCTATCGAGTAATTTAAAGGATAATTAGCTTTTAGCAATGGTGGCTTCAATGCTGGATTGGCATCTTCTATTTAAAATTGGAAGACCTTCATGATACTTTATGTTCACTGATACATTCTGTAAAGCTATTTTTTATTAAAAAGATTTTCCTATTTTCAGTGCTTCCTGTGCAAATTGGTCCAATATTTTTTGAGAAGTTATAAATGATAAATGCAATTGGACAATGCATGCCAGGTGGAGAACCATACCATTAGGCACACATGTCTCACTAAAAATTAAAGTTCTATGACAGATGTAGATACCATACATATTAAATTACTGAAACAACTGGTTAAATGAATGAAGTACATATGCAGGACATACAGGGACAATAACAGGATTATAATAGGATAGATGTTGGCTAAACTGAGACCGACATGGAATACAGTAAAAGAGACGAGGACTACACCATGACTAATCTGAACCAATCTAAAGCTGTATGGCACTCACTGTGGCAGCTCCAGGTGGTGGCTGTTTGCTGAGTTGTGTTTGCTGTTTCATCAGGAACAACTGCTCATCTTCAACTGCAATCTCCGCATCTCTCTGTACTGGCTGTAATGGTCATAAAAGAAGTGGAATTAAATTGAAATCTATAATTACAATGGCTGCAATCAATGTTCACCCAAATATAATTTTCTAACATTTACCATGGGACTCTTTGTTAAATCCACAAGCCACATCTGATAATAGGTACCCATTATAACAGGCGATAAAATTCTTTGAAGCAAATTTAATACGCAAGTTCACTGAATCAGTGATGGTTCTTTTCATAGGTAAAGACTTACTAGTAGTTAAGAAAACAATCTGAAATTTTTTATTCACTGCTTACAAGGATGAGGTCACAAAAGTTTACAATAATCTAATCTGTAACCTTTATGACAGACCTGTAGAGTTATTTTTCAGCACACATGGAAAGAATCAAGTTTCACTGGCCATCTTTGAAAGCATTAGAAGAATAGATGAAATGGGGAAAACACATTGATCAGTGTCCAGCGCCTTGAATGTAGTACACAAGATGCAATTCCATGAAGCATATAACTACCATGGTTCATCCCTATTAACTCAAACAAGTTTTATAACGCAGAAAAATGGAAATTTAATATATTTTGGATAAAATATCTTCTAGCAATAATGCCAAATGCATCACCAACTTTTGTGATTATATGCAACTGTAGTGTCAAACATTCATTTCAAATGAATATAAAGTGAAACAAAAATTCAACATAAAGGATCATAATTGCCACCTTGAAGATGTGACCTCTCCCCCAATATGGTACACAATACACCTAGAACATGTGTACAAAATTGCATCTCTTAATCTAGCATAGCTTTAAAGTTACAAAGCAATGTTGAACTGTGACCTTGAACTTTGAGACAGCACCACCAATACTGAACATGACACACAGTAATGATGTACAAATATACCAAGTTTCAAAATTTGATCTCAAATGGCTTTAAAATTACAAAGTGGAGGGGAATTGTGATGAAAATGTAAAATACTGAACTCTGAAGGTGACCTTGATAATAGGACTCACATTGTGATATGCAACATATTAAGATGATGTAGAAATATACCAGGTTTCATCCTGAAATCTAACATGGCTTTAAAATTTATAGCACAGAATTGAATGCATGATGGAAAATGTAAAACAATGCGCTGTAACCTTGTGCTTGAAGACAGCAGCCACTATTTGTTATCCAACACATCTCTGACTTGATCAATAACATACGTATAGAGTGAATAAAAAATGTGATGGATGGATAGAGATGAAAAAGCCGATACTATGTCTACCAATTTCTTTGAAAAGGACAAGGAAAAGAAAGTCATGGGAACAAGAAAAATAGGTTATTGTAACTTAGTTTAAGTTAGGATTCTGTACAGTGACATTTGTAGATGCTAAAGTGTTTTCCATATTTAGTTGCACATCCGGTACAAGGCTCAAATGGGGTCAGAAATGTGAAAGTGACATCTCCAAACAAATAAAGAATAAAGAAACAATTAGAAGTAAAACATAAATGTAATATTAATTTGTATTTACTGATTTAAAATGTACTTAAAAATGACCTTACTGTAGTCAACAGAAATATCATACCCATCAGCAACATAATGTTCTACTCTCATTCTGAAATTATATACTGCAGTACTGCACATACATCCATCTTATAATTTATTTTTAAAAGGCTTTTGATAAGTCTCTTTCAATACTGGTGAGAAACTGAGATAATCAAAACATAAGATGAACCAACGTCCTCGCGCTCTCGCAGCGGAAGCTCTAACCTTTAGGCAACTGTAGTGGTTATATATAGTTTTAATTGTCTGACAGCAAGTAAAGTTTTCAGCTTTCACCAGTCTCTGTTTATTTACGTTACCATACATAAGAGCCCAATAAATTTGGAAATATTTAAAGTCGCATTTAGAAAACTACAAAAGTAATAATAATAATAATAATAATAATAATAATAAAGATGCAAAAATTTTAACGAATTCAAGGAACACCAGAAACCTGTCACAGCAGCTTGGAAAAAGCTAGATTTGTCATATAAACAGCAAGTGTCGGCATGGTAGTCCCATGATACTAAAAAATGTGTTAACGTGCTCTTGGCCTGATGATTTTCAACCAATTGAATCCATAATGAATGTTATAATTTCCGAGAAAATAAACAATCTTCCTATGGATTTCATGTGCAGGGTCATTTAAAATTTGCGAGACCCAGTAATAATTGGATACCTTAAGTCAACATTCAATAGGTTCGGAGAATATACAAATTTGTGATGTGCAGTTTGCTCTGACCTCCGACAATAGCACCTTTTATGTGTTTATGTGCTGTTAAACACCATTCAATCAAAACAATCAATCTTCTCATTTGTTCTTTTCATGCAAGGAGCTTGTTGAAAACAAAACAACAAGTTTTCAGTCAATCTGGGATGAGAGGAAGTCACTAAGTTCTATCAGCATTTGTGTCATTGCTATATTTCAGTGTGTTAGTATGTGCTTGCACATGCAATGCAATCATCAATAGAAGGCAGTCTAATGCATTTATTACACGAAAATCTCTTACCTTTCTTGTAATTGGTTTTGCTATAACGTCCTCGAAGGAATCTGTTGGTTTCATACTTGACAAATTTTCATATAAAATAGCTACTTTCTTCTCATTGTCCCAACCAGTGGGTCTGCAAAACAAACAATAAGAACTGAAATTAAACTAAAACAATTTTTTAAAATAACAAAGCAGCTTTTATTTTAATACAAAAATTATAACTGGTGTTGAAGTCTATAAAATAAATCATTTTTGTCCTGTCAAATGTTCAATGAATGTAATTATATCTCGTGTTTTGCAGTAAGTATTTTCTTGGTTCCCTGAATGCAACCTTAGTCTCATAGTCTTGAGAACAAGTATCATAAAAGTCTTGATTATTTTTACAATTCCATTTGAGATTTAAAATACTCCTGAAAATGACATGGATGAAAGCTAGTTTTAGGTTGCGTTTGGTCAGTGTCAGATTCCCTGAACTATACTCTATTATTAAAATTATCTCCCTTTGCAAACATGCTTCCTTGTAGATTATTATATCAAAGTCCACACTTTCAATACTAATTTAACTTTAATTTATAAGAGGTAGTTATTCATCCGATTAAGAAATTCTAAGTTCTTGTTCCCATATTTAAGAATAATATCAATAAACCTAACATGGAAAAATGGTAGCTTTGGATTTTTTTGTAAATACTTTTTTGCCGATTTAGCTACATAAATGTTTGCATAAGCTGAAGCAACTATTCTGCCATTGCTGTATAATTCTTTTAGCGATACATATTTTCAAAACAAATTCTCATAAAGTTTAACATTTCCTCATCTGGATGATTTGGACAACATATAGTCTGATCTTTCAATATGCAGCCAAACCATGATTTAAGTACAGAGCCAATCAATATCTGCTGTACCAAAATACCATTTTTAAGAGGTTTATCTTGCCTTTTCAGATAATCATTTACATCTTTAACAGATGAAACTGTTCTAAGTCAAGGGTTATAAATAAATTCAATCCATTCATCATGTTCAATCTCACTTAATCAATCTGAAACAACAGGATATGGCAGAACTTCCATTGGTCAAGTCCACTTTTCCACATGTTTGTGACTTTTTGGAAGAAAAAATACATTGTTTAATTATTTACAATCAAGTAGTCAAACTCATTATGTTAAATTAGTTTCGATAAAGGCTAAGAATACTCAAAATCATGACAATTTCACTTTGCTTCAAAAGTTAAGTGATCCTGGAACATGAAAAAGGACACATTTCCCTTGTTAGCTTTCTTTATTGCCAAGGTACTGAGTTTTGGTGAATTTCCATTCGGTGGTTTACCAGTAGAAAGCATTATGGACAGATGGATGGATGGGTAATATCCTTTACTGCTAAATCTGAAAGATAAATGTATTGTTAAAGCATTTCTAAAGTCCCATAGAGACGTGTGGGTGGATAAAGAGATTGTATAAGAGATGTTGTGTCTGAAACTTACATGAACACACTATCTTTATCAACAACATGTGCTGACTTTGTGAAAGGGAAGCCATATACTCTGTGAAGTAAATATTTGTGTAATAAATCACAGTTTTTCTCTTCTTTTACTGATGTGTAACACAGAGCAGCACCATCTGATGTCTTGTTAAGGATAATCCAGTTACACTCAAATGGATATATTTAAACAGGTTTAAAACCCTATATTGCAAGGATTTATCTTGCAATACATGTTTAAATTTATCTGGAAAGGTTTATCTTCAATAATTTATTTTCTTTTATTGCAATTCTTTATGTTAACATTATATCATTTTTGTTTTAATATGCAACATATAATCAATATTAAGTTGATATGCCATTAAACCTATATATGCAATATATCCTATTGCCATTTAAGTGTATATATGGTTATTGGGTGGGGATCTCAATGATTTCCAGGTAATGACATTGGAGCAAGTCCCATTTCGCACAGGCATGGGACTTTGCCATCTACCGCCTTCAAATCTTCATGCAGTTATAGTGTGGATAAGACCCAGGTAAAATCCCCTACCCCTACGGAATAATTGAGAGCCTATATTGAATATATGAATATACGTTATACTATGTCTCCTAATGTCCTTCAAACCTGTATGCGCTTACAAGGTGCAAATCTCACAAGTTTTAAAATGATGACCCAGAGGCAACATTCACACACCAAAAGGACGCAACTCGAGGCGGCAATAAAAAAAATACTTCTCTCATATGATAGCCTTTGCATAGACAATGATGCACAAGAATGTTTTTTGTTTGCTTAATTTGGAATTTTTTTGCGTAGCTTTTAAAAAAAATCAGTCATATTGCAACGATGTCTGCAGTGAGGCAGTTTATAGTGATGTCAAGCACTGGGGCATCATACTGCAGACATGTAGCAGGATGTCTCACCCAGTCGCATTATCCTGACACCAAACTGACCAGTCCTAACACTAACCTCTTAATGCTGAGCACCAAGCGAGGCAGCTGTTAGTACCAGTATTGTAAGTCTTTGGTATGACTCGGCCAGGGATCGAACCCACGACCTCTCGCACCTGTGACGAACGCTCTAACCACTAGGCCACCGGAGCGGTTCAAGAATGTTTTACATCTACAAAATTTATGAAATTTTAGATTTTTAAATAATAGGCCTGGGATTGCTCACCTGGTTTATGTCTGCCTGTCAAACACGACCAAATGACCAAGATATCTGAGTTTGTAGGATGATTTCAATAAAGGTCTTAAATTGATCAAATCAGTTTTTTTAAAATCGTTTTAAGGGTTCTTTATATTTTTTTATTCTCTGTCCATATTTGATGGCACATTAGACACATTTTGTCCAATACAGAACTGCTTTTATTTGCCAGGTTGGTCAAATTCTGATAATGTTTACAGACATGATTTTAGTTTGTTTGTTTGATTTGGATTTTTAATGTAGCTTTAAAAAAAATTCAGTCATATCGCTATGATGTCTGCAGTGAGGCAGGTTACAGTGATGTCTAGCACTGGGGCATCATGCCACAGACATGTCCTTAGTTTTTATCCTGACACCAGGTTGACCAGTCCTAACACTGACCTCTTAATGCTGAGCGTCAAGCAAGGTAGCTGTAAGTACCATTTTTGTAAGTCTTTGGCATGACTCTGCCAGGGTTCAAAACCCACGACCTTCTTCTTCCGCGGCGGATGCTCTAAGCACTAGGCTACCGGAGTGGTTGTAAATATAGTAATTGATGCGTGTTTGAGCATGACTCCATATCATTTGGTAGTGGAAGGTTTCAAAAGTTTCTTTGCTGAACTAAATTTCTCATACAAGGTAATTAATTATTTCAAATTATGATTATGTAAATCAGAATAAGCTTCACAGAGTGAATATGCTACATAATCTGTCTACACTTCATGTCTCTTCCATTGAAACATACGTGGTGCCCATGGAAGGCAAATTTTTATAAAAAATTTGCCCCGACACTGGTGACAATTCAGAAGTTTGTATCATTTTCATATGAGCTCTCCACATTGAAAGTGCCTTCCCTGGGTCACAAGCATATTTACTGGAATTACCCTAATATATTTTGAGAAGACTCCATGCATATACTGGGTGATTGCCTGATGTAACACTATTGCTGCTATTCTCTTGTTGAACAACATCAAGGGACATGTATATACACATCAACAGTGGATGAGCAATATTTTAATTTTAAGAGCAAAAACCAGTTTACAACAAAGGATAAATTGCTTAATTAACAGTTACTCAGTTCTATAGTAAAAACTAGAGCAGTAGTGCAGTCTATGCAAATGAAGTAATTGAGATGGATCTGTATCTTGTTAATGCCTGTCAATCTTAAGTAACTTGTAACAAAATTATAAATTCTGAATTGAAAAGAAATATGTGAATGCTGCAACTACAGTCCTTTAGGCCAGGATTCTTTCTGTCAAGTTTGCTTCAAATCTTTCTGTTCAGTGGCTTTTGAGCTGTTTGTGGTCATATTTGATGGTGGATTAGCTAGGGCCTAACCGAAAATCGCCTCGGACATTCGCTTCGGCCGAATATCCGGTTTTTCAGTACTTTCCGGAAGTATTCGCCTCGGCAACTAATACACACACAAATGGTTACAAATAAAATAATTCAATAAATATCAAACTTTTTAATATATTTTTTTGACACGTAATAATTTTAGTTAATAATAACAAATTTCATCTTATAGGCGATATATACGGTATACGGTACACGAAAAGTTTAAGCTTCACATATGATAATGAAACAAACGGTACTCTCTAGAGTCGCACCTACTACTCAGTTAGTGCCCGGATCCGGCAAATAGTACATCCAAATACTCGGATTCAGTACTCGTCGACAATTATCTACTCGGTTAGGCCCTAGGATTAGCATCATTTGAAACCACCTGAAAGGCTTTATGCTATAAATATTGGCCAAATTCTGTTACCTGGTATAATATTTGAAGTCCCTTACTGGTTTTCCCCCCGCTTTTTTATAGTAATAATGGCCATATCTAAAGATCAGCATCATTTAAACTAATTTCAATGACCATTATGGACGAAAGATTTCTGTATTAAAAAAAAAATTCTTACGAGTGGTTTTGAGTTGTTAACAGTAATCATATTTTTAGCAATGTTGCCATACTGTAACAAGATTACAAAAGAAAAATGCATACATACATGGTTACATCACTAATTTATACAGAATACACATTTCATGCGTGATCCAAATTTAATCATAAATATGGTTTATAGAGTGATAACAAACTCTGCCAAAAAAGTCTATACTCCATGACTGATAGAAATTGAATCAGAAACATGGCATCCTGGGGGAAGCAAGAAAATACTGACAGACAAATGGGCTGATGACAAGTTGATGGTTGAATGACAATGTTAAAAGCTCACTTGTCTTTACATTCAGGTAATCTAAACACTGACATTGGGATCCACAGATAAGGTAACAATATACTCCTACCATATTCATACTGGGGGAAAAAAATGCCAGAGAAACTTCAAGGAATGCTTGTGTTTGGAATTGGTTAAACCTTACAATGAGAAGGATACAATTCAAACAAAACTTTCTAATATGCTGTTGAATAAAGTCAAAATGTTCTTCTTTAAAGTCATGGTCTTTCTCCAATGTTGAGATTGCATCTGACTGAAATAAAAAGAAAAAATACAATTATTTTTTCTGAGTATGTATATGCTCAAAACTTTCCAGAGTATACAAAGTCAATCTATAAATTAGCAACATGTAAAAAAAAAGCCTAGTCCTAAATGAAAATGGTTCTGCTCACGTCCAAGATGGCTGGCCATCTTGAACATCTTGTTATTGCTACTTGTCTGAATGGCTATATCAAGATGGTGTTTTCACTAAAAAGCTTCTTATCTTGTCCAGTTGGTCCTATATAAAAATGGTGCTGATATGAAGTCTGGTATAGTTGCCACAGCACCTGTCTTAGTAATCTTGTTACAGCTAATGCTTCTAGATGTTGTATTGACTTTGGGTTTTCACTAAAAGATTTCTTACGATGTCTACTTGGTGCTTAATGAAAATGGTGCCAATCTGACATCCAGTATGGTTGTCCTAACAAAAACTTAAAAAATCTTGTTGGTGCTACTCATCCTAAATGGAAATTTGTATTGACTTGGGTTTTTTACCAAAAGACTAATTATGATATCTAATTGGTCATGAATGAAAATGTCAGTCTAACAAGTATGGCAACTGTGGTAGCAAAATTTAAAATATCATTACTTTTGTCTCCTGAATTGATAATCACATTAACAGAATTTTCACCGAAGTCTTCTAATGGTGTATAGCTTGTCATAAATGAAAACTGTATTGATCTTCCATTAAATAGGGCTGCCACAGCAGCCAAGTTTAAAATCTTGTCACTCAAGGATATCTAAAAAGGTTTAAATCTCTGCATTTAGAAGAAAGAAATGGTCTTAACTTGAATTCTTGAAAGTTTGCAGACAGTGGAGTTTCGTTCTCTTTGAGCTACTTGTATTTAAATGGAGACTTATGTGTCTTGTGCCTGTCATCCATCATTCAACATTTGCTTGTTATCACTGGCAGCAATATTTCGATCTTATTTTGATAAAACATTGTATATAGCTTCATATGTCATTTTTTTAAAAACAAGTTTGAACATGATTGAGGTATATGCATATCAATGAGTTAATCTTGCATCTGAGTGACACATATTGAAGTCATATTTTTTATCTGATTTTCTTTAATCTTGGAATATATGCTTATATTATCAAGCTAGAAGACAAGTTCAATAATGAACAAGATCCATACAAATTAATGAGGTAATTCTGAATCGGACTGGCTGAGCTTGTTAATACTGTGAAGTCGATATTGTTGATCTGATTTTGATCAAACATGGAATGATATACTTGCTTATTAATGTTGATCTTGCATTAGATTGGCTGAACATGCAGTCAGCCTGAAGGCCATACTTCTAATCAGATTTGTTCTTTACACTTTTTTCATCAATGTCTCAGATGGGTTTGATTTATCAGCACGTATCTATTGAGGTGATCACGTATCTGATGGCAGACCTTGTGACCTATATTTCTGCTCATATTTCCACCAGGTTTCGTATGTAAACTGATATCATCGAGATCTCTGGTATGTACGATGATGAGCAACATTTGCATATGATAATGTGGTGCTCTTGCGTCTGATTGGCTGAGCTAGTGAACATTCTAGAAGCCATAGTTCTGGTCCAGTTATGGTTTGTAAACTTATATCAACAAGAACTTGGATGAGATCAGTTATTAGCCAAATCCACTTATTTTTTTAGGATCTAGGCTGATTAGATGGCAGGAATCGAACCTGTAACCTTCTGGTCACAAGTCCAATGTGTTAACTACTGAGCATCACAGTTCCCTTTGGTTAGGATCTCAGTAGTTTTTAAGTTATGTTTCCAGGGATGGGGCTTCAGGTGATGAAAACATAGCCATTAATCCATGTTGACTACACAAATTAACTCTCTTATAATGCCAAAAAAAGTGTATATACTTATTGGTGCAACTATGAAGAATTACTAAGTTCTTAATCAGGACATTATCCCGAGGGGTAGGAAAAGTGTATGTGTAGAATGTTCTAAACAAAAATGGAGTTGCAGTGGATGGCCCGATGGACATCAGATGATGGATCTCTACTAGCTGAGTTGAGAAAAACAACCCCTGGGAATCTTCAAGTTGATGTAACTATATAAAATTAGCATGTAAAGGTCATTTGTTCAGGAACAGCTCTAACAACATTTGTCCAAGAACACACCATTGTAGACAACCTGGATTTATCAATCATAGAATCTGAAAATACACCCTTTGGTTGCGAGTTTGACATGCTAATCTCTTCACCACTGCAACTCCATTTTGTTTAGGGCATACTATCGTCTTTTAGTGAAAACCTTATGTAGCTTTAACTGTTAAAGTAAATGGAACAACAAAATTTACAACATAGTAGCCATGGTGGTAGGTCTAATCATTTTCATTTAAGATCAACTAAATATCGTAGCAAGTCATTAGGTGAAAACCTGATGCTGATACACCATCCATTCAGGAGTTGCAAATAACAAAATTTTGAAGATGGTCGTATCAGATGTTTATTTAGCACTTTCATTTAGGACCAAGTAAATAAATATTGCTTGAAAATAGACCAACTCTAATTGGAATTTCAAGCTTGTATGTCACAGCTGGCAACTATATGCTAATTTTTGTACCAAATTCCCCTTATTAAACCATCCCTCATGCTTTCTTTGCATTAATCTAAGAAATTTTCTGTTTTATTTATTTAGCAGACAAGTCAGTATTATTTTGCATTAATCAGAATGTAATAATTTTGTACTTAATGAATACTCTTACCTCTTCAAAGAGTGTAATGCTCAATACTGATAGTAATCTGATAAATCAGACCCCAGACCTGTACTGATGCTGATGGATGGTTTTGGGTGTTAAAGTACCCCGCATATCATTTAGATGTATTGGGTATTTCATTCGTAAAATTATAATCGAATGAAATAGAATTATATCCAAAACTGGGTAATTTTCAGTTTTAAAGTAAACACAAAAACAATTAACTCAACGCACTCCTTTCTATGTCACATTTACTGCCATGTTTTTACAGAATTGAATTTCAGTTACTTTGAACAAAAGAAATGACTGTTTCTGTAAACTGTGTTTTTGATGAAGACTGGTTTCCATATTGCTTTTTGGATGATTTAATAGAGGCTAATTCAGCAGAATTATCAATTACATCTGAGAGAATACTTCTTATTATTTATGCTGATGAATGAGTGTTAACTGGCTGGAAAAAAAAGTTAAAAATTGTTTATTTTTTTCGATGAAATTAAAGCATTGTCTATGTTTTGCTCATATCCATGACAATCTGAGAATGTCTCGATACCTGTATTACCTGATCTAAAACAATTCATAAGCAAACAAATATCCTGTCAATTGTGGCAATAAAAAGTTAGACTGGTTAATCCTACTTGTTTAAATACTAAAAATGTGGGACTTTTTAATGGTTTATTTCATAAATACTCTATGTGGCACCAGACATTAAAACCAGAAATTTAGAATTCACTTTTTATTCACACAAATATATGCACAGAAATATTCATGTTCTGAGTGAATGATAAAATGCTTGCATGTCTTGGATGCATGCACAAAGAAAAATGTGGGTTTTCACTATTTTAATTGAGTGGTATATATGAATATGCCACATATCTTGGGCCCTGATTTAATCTCATTTATTCAATAAACTGTGCTATAAGTACTGGTACTGACAAATCTGTCCACAAAACACTGAAGTAGATTTTCAACACTTACCAGTATTTCTTGGAGCTCTTGCATTAAGGTTTAATAGACTATGCTGACAGGCTTGTGATGATGAAACAACTTTTTGAGTTGGTTCTACATTTTTGCAGAAGTAAATAGGTCAATTTACGTCATACTGTTAAAGCGATAATATAGACTGGTCAAGTATTGCAGGTAAAGACCACTCTTGCATAATGAATTAAATCAGAGCATGCATCAATAAAAATAATGGAACTTAATATTTTGTGTTGTAGAAAAGTGGGGGTTTAATGAATTTACTAGTGTGCATCTGCACAACATTATACGACAGAGTTCTGCTTCAGTCTGATTAAAACCATGATGAATGGATGGATGGATGGGTGGATGGGTGGGTGGATGGAGTGTTTTATGACAATTAAGCACAAAAGCTGCTATGTTAGTGCCAATAAAATATCAAATTCTGCAAAATGTAAAAATCAAATGGACAAAAATTTAGAAGTTAAACCATTTCAAACAATGTAATAAGTACAAAATCATAAAATGCAAACATAGATGTTAAAATTATGCAAAATGTATGTAAAATAAAAGACAATAGCAATACATGTAAACTCCTGAAACAATAAGGATTTACAATTTGTTGTCTAAATTGCATTTCCTTAAAAAGCTCATAATTTTACAGGTGGTACATTGCCATTAAATAATTTCTTCAAGCAGTTCATGTCTGATTGGGCAGAAGAGATCTGACAGACACAGGTGTAAGGTCCTGTCTGTTGACTTCTAATTTACAACAAAAACAAAAAACCCATGAAAAAACCTTGGAACATACAGTTTTTAATGATAACTCTCCTTAACAAGAAATGCATTGCTTTAATTGATAGGTTACTTGAACAAAGTGGACTGCAAATTCTAAATGTCAACAGAATATGAACTTATATCTGTCCCTCTCCATTTATTCAGACTGATTTCTATTTATGCCAGTAAAACAACAAGGAACTCTTAGAATAATGATAACGCGCACTTTTTTTTACCTAATTTTCTTATCTTAAGTCGGGGGTGCGCGTTGTATACAAGAACTAAAAAAAAAAAAGATTTTTTTCCAGGTCGATCTGAAGAGGATGAAGGCACTCACTACTTGTGAAATATTAAATCCATTGTACATTGCATTGTAACTAAAATGTTTACCGGTACTAGCCGTATTAAAGAAATAAATAATGCTTACAAATAGTCTTGTTCTTTGATTGCTTATGTTAATAAACTGGTTTTATTTCACGTCACTGTGTGAAGTTTTGTTCTGTGCCACGGCCGGAAATACATGTACATAACGACTTGCCTTTGTTCAAAAGCTGTGCAAAGTGCCGCATTGGAGCGGAACAAATACCACTGTGTGGATTACCGTACTTGTTTCGTAAATGTTCAGTACCGTATTCCATAACTGTTGATCTAATCGAATTTTTCTTCATTTATTATTGGTCGAATTGAAATATAATATGTGTAGAATTCAACTAGTGTTAATGTTCTCATCAGAGCATCTGTTGTGGACATATATATTTTTGCGACTACGGGTTCTTTCTTACGGGAACACTGATACTTTGTGGAACAAAATAATCAATGTATGAAGTCGGGAAACATTTTTTTTTCTCTTTGGAAAATAAGCTTGTTACTTAGTTTTATTTCTCATCTTAAATCATAGTATTTGAGATATCTTTGCGATTATACAGTGATCAATGGCTTCAATGCTTCATCGACTCGGTGTGGCCTTTTCACGGTAACCGGCGCCAGGTAAGCTTTGATGCGCTCAACATAGTTACAATGCTTTGTCTCGGTGAGCAGTATTTAATTGATTCAGGACATACAGCGACCTTTCGAAAGTAATGACGACAAAGTGGAATTTGAGGGATTTGATGCAACAGACTGCGTCAACTAGACGAACATTTAAAGGGCCCTTTTAAGGGCCAACAATAAAATCGGAAAGATACAATATCAATATTGCCACTTTTTCATTCACTATCTAAAATGACCAACTGTTGTTGCACTATGAAAACGGAGCGAAATAGCGGTAGTCAAAATTTTAAAATGCATTATATCACATGCGCGTTATATGGCAGAACTACGTTTTTTTCCACTTATTTTGGGTCGAAAATCAGGGTGCGCGTTATACATCGGTGCGTGTTATACACACCAAAATACGGTACACACTTAAGTAACTCAGTAAATATTCTACACAATTTTCTGATCAATACATAAAACGATAAAAAGCAGGCCAGACATGAGTTTAACCAACTGAAATGATGGAATTCTGTCACTGACATCCAGCATACACAATTATACACATTTCTCTGATGGACCTGGCCCTAGGAACCAATCCCACTAAAGTTGAGTTTATAACAAGTGCTTATATTATCAGACTTGATAAATATTTGTTTTAAATGAAACTGTTCTCTTAATGTACTTAAGACATATACTGGAAAGTTGAAACTGCATTAGGGATTCTGTAAATGGCTGAAAGTAACCGCAATAGGGATCTAAGCTTCTAGCTCGAAACATGTTTGGGAGTAAAGCGATTTCAAGGCATCCAACAAACAGCTTAGTACCTTAGTTATGACTACAACTATGGGTATTCCCAAATTCTGACTCAATATGTTCTCCCCAAGTGGTAGGAGACCACCATCTTCCTCTGATGTTGAGTTGGAGGAATGTGGGTGCAGGGGATTTACATCTCGTCGTGATGTGGACTGCGTCACTGAATGACTCTCATCAGGTTCTGTGTATTCTTGGAAAAACCTAATTACTGCAACAGAAGAAATATAGCTAAAATGGTGTGAAAACACTGCCACTGTAGAATTAAACAATGATGAAAATGCAATTTTAATGAATCAGCAATCACTACCCTATAATATTTAGTTTAAAATGTCATACTTGAAAATATGATGGCCTGACTGATAAAATGAGGATAATTTTATAAATATTACCCTTACGTTTCTGACCACAGCATTATGTGGTTGTCTGGATTTTCAGTCTTGTGAGAGATGGTCTTGGAGCTATCATAATGGGTAACCTTTGAGCCTCTCTAGTGGTAAACAATACGTTTTTTTTTTTTTAGCAGAGTCTCTGGGACTTAAAATATATTTGGGGGTACCTTAAGTGATGTAGGGTATTCGCTTCAGGGAAAACTATAGAGTGTTCACATATAAACTCAGCACTGGTGTTTCTGAGATTAAACATCATGTTAATTACAAAATAGGCAACATTTGGTTAATGAATTTCATGCTAATTAACTAATGCAACTTGATGTGTCCATTTCAAAAGTTCATTCCAAAATGCAACACTACTGTACAAACTCACTTATAAGTTGGTTCCAACCGCTAACAACACAGACCCTGATCTGTAGTTGCATAATGTGATAGCAGGTCAGGTATATGTTGTTTGTTCCACTGATTAGTCCTAACAAACTGCAAAGACCCAGATCTGCTGGGACATTATGCAATGGGAGAACTGGGTCTATGCAGCTAGATCTGACTTGTACCCTCGCATACGGTAGTTTGATAAATTATACCCCTTTCAGATTTATTACCCGTAGCCATGGACAATGTTTACTGTATAATAAAAACCCCACTGAATACAAAAATCCTTCCAGAACTATTTAGTCATCCCTCAAAATATACTGACAAAAAATTATAAAATAATAAAAAGCTGATACTGCTGTTGCAAATCATATTTGTGATCACTTTCTGAAAAATAACAATAGTGTACATAAAATCAATATTATGCAAATAAATATATATATTCAGATCATCTTGACTAAAGTAGCCTTTGGCATCCCTACATACAAAATTACTCAACAGCTGTTTTTTACACATTGGCATACTAATCAATTACTATATCAGGTTGAAAAAACAACTGTTAAATTTCATATGGGCAGCCCTATCAATGCCAATTGGGGATTACCAAATCCAAACTTTATCATCTGGAGTTTAATCCAACCTTAGCCATACTGCATGCCATTTTAAAATTCTATCATGTAACTGGCTGGATTCTCATGGCTGTAATGCATCTACATCGAGAATCAATACTTAAATGCATTTTTATACATGTAAAAGATTATCAAAGAGCAGCAAAGACCCATAATGAGTACAATCAAATCTGGGTCTATAGTGTTCATTTGAAATGTTAGTGAAGCAGCATAGACTTTGATCTACATATTTATTATGCAACAGGGTAGAATTTGGGTCAATGCTATTCACAGTAATTTAAAACAGCCAATCCTGACATACTTGCATATTAACTTGGTCCATGCTGTAGCTTGGTGCATAAATGTGATAACTTGAAGCAGGAGTCATTGATATGCATGAACAAGAGTACTGTGAATGGCACATTATATACCTGCCTGATTTTTATGGTCCACTATGCAGATTACTGCAATGTTTGGTGCAGAAATGTTCTTCTATCCGTTACAATGACCATGATCTTTGACCTTTTAACCACAAAATAAATAGGCTTCGTCCTTACCTCAAGCATAAACCATTCATAAAGTTTGCTTCAGACCTGTGCTGTAAAACTGATATTATTGTAAAGAAAACAGTCTTTCTTCTTTCAGTGAGTAACCTTGACCATTGAACTCAAAATCAATAATAATGAGGACTTTGTATAGCGCCTATTCTTTTGAAGCTCTAAGCGCTCTACACCATCAATAATGATACGACTACACTACAGAACAACAAATGACAAAACAATGAAATTGGAAAACATAAAAACATGCTGAAAACATATAAAGATACAAAACATGATTAGGTCGCTAAGTTTGTCCCAGCAGTCGAAACAGGTGAGTCTTAAGAGCACTCTTTAAAAAGGGACCACTGTGTCTTTGTGTCTAATTTCATTGGGCAATTCGTTCCACATCGCCGGGCCCTGGTGTGCAAACAAACGTTGTCCATATGACTTTGTTTTCACCTTGGGAACAATGAGTATACGATTATCAGAAGAAGAGCATAAGTATCTAGCTGGTGTATACACATGGGTGAGGCTGGATAGGTATGTTGGACTGGAGTCTGTCATTGAAACATAGCACAGAGAACAAATTTTGTGTTTGATTCTGTATCGAATTGATAGCCAGTGTAGGGTACAGAGCAGGGTGAGGTGTGCTCTGATTGAGGTACTCTAAAGATGATCCGTGCAGCTGTGTTTTGAACTTTTTGAAGTTTCTGGAGTAAATATTGTGACAAACCAGACAGAATTGAGTTACAGTAGTCCAGTCTTGAAAGTACTAATGAACACACAAGTGTTTTTGTGGCATCAACTGAAAGATATTTACGAATGGAACTGATGCGTCTCAATTCAAGATATGCAGCCTTGCAGATGTTCATGACATGTTGGTGCAATGTGAGAGTACTGTCTAGAGTAACGCCTAGGTTCCGTATGGACTGTGAGAATATAATGTTGGTGTTGCTCATATTTATTGTCTGCGGTAAAGGATGTGAATGAGAAAGTCTTTGTGTTGTGATCAGAATAGCCTCAGTTTTATCATCATTCATCTGCAGCTTGTTTGATGTCATCCAAGATTTCACATAAAAAAATGCAGTTTTCTGCTCCATGAATGGTAGCATCAACTTCAGTTGGGTAGCTAGACTTGTATATTTGGGTGTCATCAGCATACAATTGGTGCGACACTGGGTGATGATCTATGTCACTTGAGAGCAACTGAGTGTACAGAATGAAGAGAACAGGTCCAAGAACAAATCCCTGTGGAACACCACAACATATGTCAACTGGGCTTGAGTGTATTCCATTTGCAGATATAATTTGTGTCCTGTTCACTAAGTAGGACTTAAACCACTGTAAGGCTATATTCTGAATGCCAAATACATGCTGGAGACGGTGAAGTAATATATCATGATCTATTGTGTCAAATGCTGCAGATAAATCCAGGATAGTGACAACTGTAATCTTTCCACTGTCCAAAGCAGAGAGAATGTCACTAAATACTTTCAGAAGAGTAGTTTACGTACTGTGGCAAGGGCGATATGCAGACTGAACATTGCTAAAAAGACTGTTTGAATTCAAACGAGATACAAGTTGAGTTAACAACCTTTTCTAAGATTCTTCGTTACCCTAAGTGGAAACCAAATTCAGTTTTTTTGCCGGTATGAGAAGTAGAGTACCATTATTGAATAGAATCCATTTTATTCCTTCATTCAGTAACTATGACCTTTTACCTTTTGATCCTGAAATTAATAGGAATTTGTATTATCCCAAGTGCAACCTATCCACAAAGTGTAGTAACTGTAGACAGAACTTGAGTTATCATACAAAAAGCTCTTTTCCACTTCAGTCAAAACAACTCTGACTTTTCACTTTCCGAACTAACATAACCAAGACAACAAAAAAGTTTGCTAAATGTAAAATGTTCAAGTTAAATGGGGAAAATAAAATTATGTAAACAACAGATAGATGGATGGACAACATCATATTATATTACATTTCATGTTATGGTTTGTGCATGAAATTTAAAAAAATGGACAAGGAAAAATGACTTTTAGTATTACTATTATAAATCATCGGTGTAATCAATTTCAATGGCATGAAACATTTAATACATAATAAGAAGGAAGTACTAAGCTACTTTAACACAAGTGATGATTTTTAAGAAAGCAAATCTACTTGTTCAACAAATTAAAATGAATAAGTACAAAAAATTAGAATATGCTGATCAAAAGCTTGGGCTAATGTCTATCAACAGAAATCATATATCTACATTTACATACAAAATAATAAGTTAGTAATAATCTGCTATAAAGCTGAATTTCAATTCACATACTGCTGAACTGCAAACTAAACAGTCCATCTGATGCATAAACAGCAGTTCAGCAGACCAACTAGAAGGGGTCATGATGACTATATATATATATATATATATATATATATATATATATATATATATATATATATATATATATATATATATATATATATATATATATATATATAAGTAAAAAATGTACTCTAGTAGGTTTTTTGTGCTAATGAAAAGTCTGGCTATATCCATCCCTAGTGACTGACACATAGCTACCCTTACATTGGGAATGGAAAAGACAGGTCATGCTAAAACCTGAAAAATGAACAAAGCTGCAAAGACAAAAATCAATATGCCAATCTCCCTATATGAGCACAGTATTCTTATCACAGCATTATGACACACTCCACAAAGTAAACAGACACCATCAATAGAAGTGATCCAGACTGATCAATACACGAGTTGGATGTTAATGTATTATCAATTCATCATTATATCAATTGGAAGGATCAATCTGTTTGTTTGTTTGATTAGGAATTTTAACATAGCATTAATAAAATTTCAGTCATATCGCTACGATGTCTGCAGTGAAGCAGTTTATAGTGATGTCTAGCACTGGGGCATCATTCCACAGACATGTAGCATGATGTCCCACCCAGTCACATTATCCTGACACCAGGCTGACCAGTCCTAACACTAACCTATTAATGCAGAGTGCCAAGTGAGGCAGCTGTTAGTACCATTTTTGTAAGTCTTTGGCATGACTCAGCCGGGGATCGAACCAACGACCTCCTGTTCCTTGGGCGGACACTTCAACAATTAGGTCACCAGAGCGGTTTAAGATCAATCTGATGGATACCATATTAGAACCATTATTATTTGCAACCAACCAAACATTACAAAACATCTTTTGGTCAAAACCCAATGTCAATATGACTATCCATCTAGGAGAAGTACCAATTCTCTCTATTCTGGAATGAGTAAAATTTGGTTATTTAGTGACCTACTTATGGACATTCCTCCACATGACCACCAAAGAAAGGATTTGATGCTAATGTCTGCAATCTAAGTGTAGCTTTGTAATGCTCTCTAAGAAAGGTGGAAGTAGAAGATTCATGCCTCTCTGTGGCCTATATATTCACTATTGCTTTTCTGGCATTGGCAAGTTTGGCTGTTAAATGTCAGGTCTATTTACACTGGGGTCTTGTAGTTTTCTCTTTAAACAATGCAGTAAGTCTGAAACTCATCCAGACTGAGGTAAATGTGAGTTAGCACTTTTTATCAAGAAATGAACAGACGCAGGGACTTTGTACAATGTTGGTGACGAAGCAGGATTTGGGCAAATTCAGGCAGAAGCAAATAAAAAATTTTCTCAATGGATCCACTGAAAGCTGAGTTTATTCATTCCATTGACAGATCGAGAATAAGTTATGCAAAGCTGGGGCTTTCAGCGTCACATTAGCTGAAAAGGTTCTACCTAAATTACTTTTGGACCAACAAGCTCTCAGGTTGTAACCTTTCTGTCTTAAAAATAAGGCAGCTGAAATACTAATGGCATCCTTCTCTATATTACCATATTTTTCTGACTTACCTTCACTCCATTTGCTATGTCTTGCCAAGACTGCAATCTACTGAATCAGATGTTGCCTGTATGGCTTGTATTATTAAATTTTGAATAAAATTCATATCTTTGCTTTTTCTTCCTGATGATCTAATGGGTTCCATTGTATCCATCAGAACATTTATCATGCAGAATTGCTAGGTTCAATAATATTGATTTTGATATGAATCAATGCAAGCTGTTCAGTTCTTTCAATTGAAAGAGTATCTCTTAATTAACTATGCTGATACAAACAAAATGTATAAAGCGTAAAAAAAAAATAAGGAAAGAGTTTCCAGGTGATATAATATTTAATAGTCGGCTTAGCTTATATGCATGGCCTTGGGACCCGATGCTATGATATGCAATTAAGTGGTGTATGCACTAATCCGGCGTTAATGTTATGGTGTGTATCTGGTGCAGCATGCATACTGATACCCATTATTTCTCCAAAACAAACCTCTATTTAAAATAGGTTCAGGTTAAACTGGGCGTTTAAAAAATAAAGACATTAAATATGTATGAATACATACGCAGTGGCATCGACAACAAACCTTTTCATCATAAACATACGTAATTATTATTTATCCTTTTATCATTTTGTTGAACACAGTATTATATAGTTCTACATAATCCATTTGTTTACATATGTGAAAGTTCAAAATTTTCTACATTGGATAATCCATTATTGTGCTGTCCGATTCATTCGTGCTATCGCTGTCTTTGGCCGATTCCACAGAAGCCGCTTCATTGTTCGGTGCTGCAGCTGGTGCACAAAGAAAGGTTTTGTCTACTATCGTGCCTTCTGGTGATCAGCAGAGAGTCAGAAAGCTAATGCCGTCTTGTTAATATTTATGGTTATCTACTAAAGTGCCTCCTGGTGACCAATGGAGATCTAATAGCTGTGATGTCGATATTAACAGACCTCATTAATCAACCTTGACTGCCAATGTTCGGAATCGGTTTGTTTTCATTTTGAAGAAACAATTTTGAACAATGCAGTTATCCGAAGCAATTTAAGACATAATAATGCATGTTGGGATCAGAAAAATTCATGCAATAATGCAAAATATGCATATAGACAATATGCAATTGTCCGAAATTGATAATTTCTAAAACAATAGAATGTAGTCTCGCTTTCAATAAATATTGAACATTTTGTCATATGTGTGATTTATTCAAAACTGTATTTTATGTTCAGAATATGTTTTTATCTAACATATTTATGTCAAACTGAAAGCAAAATGTCTGCCATATCGATAATCACTGGTATTATTTATTAATGGTATTTATAAACATCCACCAGCCTAACTTTCTACTTTATTCTATCCTCTCTTTACTGCATCCATTAAAATACCATGTGTGCCTCTCTCACTTAATTCTTAGAACGGGATCATCAATCTTAATCATCATCAACTGAACATGACAGGAAGGAGACTGGAGACTGAATAATTTAAGGTTATCTTCCACATTTATTGAGTCTTGGGTCAGGCAAGTGCTTTCAGTGATGGTGAATTAGAAACTGCTTAGACCAATCTGTACCAAATGGAGAATATATTGATCTTGGCTGAACTGTGTCAAAATATTATAAAATGTTTTAAACAAACTTTTTGAAATTCTGAAACTGTAGGCAGCAGTTGCCGTTCTAATATATGACAACATTTTCTTATCTACTGGTGTCTATTGGTATCCCTGCAGGAACAACATTTTTTCAGCAAACATTTTAAATTGAAGCACAAAGACCCTGACCTTTGATCATTTAACCCCAAAATCAATAGGTCTCATCCAAAGGCTTTTGATAAAGGTACAAATGGTCTACACCTAAAGTTATTATGTAAAAACCAATTTTCTTTCAATCACAGTGACCATGATCTTTGACTTGCTGAACAAAAACAAATCAACATATTTCTTTATTACTCCATGCACAAGTTATCCACTAATGTTGGTCGAAAGCTACATGGTCAATAACTTAATTTCTCTGCACACAAACCATTTTCTACTTTCAGTTACAGTGACCTTGACCTTTTACCTCAAAATCAACAGGCAGAATTTGAAAGTGAACTCTTTTTTTTTTTTTTAAAGTTGCAATTCTGACACGCTAACCACTGAGCTGCTACAATTCCCACACAGAACAGTGTACATGAAGATATTGCAAACTGTTGTCCAGCCAGTAGGCCTTGATAAAGTATTGGGCACAAACAATTAAGAATTCCCAAGATCATGGAATCTGTCTAGTATTATTATCACATAGCATACCTGACTTGCAAAAATAACAATCTTCAATATACAATCTCAACATTGTTGCTGACAATGCAGACAAGACAAATAATTTTTAGGCTTGGTTTGGTACCTTATCAAACAGTAGTCAATAAAGGTCATTCAATGCTGAGGCATTTGGAGTCATACACAGTTTATTGAGGGGGTAAACTAATGCTCAAAGAATACATTTTTAGATACAAGTCTAGGGCTAGTGACTTTAAAAATACATCACAAGCCCTAACTCACATTCCACAAGCCTCCAATTTCCATATGCCCCAAATTGTCTCCTTTTTAAAACCCTTTGAACCCGACAGGCCGGTTTACCGGCCTGTTGTAACGGTGTATATACCCGAAAGGCCGTCATAACCAGACAGGCCAGTATACCGGCCTGTGTTATGTTATTCGCTAGATTCCCTATAAAAGTGTCAAAATTTGCCAGGGAAGCTCTGGTTAGGGTGCCGAAATATGGGGGAGATTAGGGTTCATAGGGTTAATATTATTTGTCACAAAATGTTTCAGCTGCTACACTTCAATATGAAAAGATGAAAATAAAATCATTTTAAACTGACTTGTGTGTTTATTGGATCTTAATAGTCTTCATGTAAAACAATGTTTTCCTAAAGGCCCTGAGGTCAGCAATTGTCTAATTACTCTAACAATGTCCTTGTCACTCAATTTATGTTTGCACTTTTGATGATATAAAAGGTGCTGCTTTAATATATTTAACCAAAGTTTCGCTAATGTAAGCAAGGACAGCTGAATTTGTATCCATTAAACTTTAACTTGGAACATCTGGAACTATGCAATAGTAATTAAACAAGAACATTAAAAACAAAACTAAACTACTAGAGTGTTTTTGCTTAAATCATTTTCGCCTGTCTTTTCTTTTTATCTTAACATCACCAAAGGATGGCAGATTTTTAAATCAAGAACTCTAAATGCAACCAGATCACATCTGATCCCTGAATTACTTAACAATACCTCAAAAAAACATCCTGCATTTGACATAAACTCACCAGATTACAACAATAAAGTAAACAATTAACAGCTTATGTCTATATTGACTGGTTCTAGCTGGCTTTTGGCAAACAAATAATCCAAAATGGTATTTCAGTACCACATGAAGCCATGTGAGCACTATAATGTTTAGTAACCAAGGCATATATGTTCCCCATTCACAGATTCCATGCTTCACTTCATGCAGAAAGTTACATCTTTCTATAAAAGTATGGTAAACAGATGATCTACATATGGGTAAATACATTGGGATAAATATTAACAATTTGCTAATCTATCCACAACTTGAAAAAAGTTTCACATTTCATTGGCACAATTAAAGTTTTCGCTGGCAAATTAGACTTTTTGGGATATGTCCAATGGGCACTTCACTTACAACTTACAAAAGGGACCCAATCTGAAATTAGAGGAATCCTGGGTGTCAGGCCAACAGGTTCTTGCACTGGCTAAATACAATTTAATTCTTTAATACTTACAAGTTTTTATGAGCCATGACAGATGCCCAGTGACCAGTTTTCCATTCTCCATAACGGCCAACTCTAATAAGACCTTCTAAGTAAGGCAATTTGATATATTCATTAAGTTTGACCATTTTTTAGTAAGGTGTAATGAACTTATCATATGTGCTGCTATTGTCAACATGGAAAACATACATATGAAAAGTTCGATATGATGCTGTGAAGGCAACATTATGTTCAACTTAAATTTCTGAAGTATACCTAGATCTTTATAACCTCCAGATCAATTTCAGAAACTGCATTTCCAAACCCAGCGGAGGTCTAAGGCTTCTTGTAGGATTTCTCAACTTGGCTTATCTTTACTTTTTTTGATTTCACATGGTAGCAGCAATCATCTTTCTTGCTGTAAGTAGTACTTCAATAAACTCAATTTGATGCTCCATAAAAATAATTTTTGCCTTTCCCGCTGTTTTTCCATATACAGCCAAGAATCTGAATATTCCTTTTCATACTTGTGTACCAGCTTTTAGAGACTTAAGTGACTAATTGTCTTTGTTCACCTTCAATGAGTTTTCGTTTGTTAGAGGAAATTTCCAGACAATGATGTTGATTGATCATGCCAGGGTTCTGCATGAAAAGCATGGTGAATTAAAGCATCTGAGACACTCCTGTTAAGTTAGTTTGGTTCACTGACTGACTACACTCAGTCTCATATGAAAACCATGATCTAGACCAACATCTCATTTTTCAATGCAATGATCATATTTTCATATTTATTTTACTTTATTCTGTAAATCCATAACTTTAGGGGTATTTCAGTGACACATAGTCAGAACATAAGGGCTGATAGGCCTGAATCAACCTGTGAGTAACGGGTGCCAAGTACTTCAACCATATGCCTAGTTGTCACTTGTCACTCAGTCTGGAGACTGCTGACCAATGAACAATAACTGGTGACAGAGACCTGCTGCCATAATATCAATCCTGGAAACTGGACTCCTCTGATGATCTAGACCCTTTTTAATAAGGCACAAGTCTGTCTGAGTGAAATGAATATGACTGCTTTCCTTCCCCCAAAATGGCAGATATATGTATAATGGGTTAACAACACTTCATCACCAAAAAAATGGCTACATTGTGCCAATTAATAGTTCTGCAAATGTAAAAATGAAGAATTGCACAAAACTCATAGGTGATCAACCCTTCCAAATACATGTAAACATATGAACTGCAATATACTGGTACAAGATAAAAATGTAAAGATGTTAATATTTGGTAAGATGTACAAGAACCAAAATTTTAAATGCACACTAATAAAATCCTTCATTTATATGAATGGGAAAGCTGGTGCTATCCTTGAACCAGGAAGCATCCCTGATCACTCCTGAGATGAGATCTATTTACAAGAGAAGAATGTGGCTCCCTTCTTTCTGCCACTACTGAGGTGGCAGCTCTGTGCCAAATTCAACAACTGACATGGCCATAAGGCACTGAAAGTACATCTACATGAGTGCATTCAGCACATGCCAAGCAGGTAGCGTCAATGTCCTAGGATTTATGGCTGCAGTTATGCCAAAAGATACAAAACAATGAAATGTTTGAGCACCCAAAGACCTATAATAACCACATCAAGTTCATGGAAAAGAGTGATGTAATTAACTTAGACATCACACTGGGACTATTTATTTTTATTCTAGATCTTCCATTACTTACTGGAGGAGGAATTCACCTTGGACTTAGGGACATGCACAAAGAAAAGTCAAAGCAATGTAAGAAGAACAGTTAATCTATTACTTCTATTAAAATATTCTTGGAGCCACAATATGCTTACTGACCTGGGCTGATCTGATCACAGGATTCAACCCTGCACATCTTTTGGTTGTGAGTATGGTATGCCAACTACTAACCCATCACTGCACTTCCCACTCCCGCACCGAGGAATCCAGCATCCCCCTCCCCAATGCTTGTACTGTGCACAAGTCAAATTTATGATAATTTATGCCCCCATTTTGTGATCAATATTTGACAGATTTCATACTAAATGCAATGTAACAAATATGCTAAGAGTTCTTAGTATTAAGCTTTTTACAGGTGTGTGATTCATATATATAAATTAAATCAATCCATAGGGAACATATGGCTTTGTCAATCTGAAAGTCTGTGCAACAGGCTGGACAATACTTATTGCACATGTTTGTAAACAAATATTATTTTTGCAATTATTTTCTCCCACCCCCCCACATAAATTTCAAATAGGTGAAAAAAGTCATACGGTCACAAGGGCATTTCAACACCAAATATTTTTGTAATATGTAATTTTTTAGAGTCTTATTTTACACACCTGTAAATGGCAATTATTCACTTTATTTAGATCCTCATGCATCCATATTTGGAAGATTCATTATTTACATGCCATGAGAAGCACATAAATTCATAATGAAATACAAATGGCAAAAATCATTGCTAAAGTATATGAACATTTTTGGAGAAACTCAACCTAAAAGTGTCATACAGTACAATGGTGAATGTTGTGTGCTGTGATTGCACAAAGCTAAGCATGTTGATAAACGAATTCATATTACTCTCTACTGTTAGGATTGGACTCAATGTGCTCTTTTCATGCAATTAATAATTTTTATCTGAAAGTTTCTGGATGAAAGTAAAGGTGTTGTTGTTGTTGTTGTAGCAGTAGTACAGTTTAACAACATTTTTCAGCACATGATAGGCTATACATGGCAGCCAGTATTAATGGTGAAAGAGAACCCGGGCAAAACCCACGGAAAGAACCACCAACCCATGAGAAGCTACTGGCAAGCTTTCTCACATACCCACATTGGCTGAATCTGAGACTTGAACCCACCCAGACAGGTGAGATGCCAGTGATCCATAATGAATAGCACTTTAGACCACTCAGGGCCCCAAAGTTAAGGTGTAGAGCATTCAATAATCAGGACTGAATAGACTTTAGTTAAGTAAATTTAGTATTTTAATTTTTAATTAACAATTTATATCTGAGTAAATGTAATACATGACCTGTACGACTCATATTTTAGAGCAATACGAAGACCCTAATATGCAATTTAGCACACTCTTGACATATTCTGCCTTACTTCATCCTCTGCCACTAATTATTATGATCTACAAGCATATGACAATGTCAGATAGTCAAATATACATGTAAAATTTCTCACTGATGAGTTTCATGCAATTATGATATTATTTCATGATTCTGTATGCACGAGTTTATTCTTCCATGCTTCAAAATCAGAAATTTTAGTGGCCGAGTTGAACTTTATTTTCACATTATAACTGATGCCACTGCAACCCTAAAATAAATTCTAGACAGACAGGATCAGAATTAAATCTAAAATAGCTGGAAGCCAGAATTTGCTACAAACATTTCCAACAAGTAGGAAAAAGTCTTAAAAAATGGCAGAAGTACTATTGAGTGATGTAATGCCAGCATGGGCCTCTTTTTAAGATTATAAATAAGAATCAATGATTAGCTGTCTTTAACACTCTGTGACAAAGATCTATTATTGTAAAACCTGTTTTGCAAAAGTATTTGTTGAAAGATTTTTTTTCTCATGTCCTAGTGGAGACATTGTAGAATGAGTTTTATCACATAACATAGCAGCAGGTCAGAGTCCATGCTGTTCATTTAATCTAATGTATGATTTAAGGGTGTAGGCTACTATTGTACAATCAGTACATGCTATACAGCTTGAAATTACTTGATATGATGGATATAATATCCCTTATTACCAGAGAGTATTGTGGCACTAATCGTATTAAATAATGAGAAAGAAAAATACACACTTTGAATAATTGCAATAATGGCCTTGTGCAAAAGTTTGAAGTCAACCTGTAGTATGATAGACATTATGAAATCTTTGGGGATTTATAACTTGCCATAAATAAGCTGCACAAAGCCCATGTGATCTAAATAATTTTGTCGACTGAAAAATGTATTAAGCAAGATACACTTTCACCTGTGTGTTTGATAAGGGTAGTTTATGATCGTCAACTTATCAAGTAGCTGAATTTTTAAATATTCATTTAGCTGGTAGTTTCTATAAATAATTGGTGACAAGACACATTTTCTAATACTGTTCTATTTATTGATACTTACTAAGAGAAAGGTATTCAGTTAAGAGTGATGCAAAAAACTGTGCGCGCGAGTGTGTGTGTGTGTGTGTGTGTGTGTGTAATTTGGATTTTTAACATAGTTTTAACAATTTTTTAATGGTATTGCTATGATGTCTGCAGTGGGGAAGTTTATATAAATGTCTAGCTCTGAGGCATCATGCCGCAGACATGCTTATTTCTGACCTGACATGTTTTGAAGTGTTACAAGATCCATCTACTCTAATAATTTCCATCACAATAACACCCACCACATCTGGTGAAATTGTCTTTAAAAATATAGACTGGTTAACTAACTGGCAAATCAATTAAATGAATCTGTTAGGCAAGTTCATTTTTGAAGAAACCCATCTGTTTTGTTGGAAATGGAAATCATATATATAGTTCCTATAAATAGCAAAATAGGAAAGTGATCTTATGCTTTTCTTATGCAGCAGTCACCGTTTAAAAATATTTTCAAATTTATGAGTCCAAAAAAGAGACGATAATAAAAATGATAAAAAACAACAATTTTCATAGCCTTATCTTTATATCCGAATGTAGCTGAAAAGTGTATTCCATATACAGTTTAGTGTCAATATAATTTGGTGAAAAAAGCATAATGTATGGCATGGATGTGAATACATATGATTAATGGGATTATCTTTCCAAGTTAAACTGCACTTTTATTCTCACTAACTAAATTGTGGCAATACATTAATGACCAAAGCTGGGGCTATTATAGAACAAGTCCACTGACTGACACCACCATGTAATGATCCATAAAAAAAGGTTTCTGTTAATTTAAACTGCAGTATAGTGTCTGCTCAAAAATCAGCATTTTACATGCTGGTGAGTAGATACATGTATGATTACAGGAATTAACTTTTCACACTTGAATTGTCTTGCAATACAAGGCCTGATCTTGTCAAATTTCTTTTTTCTATATGACTGTGATTATTATCCAGTCCATGGAGAAGCTATAACTAATTACAGTGATTAAATATGGATAGTTATAATTTCTGCAAGTGTATATAAATGTGTAAACCTTGATTAGCAACTTCATGACAAAAGCATGTGTTCATAGATTTCAAAAAGGCTTTTGATATAGTGTGGCATGAGGCATTGTGGGCCACAATGAAGAAGTACAACATGGGTCAAAAGTTGACCAATACCATCAAGCAGCTGTACGCCAAGACTACCAGTGCAGTAATTGCTCAAGGTTCTGTGGGGGACTGGTTCAAGACTACAGTTGGAGTACGGCAAGTCTGTCTCCTGCCACCCACACTTTTCAACATCTACTTAGAGCGCATCATGAGCGAAGCCCTGGAAAACCACTGTGGGACAGTCAGCATTTGGAGGGCGTAACATCACCAACCTCCACTTTGCAGACGACATTAATGGGCTGGCAGGCAGTGAAGATGAGCTTGCCACCTTAGTGAAGAACCTGGATAAAACATCTTCCAGTCATTTGACATGGAGATAAGTGCAGAGAAGACAAAGCTGATGACAAACAGTAGCAAACATATCTCAACCAATATTAAAGTCATAGGACAGGAACTGCAAACAGTGGGCCAATTCAAATATCTCGTTTCCATAATCACGGAAGAGGGATCAAGAACAGAAATTTTGTCACGTGCAGCACAAACAAAGGCAGCTATGTCAAAGCTAAGACCCATCTGGAGAGACAAGAACATCTGTCTGAAAACTAAAATGAGACTATGGAGAGCACTAGTCATCTCAATCTTTCTGTATTCATGTGAATATTATGCTAAAACCATAAAAGCTGAGTTGTAGTTAACTGTTTGCTTTCATGTAAGCTTCCTTACACCATACCTGTAAACTTTCACGCTGTGAGACCCCCCCCCCCATTTTTGGGGTCGCTCCATGCCTACATCACAATTTCATAATCTCTTTCGATTTTTGCAGAGAACACCCGAGTGTTATATTATTTCTTCGATCTTCATTTCTTGTAAACAAGAAAAATGCTACATGTTCTGTTGTTCTGTGATATATTGTTGTGATGAAATAATTACTTTACTAGAAAGAATTCGATTCATCAGTAAAAAGAATGTTAAGTTTAAATATTATTCACGTAAATTTTTCTTTCCTCTACAACAGCACAAATAAATAAATAAACCACAACAAAAATTAAACCACTACAACAAAACTGTCCACATTTAATTTTAGTCCCGAAAATGATCATTATGAATGCAATTAACTCCATACACTATAGTGCCATTCCCACAAAAGAAACTTAAACAAGCGAACACCTGGCATTTTATACTGTATATACCATTGTTAATTACCATCGTTAAATTAAAAGGAATGAAAATACATACCATGCAGCAAGTGTGTCCTCAAAATACGTTTTAAAGTAAACAATACTAAATGCTTTACAAGTTCACAATAAGGGAATAAGGACAGATATACGAGGAGAAAAATAGCTGCCACATTTATGTTACCATGAGGCTGCCTATTTAGGTGACTTAAGAGGAACAAAACTGGGAATCCATTATTTGCCAATCAATTGCTAGCGCTTGCATAATACACAATACTGAAGAATGTGGTCTTCGAATTACGCTGGAGGGCCTGTTGTGTTCTCAAAATACATGCATCGATAAGGATTAACTTTTAAAAAGTCATGATGGCTTTCTTGCTTGTTTATTTAAGACTAACCTTTAGCTATTGTGCAATGTGGCAACAGCTGACCAGAATATGAAAATAGGACATGTCTTGTGGGGAAAAGAGGGTGTGACCCAATTCCCTCTTAACAGATGTTTCAGTGTCTTAATGATTAACTATCCTGTACTGCTGATACAAAACAAAGGACAAATTCCCGGACTATTAACATATAAGACACCAAAACATCAAGCTTTCCACTGTGTGGAAAGTTACGATGTTTGCTCAGCCAAAACGCAAAAATAAAATTGGTTGATGTTAACCTTAGTTGATCTACATAGGAATTTTAGCCATTATTATTACTACTCTTTGTGAATATGTAAATTATGCTGGTTATGTGCATTATATAACTAAACATTCATACTTTTTAAAATTGTTACCTCAATTTGTAGGATTGCTTAAAACAATGAAAATGAGTAACACGAGAGTGCTTGATTCAATGTAAACGGAACAGCTATTAAGGACTAGCTGAATGTTATCTTGAAGAATGCATTTTGGCTGAAACAATAAATAAAGGAAAATCTGCATCAATATGTTTGGGAATAAATAAGGATGTAAGTGACGCCATGCACGCTTTGCACTGTGCAATTATTGTACAGCCTGGTCTCTCCAGTGAACGCAACCAGCCCGCAAATTAATAAGTCTGTATTTACCTTTAATTAATTTAGTGTTGAAGAAATCAGAAATTATGCACATTCAAAATACTAATAAATTCACTCATAGTATTTTATAACAGTTTAATAATTTTTGGGTCACAGAAAGCTTTTTGTTTTTACATGTCTATGTCTTAGGACACGGAACAGATTATTTTTTTCGTGTCCCAAGATTTACAGTCATTACAGTAGTCAACAAGAAAGTCTGTTAAGTTTAGACATTAACCTGCAGATAAGCTGACCACTTTTCTTCAAGACCTTTATTTTTTCATAAATTATTTGGCTTATACTTGAATATATACGTTAATAATAAACAATCAGGATTTTTATTCCTATCATTATTTTAAGCTGAATGATATTACTACAAAAAAAAAAAGGTTTCCGTGTTACTAAATGTGCCCTCTTGACTGGATGACTACCATGGCTTATACACATTCTGTGGGAAACACCATCAGTACGGTATTATTGATGAGCCAACAACATATTGATACATTAAAAGGATGCTAATATTTGACATGTACATGATAAGTAAAAGTACTTACAACTTTGTTCATAAGATTTTCTGTCTTCTGGAGATATCTTCAGCCTGTCCAAATGTTGTCGGAGTACTGTAACCCATTTTTCTATAGTCTCCATGATACTCCATGGATTAGCCATAGAGGCCACAATCATGACAATGGTATGTTCAAAATTACTCTCTGACAAGGCATACTTGAGTAATCCTGTATGATTTAGATCACCATCTAATGCCCAGACACTTAGGTGAGCTTGTGCTGAAAAAAATATGTAATAAAAAAAAAACATAAACAAGATGTCTGCTGAACATGAAGTCTTTCCTGAAACCAGAAAAGTAAATCATGTATCTTGCCCATAAACCGGATCGATAAAAACAATTAGGTAGCTATTTCTGATTTCAAAATTTAATGAAAATATATATTTTGTCAATTTTACTTGTAACCTCATTTTCTAAAATCAACTTAATACACAGTAAATCTTGTGTGTGTGTGTGTGTGTGTGTGTGTGTGTGTGTGTGTGTGTGTGTGTGTGTAATTGGGACTTTTAATGTAGCTTCAACAATTTTTCAGTCATATCACTATGATGTCTGCAGTGAGGCAGTATATAGTGATATCTAGCACTGGGGCATTACCGTATTTACCGTATATGTTGGGACACCGTATTTGTTGGGACATCATAATTTTATTTTAAAAGTAATTTTTTTGTGCACTGTATATTTTGGGACACATAGCTTTTTTTGAGTCGTAAGTTGTGGGACACCTTTTAAATCATTCGAAAAGTACATGTCAAAAAATGTACTCAAACGTATATTTTATTAAGTAAAACTTTAAAAAAGAAAACTCCGAGTGTTGTTTGTTTTCACTTTTCGTAAAAATATATTCAGAGAGAGAGAAAAAAAGAAAGAGACAGAGAGATATACCAGTAGATAGTGACTGTACTTTGTTTTCTAATAATTTATGTCGACAAACTGCCAGTTCCGACCCATACTTTGTTCAACAATTAGTTGATCTTGCCGCCAGGATTTTTTATGTCGCGGTCGGATAAAAAAAACCATAGCAGCACATTTTCTCACCACTCTTCAGCTAGTTAAGTCTTTGATCTTGCCGCCTCGCTTGTGGGTCATGTTCTTCAGATGTACTCTTACAATGACAGCATGTACATCTGTGGGTCATTCAGCCACTGAATTTTCTGATTGTAAATATCAGCACAGCTAAAAGGATCAATTGATGAACAGTTTTCCAATCAACAGGTAGTCAAAGCAGGACTAGCAAGCCCTTAAATTTGCCGTCCAGGAAATTGATGCGTACAGAGGACTCCTGTATACATGATTTTCTGAATCCCATATATATAAAAATCCCATGGAATCAAAAAGATTGTCATTTGTACTCACAGTGAATGTATTTCTAATAATGATTTTAGTTTGCAAGATATTGTCATATTGTTACCCTGGATATAATACACTCTTGGTTATTTTGTACCTTGCACCGTATCACGCGTAAATGTCAGTTGCTTTCGACCAATGGGGCTGACTCTTTCTTTCTTTATCTCATTCATATGTGATTTTGCGGAATCCAATTTTTATTTTCATAACATTCAAACCTTCGAGGACAACTAAACATGATTCGTTTCTCAATATTCACGTCAATGACTAATGTGTTGCGTTGTCTGACGAAAGCTATTACACTATGGATAATGGATTCATGCGCTACTCATACAGAGTTTGTGGATATATTTTTCCTTTAATAAAATGCTAATGTCGACAAAAAATGTGAATAAATGATAACAGTACAAGGTTAGTTTCTTGTTTATTTTATTTTATGATCAAATACGCATTTTATTTATCTATTTTATTGTAAAATGCGATGTGGCCAGTTGATGGGGGGGGGGGGATTGAACATGTTTTTCATTTCCTAAGTCTTGGGACACATGATGTAGGTTTAAAAAAGTTCACCATAAGTTCTGGGACACGAAAAAAAATTATTATTTTTTCATGTCCCAACATATGCGGTAAATACGGTATGTCACAGACATGTAGCAAGATGTCCCACCCCTTCACATTATCCGGACAACAGGCCAACCAGTTGTAAAATTAATCTCTTAATGCAAAGCACCAAGCAAGGCAGCTGTTAGTACCATTTTTATAAGTCTTTGGTATGACTTAGCTGGGTTTCAAACCCATGACCTCCTGCATCCAAGGTGGAAATGTCACTTCATTTATGAATTGAAATTGAATCTTGTTGTGAGAGAAACTTCAGAAGTTAGATGAAAAAAATCTGCTAACGTATTCAGTGTAAAATATTAATTGAGCTTGAAGAGGTCTAGTTCTTTAGCTCAAATACAGGAATTATAATCGATTCTTGGTATTAAACATATAATTTTAACATTGGGCCACAACATATTTTCTGAAGACATATCTAATGGTACTTGCCATCTCCATATTCATCTTTCACATCTATGTAGTAATACTCCAAACCAACCCCTTTCTTGGGATCTTCAGTTCCTTGCAACTTGGCTATCAAAGTTGTCTTGCCCGATTCATTATCACCTGAATTGAAATCAAAATGTTTATGTAAGATAAATTACTAGAAGGCCAAAACCCATAATCACAATATTGCTGTAAAATCTTTGATCGTGGCCCAAGGACTCAAAATGCTGAAAAAAGGATGTTACTGAATTATCTCAGCTTCATAAAGATTCCTCCTAATTATGAACAAAATCTATCATGGTGTTGGTGATACAGATGTGAAAGGGGGAAAGTGAGCATGTCATAGGATGAATGGTTTTAGGTTTATATTGATTCATGACAAGTATAATTAAAATATATCAGGAATTTGGGAAATACATGCAGATAACTTTTTATAAACCCTAAAAAAACTCTTAATGCCAGTGCCATCAATGAAAAGTGACTCCTATTATCACATTTACCAATGTTAGCTCCATAGCTGCCAACCCTCCTGACTCACAATTAGTGAAAATTGGGATACAAATTTGTGAATTTTGACATAAATTCGTGAAGCAATCTTCATGTCTGGGAATATGTGTTGGAATGAATGTTAATCAAGGTCTCCAGACGATAAAGGTAGATTATGTTCAACAAGAAAACTCACAATGATTCAGCATTTTTAGCTTGCTGGTCTTCCATTGATGGCTTAAAATATTCCAGAGCTGAAATTTATGTATATTAGTATCTTGGCTGAATACATGGCAAGTTTTGGTATATTCCAAACTAAACTTCACCTTTTGTGCAATACATTTCTTTTCCCTTGGTGGTGAAGACATTTTCAAGATGCAATGCAGAAAAGTAATTCAAATCAGTGTGACAGTGCATGCATGAAGCTAGCTTCCGGTTAAGCCTCAGTTTCTCTCAAAAGCATTTGTAAAACTACTCTTACACATATAGATTAAAAATATGCTAAAATGCTTGCTACCGGGCCAACTGTACCAATAAGCTATAGTTCCAATAATATCGCAATCAGCAGTACTGGCCTGTTTGGACAACTGCTGATATCACGACTATTGCTTAATGGGAAATCAGTTTTTTTATTAAAGATTTAAAATAATTGAGAATTGGAGAATTCCTGGATGTTTTTTGCATGTGGCGTGAATCTGTAAATCGATGAAAAAGTTGAGGGTTGAAAGCTATGTAGCTTGACAAAACCAGCATGCACATTTTAAAAAAAGCATATTTTTTAAAACATATTCTTCAAATTAAGATCTGCATTTGATTAGCAATGTGTTTACTGATCATGAAAGCCATGCTACTCTCTCCTTTGAAAAATATAACCAGGTGACCAAAGTATGACCCTGCCACCAGCAGCGCAGGAGTGACTGACCTAAACTCAAAATTAATCTTGGTGTGACAGATACAAACAGAATGAGACTAACTCTTCAAGAAGAGGTTGGAACATAAAAGGAAAAAAAAACATTTTTACACTGAGGTTAATCTCAGGCATAGACATGTATGCACACAGATTCCATAGGGATTGCTACATCAAGCTTCTGCAATGGTGGGTATAACAAAAACTGCATTCAGCTTTGCCTTTTATGCCACTAAAAAATTACTATTATAGCATGACTGAATATTTGACTGAATCTTTAATTTCAGCAGCATAAATAAACGTTTAGTTAATTATCCATGTGTGTAACATGTAAATTTCAGGCACATTTTTCTGGGTTATGAAAATAAATGTGTGTACTTTCTGCACTTTCTTAACTTGATCTGATTACTGGAAAACACACAGCCTATGTCATGAAGTAAAGCTATATACATTCAAAGTGCAAGAAAACTACATATTTCATGGTAAGCTATGGAAAAACAAAGACTGATCTAAACACTAAATTGTGATTGCTTTACTTCAACAGAAACAGGGTGGGTTGAACTGAAAAAAGCACAATGGACAGCACGTTATCAAATAAACTCTTGAAATCTGATTCCATAACTGTCTGCCCTTTGTGTCACTGGCCTTTACATACACACATTATGATCTTTTTCTTACATTATTTAAAGCTGCAATGTGTGTATTTTTTCACAAACTTTCAGTGACCGAGAAATCTAAAAATTTCAGTTCAATAAATCAGTGAAACTCATTTATTTGTTAGCTAAATTAAAGAAAATCTGTGAAAAGACTACTGCATGCAAGTCAAACAGAATGTGAAGACTTAATCCAGTTTTCAATTTATGCAAAATACAAAACAGAGCCAATGCAGCTTTAATTTCAATAAAAATTGTAATTCTAAATACACTTCAAGTGTATGCTCACCAATATTGTCTGATTACTGCATCGAAAGCATGACTAAATTCATCATATTATTCTGTACATTATGCAAATTTTTTGTGTGGTGGGTCTTTTTTCCTTTGTAACCACGAGAAATGAAAAAATTGAACTTTCTTCTATTAGAGGACAAATGAAACATAGCAACTCACCTAGCACTAATACTGATTTGGATGTGGGAAGCTTGGATGCAGAGCTTGACTGAACTTCTGTCAATATGGATGCCCTGTAAGAGAATAAATTCAATATTTTAGGGAAAGGCATGGAATTAAGATATCAGGTAAATTAATCTTGTTTGCAAATAACAATAACTACTATCCAAGATATAAAAAAAAAAAATGTTTCAAAATTTCTGGATAAGTAATTTTTATGAGATGCCAATATAAATGTAGGGTAAATTCTAGGACTCAACATTTAGAGGCGCTGAGGGAGCTATTCACAATTCAAGTGAGAAAAATGGGTGAATTTAAAATACAAGTTTGTTTCATTGGTTGAATTTTAGTAAAATAGATGTTTAAAAAAAAAGTGAATTCTGCAATCATGCACCCAAGAACAGACCCTCGCTGCTGAGTTCTTGCATCTTAGACAGGATGAGAATTTTTTTCAGGGGCCAAGGTATCAACCAGGCTGAATATTTATACTTCATGCAAGAAAGTCACTTTCTTGAGAGATAGGAATTCTTGAAGCATGACACCATATTGGGATTAGATGTGACCTTTCCAAGCAATGTGGCTTTTCATGCTCTTTTGTGTACTGAAATCACTTTTTAGTTATATTTAAAAGTGTATAATTCTGACACAACTGTTCAATGAACTCAAGCGGTTTATCACTTCTAAAATGCTGGGATGTTAACTTTTTAAAGAAACAAATACTACATTTGTGTAAAGCTGAGTTTCAAAGAAATCTAAAATCATTTAAAAATGATATGCAGTTTTTTTTGCAACTGCACCAGTGGCCTAGTGGTTTGAGTGTCTGCCTCGAATGCAGGTTCAAACTCTGGCCAAGCCATACAAAGATTTTTGAAAATGGTACTAACAGCTGCATTGCTAGATGCTCAGCATCAAGAGGTTAGTATTAGAACTGGTTAGCCAAGTGTCAGGATAATGTGACTGGATGGGACATCATGCTACATGTCTGCGGCATGATGCCTCAGAGCTAGACATTTATATAAACTTCCCCACTGCAGACATCATACCAAAATCATTGAAAATTTTTAAAACTATGTTAAAAATCCAAATCACACACACATACACAGAGTTTTTTGCATCACTCTTACCTGAATACCTTTCTCTTAGTAAGTATCAATAAATAGAACAGTATTGGAAAATGTGTCTTGTCACCAATTATTTATAGAAACTACCAGCTAAATGAATATTTAAAAATTCAGCTACTTGATAAGTTGACGATCATAAACTACCCTTATCAAACACACAGGTGAAAGTGTATCTTGCTTAATACATTTTTCAGTCGACAAAATTATTTAGATCACATGGGCTTTGTGCAGCTTATTTATGGCAAGTTATAAATCCCCTAAGATTTCATAATGTCTATCATACTACAGGTTGACTTCAAACTTTTGCACAAGGCCATTATTGCAATTATTCAAAGTGTGTATTTTTCTTTCTCATTATTTAATACGAGAGAAGTAAGAGTTCATTAGTGCCACAATACTCTCTGGTAATAAAAGATATTATATCCATCATATCAAGTAATTTCAAGCTGTATAGCACGTACTGATTGTACAATAGTAGCCTACACCCTTAAATCATACATTAGATGAAATGAACAGCATGGACTCTGACCTGCTGCTATGTTATGTGACAGAAAAAAACTCATTCTACAATGTCTCCACTAGGACATGAGAAAAAAAATCTTTCAACAAATACTTCCACAAAACAGGTTTCACAATAATAGATCTTTGTCACAGAGTGTTAAAGACAGCTAATCATAGATTCTTATTTATAATCTTAAAAAGAGGCCCCAGCTGGCATTACATCACTCAATTGGGCAACTTTATCAGTTTACAAATGCAAATTCACACATGTATTAAACTATAGAGTGGAAAGGAAAGCTTAAGGCATATTGCTACGCTATTAATACTGATGTGATTTACAGTCAAATCTGTCTTAACAGTCAACCACACATAGTAGTCACCTGGTCACACTGGCATTCAAATTTCCTTAATTAATATCCTGTGTGTAAGGTAATATGCCTTCTGCTGTAAGGTGCAAATGCTTTCAAACTGGGTTTTGTCCCCTGCCTTATGCAGTTACTGGAGTGTAATAGCGACCATTCAAAGCATGCAACAGAAATGAGAGTTGGGCAAACTTTGATCTAAGGGATTAATCAGCAAGTGAGATACTGTAGCGAATTTTGAAGAAAAAAAACATTCCTCTTTGAGAAGTGATACAATATTCATCCCTTTCCTAAGGGTTGAGAGGTTATTCAATATTATCTGTAAAGACAGGCTAAGTTTTAGATTATGGGTCACAAAGAATAGCTTCTTTTATTCCCTATTAATAATCATGGGTCTCACATGCAAACTCTTTTGATCTTACAAGTGTTGCAACTGGCAAATCAAGATATATTATTGTTCTTTGAAGCCTGAACAACTATTTCCAAGTTTAATTTACACCTGCTGTTCAACCAATGAGTCTAATCTGTTTTATGTCATATATAAACTAAATAGTGTTTTGTCATGGTGCACAAAACAAACTAACACAATTCATTATTTGATGTCAGTGAGAATTTAAAGAATGGATTAAAGTAAGTAGGATCCAGTGACATTCAAGGAACATAAATGTGACAGTGAACAACATATGTACATATGTTGTAATTTAACTGTGCACATAACATAATCTGCATAATGCAGTAATAATATGGAGGCTATTTATTTGCTTGAAATGAGTAGTTTAATGAATATTTTTTAATAAAGTGGGTGAAAACGGAGTATATTCACTTGAGTGGCAAAGTCACAGGGGTAAGTCCGAATATTTGTTATGCTTAAATGCACTTAAAACCAATGCCATAAGTGTTTATCTGATCAGTGTGTATGTGTGTGTGTGTGATTTGGATTATTAATGCAGCTTGAATAAGTTGTCATTCATATCCCTATAACGGTATCTGTAGTGTGGCAAGTTATAGTCTGATTGATCAGGATTTGTAACGTAGCTTTAACAATTTTTCAGTTATATTGCTACGATGTCTGCAGTGAGGCAGTTTATAGTGATGTCTAGCACTGGGGCATCATGCCGCAGACATGTAGCATGATGCCCCACCCAGTCACATTATCCTGACACAAGGCCGACCAGTCCTAACACTAACCTCTTAATACTGTGCGCCAAGCGAGGCAGCTGTTAGTACCATTTATGTAAGTCTTTGGCATGACTTGGCCGGGGATCGAACCCGCGACCTCCTGCTTCCATGGATAATAATCTAACCACTAGGCCACCGGAGTGGTTGGCAAGTTATAGTGGTGTATAGCAGTGGGGGATCATGCAGAAGACATGTAGCATCATGTACCACCCTGATACATTATCCTGACACAAGGCTGACCAATCCTAACCTCTTAATGCTGAGTGCCTAGCAAGGCAACTGTAAGTACATTTGTACAAGTCTTTCTTATGACATGGCTGGAGTTTGAACATGCTACTCCTGCATCAAAGACAGAAGCTCTAACCACTAGACCATACAAAGTGGTTGTTTGATCAAAATGATTTCCAATTTGGAAAAGGAAAATTCACAGTTCCAGTCCTGTAACATTTGTTACAAATATGATTGGAAGGAGGTGTAAAATTCTAGCTACAAGATTTACCTTCTGTCATATTTTGATATATAACTTTTTGGCTACTAATGGAAATTCGGGCCACTAGGTGAACCTGGTATTAATACAGCATAAACATTATTCAAGATTACATAAATATTTACCTTATGAAAAAACATCCAAAAATCTACTCTCAAACTGAAATATGAATGCAGATTAGTCTGTGTGTGTGTTTGTGATTTGGATTTTTAACATGGCTTCAACAATTTTTCAGTCATATTGCCACGATATATGCAGTGTGGCAGTTTATAGTGATGTCTAGAACTGTGGCACCGTGCAGCATCATTTCCCATTCAGTCACATTATCCTGACACCAGGCTGACTAGTCCTAATACTAACTTTAATGCTAAGTGCCAAGTAAGGCTGCTGTTTGTACCATTTTTATAAGTCTTTGGTATGACTCGGCCAAGGATTGAACCCACAACCTACCACATCCAAGGTGAACGTCCTAACCACTAGGCCACCTGAATAGTCACAGATTAGTCTACCCAAGTCCATATCAAAGTTCAATGTAAAGAATGAACTTTTTTCACAATATCTTAACAGTAAATTTCATTTTAAGTCAGTTAAATAGTACCAAGGACTTAAGAGGATATAAATTACAAATGATCATTGCAATACAACATTTCCAAAAACAAAATAACTTTAAAAAATCATTTGCTTACTCTGGTACTATTCTATGGAATAATCTTCCCAAAGCAGTTAGATCAGAAATAAATCTGTTCAAAACAAAAACATACTATCTTGAAAGATAGTTTTCATCACATACATTAAAATGTATGTACTCCAATTTATTATTATTATTATTATTATTATTATTATTATTATTATTATTATTATCTTATTTGTAAAAATATTTTTCTGTTCAAAAATGACGTCTTCCAGTGTACACAAGCTAAACCAGTCAGAAGTTAGATAATGCCAATAAACACAATCAAGCTTATCCATATTCTTTATGTAACAAGCATACATACCAAGTCTGATCAAAATCTGAACAGAAATATGGCCTACAGAGAGTACACAAGCTCAGCCATTCAAAATCAAATTCACCTCACTAATATACATGCTGTATACATATATATCCCTCAAAATCAAAATAAAGAGACCTTAATGATGCATGTATAAGCTTACATACATGTACCAAGTCTGATAATCTGTTCAGAAATATGGACTTTACTTGTGTTCACTAATCCAACAGATCCACCTCAATAATCTTTCAGGATGTTTTTGATACCAAGATCTTCAACTGGACAAGGAAAGTTCCAATCAATGGATTGAAAATCCAAAGAAAATAAATCAAATGATTTAAACCATGCATGATACACAGCATGATGGCATGCACAAGTTCACAGCAGCTGTACCCATACTGTATGTAAACATTTTCCAGGAGCAAAAATAAACAAACAATGGGCAAATACATTCCCAGAGGTTATCGGTCAATCGAGTACCTAGCATACATAGGTTAATCTGACAAATTTAAGTGCACCAATAAATGGCACCAGATACAGTAATAAAAGACTTATCAATGTGACTGATCGATGTTATGACTGAAAAATGTTAGCGAGAAAATTTGTTAAATTTAATAACATGTTGCATCCAGAAAAGGACAAATCAATACACTTTAAAAATTCTGAAATAAAATTTGACAGTGATGTAATACAACAGATATCACTGTAGAAATTAAGACTTTTGCAAGAGTTACTGTAGAAATGTAAACTAGTTAAAGTGAGTGTTATGCATAAATAATTTATCAATTTTTGTCCTGTACTGTCCATACTTTTGTACTTACTAATCCACATGGATTTAACAGACCTGTGACAAAAAATGTAACTGCAGCTCCAGGTATATAGCAAAAGTAAATGTACATTTTTCATACCATTTTCTATAATTATGACATGTAAAACTTTGTTCCACAGGTTTCTAGCACATAATACAGGGGGAGGGAGAGAGTGCATATCCATATTTTTATTTTATCTTTCCTGTTCATATATTAGTTTATAATAGTTTTATTGAATCATTTGGGTTAATGTCAATTATTTTCTAATTCTTTAATTCAGTTGCTGGCATGTACTAGACTAAGAGTACATGCATCTCCTTTCAACATTCATAAATCAAGGTTACTGCCAAGCATTGACTGTAAGGTAATGTAAAATAGCATGATCTAGGGAGTACATTTGTACTGTGTGTCATGCATACTATAGTTGTTGGTTGGTTCAATAATTACCCAATAAAAAAGTCAAACCATGACCATGATTTTTTTCCAATAATATGATTTAAATGTTCATGAATCATTCTTTGTGATTCAGTTCATTTGATGCACATTAAGTGACTAAATAAAACAATTAAAGCACCACATTCTCATCCTTCAGTCATAGTCAGTTCTGTAAGAGTTATGAGAGGAAATCTGATTTATTTCCAACTTGTTTACTGAAATCACAGAGCAGAATATGTTTTATTATTGTAAACAGTTACTACCTTGCTGGATTATTGTGCAAAACTTGCAAGGACTTGCATATTTAGTAATTTTGTTGGATTACGTGAAACATTCAAGGACTTTTGTGACATTTGAACATTTTGCAGGAGTTGCCGGAATGATGTTGAAATCAATGTCAGACAGCTTTAGGGAATCAGTATCCAGATTTTCTGTTGGGGTTTACTCCCTTAGCCTTTTCTGTGAGTGGGTACAGCCAAAAGGCAGCAGAGGTTTGGAATCAACAGTTTTCCTTCTTCTAGATGAGCTACCACCATCCAAGTTTTATGAGTCCCATCTATCCAAAGCAACTGGTTGTAAGGCGCCAGTGGCCCACCTTCACCCCTTCTCCTATTAGTGGAAACAAGGTCTGCTGGACTTGAAAGCTAAACCACTCATAAAAGCCAGGAGTTGGATTGTAGCTGACAGATGTGATCAGAGACTCAAGTCGTATGGGCCATTTCTAGAGAAGTGGGGCATTTGTCTCCCATTTTTAACCCCCGCATTGTCAACCTGGGATGATACTGTTGGTGCCAAGCTGTATCTGCATTCGTTGTTCCCTTGGGTCAACCAGAGGACACTCCAGTGTTATTGTAAGTAGCAGTGTACAGTACCAGTTCCAGTGTTTCCCTTTACACACAGTTACGCACGTTCCCAAAAATCGACACACACGTTTTATTGCCATCATATTTCTGACGCAAAGTTTGTACATGCTGCGATTTTGTTCAATCGCAAATGCAGTGGATGAATGATGGTATCATGTCCGAGATGAAGTGATGGCTTTGTTATGACAGAGTAGCTTGCCTAATACCCGTCTGGTTCTAGTGTAGGCTTCATTATGATGGAATAGCTTCCCCATATTTCGCGATTACGCGACTTCCTTCACGCTCAGCAGCATGTTTTACAAGCAAAGGAGCATTGATACTTTTCTAAGTAGAAAATGACCTCCAGAAGAAAACAACGTGTACCAAGAATCATCAGCAAAGATGGTGAAGGATGATCAACATATAAAAGTAACTGTGGCATGTAATTTCAACGATAATGGAAGAAAGAATTCCCCTGGATGGAAAACAATTCATATTCTGGAATAACATGCTTGACTTATGTTCAAGCGAATGCAAAGACTTCCAAAGTGAAGAATCCTTTTGAGACTGGGTTAAAAAACTATAAAATAATCCGTCCTTGTTAGCCATGAAGAATCTGAAGAACATATTATCGCAAAAGGGATTTTTTCATCCTGACTTTGACAAGCAAGAGTTTGCAAAAAAAATTGTACACCAAATTTCAAGAAATCTGTGTTAGGAAGAAATAAAATAAAAGAATGGTGAGAGCATAAATTTCCTTTCAGAATCATTAAAATGATTGATTATAGAGCTTGTCTGTTGATTTTTAATTTTAGTATGAGATATAGTGATCATGCAATACACGTAATTTTGTATGTTCAGGTACAAGAGATTAGAGGTGAGATGAAAATTTGTCAGCATATATTTGACTCCCACATTTTTCATTTGACTCCCAGTTCTGACACCAAAGTTTTTTTTACCTCAGTCTTACACTCCTAGGGGATACACTGCAGTTCTAAGTCAAAGCTCAAATGGCGTAGAGCTGGGTGCCAGGGGTTACTTCTGACAGTGGGAGAGATCACCTCGTCTCACCAGGGGAAACAGCAACAGCCATGGGTCAAGCACTATCTTGAACTGTATGCAGCCCAAAACATCATCAATGACATTGCCCTGGACACCATCCCAGACATGCCAGTCACGGAGGAACTAGACACACCACCCGTAAAGATTTTGGACCAGTTTGAAGAAAATAAATATGTCATGACGCAGTACGCAAACTCCCCTCCCTCTGTTACCATTGATGGGCACAACTTGGAAATTGTTGAGAACTTCACACACCTTGGGTACACAATCTCCAGCTCACTCTCCATTGATTCTGAGGTGAACGGCAGAATTGTCAAGGCACCGACAGTGATGGCCAGACTGAACCAGGAGGTCTGGAACAATCCGAACCTCACAGAGAAGAACAAATTGCGCGTCGACCAGGCCTACTTGCTCAGCACACTCCTCCCCCTCCGCAAATGACTGGAAACTCAACAGCTTCCACCTGAGATGCATGCAGCGCATTCTGCACATCCAGTGGCAGGGCAAAGTACCCAACACAGAGGTTCTGGAATGTGCCAACATGAACAGTACAGTGTATGTTCTCCATTCTCAGCGAGAGGAGCATTCACTGGCTCAGCCATTTCAAGATAATGGAGCCAGGCAGCATTCCCAATGACCTACTATCCGGGGAGCTAGCAGAAGGTGCATGACCAACTGAACGGCTATGCCTTCATTATAAATGGAATAAAAGAATGTGAAGATCAATGTCAACGATTGATTGAGATGTGCCACTGCTAATAACTGCTCTATCTGGCACCTAGCTGTCAGATGGGGTGTTCAAAATGCTGAGGAAGGCAAGAACATAAAGCACGCTTTAAAAAAAGAGCCACAAAAAAAACCCAACAGAATGACAACTTACTCTAGAACTACACCATCGTCTCCCGTAGACAGACGGATGCCAACCATGTTTAATTTTACATTTTAGGGAAATAAATTTAAATTTTGGAAAACTGAATGCTTGTTGGATTTGACCTCATCTTGTTACATAATTTATTCTCCCAGGACTTAACACTGACATCTAGATAGAGTGAGTATGTGTGCAATTTTGATTTTAAATGTAGCTTTTAACAATTTTTCAGTCATATCACTATGATGTCTGCAGTGTGACAGTTTATAGTGATGTCTAGCACTGGGTCATCATGCTGCAGACATGAAGCATGATGTTCCACCCAGATACATTATCCTGACACCACATTTTGATAGAATTAATCTCCATTACAAATGTTTTTTCTGTTTTTTTTTATGGTTTAATGCCATTTTTAAGCACAATATAGGCTATACATGGCGGCCAGTAATAATGGTGGAGGAAGAACCCGGAACACCCCCGGAAAGAACCACCGACCCACGAGATGCTACTGGCAAGCTTTCTCACATAACTACATTTGTCGAATCTTAGACTCGAACCCATGTATAGGTGTGATGGCAGTGATCCATAACGGACATCACTTTAGACCACTCGGCCACTCGGGGGCCCTACAAATATGTAATTTGCTGAAACCATAAGATAAGCACATAGGGTAGTTGCTTTAGCTGCTAGAAATCAATAAGTAGAAAACTTTAATTTTTTTTCAATCCTTTTATATCTCATCCCTTTCATAAGCCAATACATGAACCATAATTACAGAATTTGGAAGGTTTTTTTCTCACACCATTTGATGATCATATCATTTATTGGAAACCGGGAATGACAAATCAGATTCAGTTGAAGTATGTTTCTTTAATACTGAATAATGTTTGAGACACTTATCTTCCTTTTAACTGATTCCGACATTTTCGACTTCCACTGCAATCCATCCAACTGAGTTATAGGTCAATGGAACTTGAAAATACATTTTTTGCTTGTCAGAATTTAAATTTATTAGAAGTAAAAAAAAAACATTATTAGAGTAAGTAATGACCAATCACTTTAGTTTGTAGAAAAGCATTAAAATGGGCTGTCAAGCAGTTTTTTAAAAAAAAAACATATGACACCCGATCAGGCCCCTCCTTTTGAGCATGTCACCTAAAATTGTTTAAGAAAGCCCCTAAGTTGCATGAGAAAACTTCTATTGCATTGATGAAATGCAGAAATTTATTTTGAAGCTGCTTGAAGACTAGTAAATCCTTCATATTTATCGCCATGTATGCACCTTACCCCTATGAATATTTCTATTTGTACTAATATTGAAAGTCCAAAACTTTGTGTAGATAGCAAAGCATGTACCCAGTAATCTATGAATAGGGGAACAGATTGCCTGGGTTACAATTAACTAGTGCAAACATGGCTTTAAGTTAAAATACACGTACATGTGATTCTAAACGCCATTTTTTGCTATGTAGGTACAGTACCATAAACCAGTGATAACCAGTCTATTGGGATGGGGAACTGTTCCACCAATTTTTGCAACTGGTGCAATGACGCGTGGCCACATAATGGGATTTATGGTCATTGTGTATAAATGACAAGCTGTTAATTGGTTACTTTACTTTGGTGGAGTTGAGATTGGCAATAATTCTTGCAATAATTTTTTGTCTTGTTTAATTGCTATTGCGTTACTCTAGGTGTCTGACATTAAAGTTGACCTGTGGCTAAAACAAATTTCTTTGAGCTCTGTCAAGTGTTATGAGATATTCCTGAAACTTTGACTTCTCCTTTCAATGTTAGTCAAATTTGAACACACTATACAACTCAATTATTTGGCCAGTAAAACAGCTATCAGTTAGTATTTCATATCGAAGCTTTTACCCTCCAATCAGGTCTGACTATTGGACACTTACTATTAATTAACAAATTTATTTTAACTAACCGTTGTAAGCTGATGGTTAGTAAAATCTATTCTTTCTACTCACAGTATTAAATCCTTCAGAACGCTTTTGTGCAATAATCCTTTTCAGAATAAGACACCCAAGTATTCATCATTTATTAACCTTTTCTAAATGGCTGACTCCATCATGGAAAGCAGCAGCAACCCAAGGCAAGAGTAAGAGTAACACTGAGAAACTTTGCCTTCCATACATGCATCAGCAAAAATTTAATGTTCTGTTCTGACAGGTGATAATACGAAAAATGTTCAGACTCTGAAGGATTTAATAAAATTGATCAAAAGAAGGATTTTACCTACAAGCTGCATAAAAAGGTCAGGTCAAATAAATGTATTACTTGCTTGTGCCCATCTGATATAACTAATTGGAGGGTGAAAGCTTCAGTAAAAAGTATGACTTGGTATGGTAGGTCTATGTTATTAGTAATGTCAGAAGAAAGAAGAAAAAAAAAAGGAGACCTCTACTTGTTGGTCTACTGTAGATTAGAGGATTAATAAAATGTATTTTATTTGCTTAAGGATATGTTTGCAAAATTTTCAAGCTTTTTGGTATGCCAAAACTGCTGGTTAAGAATCTCACCAGATTTCTCCATCGATACACTTTGGAATATGTTAGGATAATATTAGTACTATGCTGGATTTAGTCCTATAATGTAAGACACATCACCTGATATTTTTATTCTGGGGTGGTGGGTGATGCATACATGCCAACCCCTGACGAGAAAAAAAAAGCACTATCCAGGTGGTCAAACAGTGTAATCCAGGCAGAAAAGGCGTAATCCACATATAACATGCTAACATTTTAATGAATAATGATTTATTTGCCCCTCTCGTCTTTTAACATCCTTGACTGCTTCAAGTTTTCATATGTAGTACTTTTAGCTTTACACACACATCGACTAGAATCCATCTGAGGACTTACAGCGCCAAATATAAAAATTCTTTCCATGCTGCCTGTAATAAACGTCACATGATGCTCTCATGTCTTCATAATTGGAAGATTCAGCTATTTTTTTTGTTTCTTTTATTTATTTTTTCTAATTTATCAATGAAATTATTTGAAAGGAGATATTTTTGCTCCCATATACGCATTGGCTAAAATAAAATATACTTTCAAGCGCCAAATACCTTTAGAATGGTTCTCAACCAAATATGAATGAGAACAACCAAAAAAAACTGCACTGAAAGATTTAAATGAGAAAACCAGTCTGTTCTCTCCTCGCTAAGCCATACTGCTGCTAAAAATAGAATACAAGGTCGAAAGATTCTAAAAATAGAACATGATACTGTTAGGAAAGTCTATAGACAAGTACTCTCTTGTACTGTAGTTATGTAGAAGCTGTCTTTTCTAAAATACGGTCTGTGGGTTTAACTGAATGTTAATAAAAATGAGAATACAAATAATTGATTTTTTTTGGAAGGTGGATATACCGAAAAAGCGTAATCCATATATGGTTACGAGCAAGGTGTAATTTAGTGAAAAAAGCGTAATGATTACGCCAAAAGCATAATGGTTGGCATATATGGTGATTAGGGCATAACCGACTTTTGATCCAGAAATCAGATTCCACCGGATATTATGAACTTCCGATTAATCGGAGTCGGACAAGGCAGGAACGACCAATTTGGATAATAAAAATAATAAAGTTGAATTTCTATAGCACAGTGTCTAACACTGCGTGTCATTCGATAGTGCGTTAATAAAGTTAAATAAGAAGTCAGAAAAGTTCAATATGGTCAACACAACCACGCTGTGAGACTATTTGAATTGGCAGGTGAAAACCGGAAATGAAGCCAGATATGGTAAAGTACTAAGTAACATGCTAGACACGGCAAAACCAGATACCAGAAACCCGGAAACGGAAGATGAAATGTTTCAGGAAAAAAATACGGATTTAGCATTTCTGATTAATTGAATCGTATCCGGAATCGGAAAAATTTCATCCCCAAAATCCGGAATCGGAAATCAGTAGAAAAATGCTACCGGTAATCGGTTATGCCCTAATGGTGATCGGTCTTACATTTCAGTTAGCAACCATAGCATTGCAACAAATTCTAATGTAGATCAGTGGAACATGAAAATGCGTTCATTTGCTAGTGTCATATTTTCCATCTGCCAGGATCACAGGGGCTTGTTACGAAGCAATTTAGGAGTATCCTATCATGAATCGGGTCGAACCTGTAATGTTATATTGTTAGAGGTTAGACCCCAATTCATGGATGGATACTCCTGAATTGCTTTGTAACGAGCCCCTGTCGCCAGGTTAAAGACAGCACAGTAAGTAATTTAATTACACATAAATTAGTGGAAGAGTGTCGATATAGGCTGCCATGTGTGTGTCAGATATTCCTGAACTTTGATTACTCATTTTGATGTCAACCGACATTGGAACACGTTATACATGGACGTTATTTGTAAAGTAAGAAATAACACTAAAACAAAAACAATATGTGATAAGTTTTACACTGTATGACCATGTTGGACTGTGCTTGGTGGTGGTGGAAGGGAGGGGAGTGTAATACGCCGAACCAGTCTGCGAAAAGAACACTGACAACTACTGCTATAGTGTAAAGTTAATTTAGGACTATATGATTTTCTGTGCATGCCTGCACTGATGATGTATTATGCGAACTAACAGAATATCAGCAAAAGACAGAGCTATACAATATCGTAGACAAAGACTGCAATAAAAATTGATTCCGATGCTGAAATATGTTCAACTGAATTCTAGCCTAAAGGGTATGTTTTGCTGAGTGGTTTATATGAAGAACGAAATGAAAGATAAAGTACAATGCAAAACTTTTGTATGTTTTCATGCAAATACCATAAATTTTTAGAATCTGCATCTTCATCTTCGCCGACAGAGCCCATCCTGTCAGTTCTGTCTCCAATGGGCGCCATCTTGAATCAAAAACTACCCGGATAAATAGCAAACTGCGCATGCGGAAAATTATAATGTCGGCCGTTTTTGGTGATTCACCTGCTTGTGATGTCCTTGCAACACATTTGTTCCATTTGCTCATTTTTGGTAATCTGGTGCTTTAAATTCTAAGAGTTATATGTTTAATTACGGTTTGTATGCATTCATTATCAAAATTATACCATCCCAGGAAAGTTTCAAAACATTTACAAATGCGCAAGATTGCTCGGGACCATCTCAAAGTTGAAAGTTCCAAAATATTTGTGGTTTAAAAAAATGACCACGGTCATGAATGCACAATATCATTGAAATATTTGCCTACATTAAACTTACCTTAACTTCTAAGTCACACGCGTTATAATAATCATGATATAACATTATGTGCGAATATTTTTTATCACCTTTATTATTCATAATAATGAACTCTCGTCTGCAAGATAATTAGGAAAGTAATGTTAGCTTTCACCTCTATACTTTTGGCAGATGATTGAACATAGTTATTACTTCCTAACACCATCATCAGCAGTAGCAGCATTCAGTTTCTGTGGTTTTTTCTTCTTCTTCAGGTTATACACCATATCTCGGATAACAATTTCTTCAATGCAACACGTACAGATGCCAGGTTTCTTTTTAGAGATCACAAGCTTGTATGTGCTTTATGCTAAGAAAGCCTGTATTTTGTTTAGCTTTTGGATTTTAGTCCATCCTTTATTCTGAGGAATAGATCTGAGACAGACGGAGGCAGAAATTTAGTTGAATTCTGTGAGCAATGGACTTTGTAATTGTGAACAGTGCTAGGCATGGCCGTTCTGTTTATGTTCCTGACAGCCCTGAAGAGGTTCTGTTTCGTGTTCTAAGTTTACCGGAGACCGAGAGTGAGCGCCTTTTGGTACAGTTACTGGAGGCTGGTGCTGATGTAAACTCTCAGCTAAGGGGATGGAGTTTTCTCACAGCAACCTGTACACTTGGGAGGGTGGACATTGTTCGTATACTTCTGAACAGGAGAAATATGGTAAAGATTTCTTCCTTTGTTTGTTACAGTTGCTGTATAATAGCATTGAACAGAATCATAAAATATTCATACCCATAAAAAGTCGTTTTATTTTTTTCAATCATTAATATATTGATAAACTGATTTCACAAAATAATGACACTTAAATAGTTTGTGTTATTATATTTAATATGAAAGTAATTTTGTGGACAAATTATTTGTCAGAGGTCAGCATGCTTGTGAGTATACATAATAAAACACAAAAAATTGTGCTATATATACAATGCAATGCTGTACGTGTAAATGGTCAAATAATGTATTAGTTTTTCATTAAATTTTGATACCATAATTTATATTTTGATATTTTATGGAATTTTAATTTAATTTCATCAGGTAATGCAGAATATATCACAAGCAGGCCAAAATAGCAAGAATAACTACGTGAAATTGGATTTCTATGATGAATATGGTGACACACCACTGTTAGCAGCAGCAAGAAAGGGCTACTTAGACATATGTCGCCTACTTGTCGAAAATGGTGCCACTATAAACAAACCATGTCAGCTCAGTCACCAGACACCTCTACTTGTGGCAATTGAACATTCGCAGTTAGATGTTGTGAAATTTCTGCTTGAGAAAGATGCTGATCCACAACTTGCAGATAATGTTGGGATCACACCATTGTATGCAGCATTAAAAATCAAAGAAAATCAAGCAGAATATGTGGAAAGACTTGTACAGAGTGGATGTGATGTTAATATTGGCAGTCAAGACCATGCTCCCATATTTTTGGCCACAAGAAAGAACTTATTTCCATGTGTGAAGGTAAATTTAGCAGCCATGTCAGTTTAATAAAAAAAATTTCAAATTGTGCCTATTGAATGAATTTCTACCTCCTGACAAGCTGGGAGAAGTGAGTAACCTTCAGGGAAAATTCTTAAATTACTGTTTTATGAAGCTGTATGTATATAATTTTTATGATCAAGATACATGTATGTTGTTGTTGCTGTATGGTTTAATGCCATTTTTCAACACAAGATAGGCTATACAAGATGTCCATTATAATTGGTGGCAGATTAACCCAGGAAAAACCCTGAAAGAACCATTGTGTTTAAGATATATAAACTTGACAATTATGTTATGTCAGGTTCATCCTGAAAAAATACAAGTTATGTGACGCTTTATCTTGTTCCACAAAGATGATTTAAAATTTGATCTTGACCCATACAACAGGTAGTGATATTTGGTTCAGCATTGTAATTTACCCATGTACCATTTAAGAAATGATGTGCTTGTGGTTGAAGCAATCATTATTTGTCAACTTGATTGAGGAGGAAAGGCTATGTAATTATGTATAGTGTTAAAGAAAATATTTTAAATATCTAAAATAACATCTTGATTCTGTATTTGATCAGACCTGTTGGCAATATCTTGAGGAAAAATTCTCTTCACCCAAATGCACACTTCATGGCCTCGTGGCAGGAAATAATGAGTAGATCTTTTGTTTCAGTTAATTAGCTATTGCCACATGTAATGCAAACTCTTTAAGATGCAATAACCTATTTACTATATATTTTAAAACAACGACATATCTGTCATATTTTACAACCATTATGAAATTAACTGAAACATTAGTCTGGTTACCTGCTTAGTATGCTCCGTGCGTTGCACTCCGCTATACTAAGTCAGGTGAACTCCGGTGCCATTTTTTCACGTGATCAAAACAAATGACCTCATACGGAGAGATCTAGTTAATGTAACAGTGGCACATTTATTCCTTTAATATTCTCTTTCTTAGTGACACAGTGTGAACTTTACTAATACTTTTGATTTAACTATATCAGTCGTTATTTTGTGTTCAAAGTTAACCACCCATTAGGTCATATAATAAGTTTTACCGATAGTTTTATTAGTAGTGGAAGATGATGGAAAAGTGTACGCACAATGATATTTTGTTAATATGTCACATTTTACATAGCATCATCTAAAAAAAAAATCCTTGGAGCATACTAAGCAGGGAACCAGACTACTGAAACATAATCATGTAATTTTTTCATCTTTATACAAGACGTTTTATATGATTTAGTCACAGTCATGCTTCTGCATAATGTCAGATCATATGTATAACTTGGAGCTGTTACATTGCATTTTCACTTAATACTTTACTACAAAATAGACTACTTAAGTTAAAGGTGGATTATCTGGCTTTGAAATCATAATACTCTTGAGCTTTAGTTAAGGCAAAATATTTTGTAAATTTTGGAGGATGAGCAAACAGTGAAGAAAAATGACATCAGGATAATAGGTTTTATACTATACTCATCTTTTGTAGATTAGGGGCTGAACAATAATTTTTGAGGGGTTGGGGATGGATTCTGTTCTTTAAATTTTTGTCTTCAGGTTGTACAATGGCTTTTCCAGATATTGCATGAAGTGTGAACAGCATTTTCTAACAATTTTGGCCTGCAAGTTGAGCAATGGAAATTCCAGATGTTGTTTGAAGTGTGAACAGTATTTTGTAACCCAGATTGTGCAGGTGTCAGTCCTCTCTTTCAAAGTCATATGTGAGCTGCCCATTAATAATGAAATCAGTTTATTGTCATGGTAAGAAAACAAAATAAGCGGAATGAATTTTTAAGAATAATTGATAATTTATTTATTGGATGGATAAAATAGAGGAGGATGCAACCATCTTGTTTGGGACAAAAATGTGCGTGTATTTTAAGAGTTAAGTAGTACATAACAGAATCCGTTGATATTTTAAAAATACATATCAATACTACTACTTCTACTACTACTACTACTACTATAATATTACTGGTGATGATGATGTTTGGTATTTGTTATGCATCCTGAGATCATTTGGTATTTCCCATTGGTGGCTGCTGTTAATTTCTGTTATATTATTAGTTGAAAAGAAAATTATCTTGAGAAAAATATATATTTAACAAGTATCAACATGGGAGAGATAATTCCATGTGCCTCCCTCCCCCCCTTTCAATTTCCACAAGTATTCATTTGTTGTCATTTTTTGAACATATGATTCTTGTACTTTCCAGTAGGGAATCTTTGAGTTCAAAATCAACCCAATATTGTGCTAAATACATAACATCTATTCTTCTAATTTTTACAATTTCACTATCTGGTCTAGCAAAGTTGAACTTAGGATGATGATTTGGTTAATAGCCTCAGTCCTGTCTAGTGTCCCATGGTTTGTTTAACCAGGAAAGATCCTTGGGGGGCTGGGGTGTCCTTAAAAATTGTTCTTATTTAAAAAAATTGGTTTCATCCTTGAAAAGTCAATAAATTTGTTGAAATGCCTATGTAATTTTGCAGAAAATTATTTTTATGTGAGGAAATATAAAACATTGACATGGATTAAAATATATAACTTCTTAAATTTAGAATTTTTGTTTTATGTAATCAAATATATTGGGATAAATTTGGGCAGATCAAATGGCACAAATCTGGTAGTTGAGAAAAGAACATTTGTTGATGGTTTGATTTCCAAAAGACAACTGTGTGAATGCAGTGAGTGCTAATGATAAACATTTCTTCAAAAATCATAAGTATCATGATTTTAATTACACGGGCATGACTGCTTGACTGTATTTTTTCCACAAACAAAAGTACTCAAATTGTTGGCAGTAGCACATGATAAATTCAGCAAAGTTATTATTGAATAGTAACACTAATTCAATGGAGGGTTATTGATTGAACTTTATAATATAAACTAATATTATAATTCTATATTATAAAAAAATTTACAGCACTTCTACTATGACATATGCAATGAATTTTAAAGAATAATGTTTTAGAAGACTTAATTCTAAGATTCTTTATCATTCTCTCTAGCTATTTTGAGATGTCTTTATTTTAAAACTTAGTTGTTACATACTTGATTTGTTTCACTTGTAATTTAAGCTGCTTTGTGAAACTGGATGTTGTAAGGATATAGCAAACAAGTATGGTGTCACCCCTGTCTATGAGGCTGCAATGAAAGGTGAGCAAACAGTGAGGAATATTACCTTTTGGCCATTTAATGTTCAGAGCAAACATCCCTGATTCAGAGGGTATGTCAGTGTGGAATTTAAGATAGGTAGAAAGCTAATTCAAAATCAGAAGTTTTCTTTTCTTTATCTGAAATTCAGCTTCTTAATTCTCATTTTTAATCAGTTGTCTACTAATAAGATGGTGCCACAGGAAAAGCTGGCCCATATCTTTTTGATTTAGATGCTGCTTTTTATTTTACAATTTTGGAACTATTTGGAAGTAAATATTTTGCTGACGGTAATTGGAGTGGACATGATTATCGCTGTTATCAATAATATTAGTCTACATTAATATACATTAAATGCATATAAATAATTTCAATCAAAATTAAGCATCTCAAGTATTTTAGAGACTGTAATCACCAGTCTTTTTCATTACCTTCAGAATAATTTTCATATCAAGATTTGTTGTTTTTTATGTGAAAAGGTCTACACTATATATTGAAAATAATTTTAAAATAAATTATAATTTAAATATCTGAAATAATATGATCATTTCAGAGATTTTGTTTCTATAGCTGTTACAATATGATTGGGCTACAACTTCTCACAACTTAAAAAAATGTGAACTTTCTACAAATGTTGTTCTTTTCATGTGAATAATGACACAAGAATAATACATTATGATGTTATTTAATGACAAAAACATATGACATGGTTTCTTCAAGGGAGAGACAGAATTTGCTTATTATTTTTATGTAAGTTTGAATACATTGAAATAGACAAAACTTCAATAACAATAATACATAATACCTGCTAATATTGCATTGCATTCTTCTTCTGGGACTCCTCATCCCCAAGCTAATTATTTCCTCAACAATTAATGGCCATAATTAACAAGATAAAAATCCCAGTCTGACTCTTTTGACATAGCCAACATATGGAATATCTTGCTCTCTTTTCCTTGGACTACATGCATGGTTCACATGTGCTAGATCATTCATTAAAATTTGTTTTCGTTGTCATCTTTAAATGTCTTTTAGGCTATACCTTTTAGTGTGCATGGTCTTCTCCTCAGTCCCTGGTTTATGAGAGTTTTTGTGTTCATATGATTAATTTTGAAGGTTTTTACATCTTGGTTAGCAAGTGGTTCTTCACTAGATTGTAATACCCATCATAGAGTAAGTATTACCTACCCAGTCTGGGTTCCCACATTTTTGTTTTGTGTATTTTTTTCTCATCCAGTGCATAATTTTGTTGCAGGTTGAGGACTTCACATATGTGGTGATGAATTTCCCCACCTTCTTGGGAATATTCATGTTCCTCCAGATTAGATCAACCAAATCTTGTCCCTCATAATCATTCTTGTCCCTAAGGACCTCATCAACTCACTTTCACTCTGAACTTGGCACTTAATTTTGCCCTGAAGACATTACTTGTGTGACCAGTTTCTGACTGTAATTCCATCTCACACACACACCCCAAACCCCACTCCTTCAATACACTGATGCACCAGATTTAGAGTCAGGGTGCTACCTGGAGCCAGAGGAGTAGTTCTAAATGGATTTTGGTCACCTGAAGAAGTGACCCTTCATATTAACTTTCAAATGTGGGCAGTGTTCCTGGCTTACAGGGGTGTATCATCCTTCCTCATAAAGAGTTTTCATGTTATGGTTGCCTCAAACAACATATAAGTAATTGTGTACTTATGGTATCAGGAAAATGCACATATTCATTCTCTTTGTTGAGAAGTCTGGAGCCTCCTCTGATGAGCAATCTTGGAGGAGTCAACAACATTTTGGGCAGTCTGTCCAGCCATGGCCTTGTAGTCCTCATAGAATGGTCTCTGCATCATTTGGAAAGAAAGTCATTGTGAGGAGACCCTTAGTGGACTTGTTAACTAAAAGACTGAACAATATCCTTTAGGTCTCACAAGGACCAGATCAGAGGGCCTACTCAGTGCACCATTTCAGTCTAAAATGAGGTCATTGGTACACATATGCTTTCCCACCATTGAAAATAATTTTGCAGGTGCTCTACCATGTCAGGATCTCCACTTTTCAGCATATTGTGGTAGTCCTGTTGTCCTTGTTGTAGTGGTGATGATTAATCAACCTATTTCATCTGTTAGTAGATGAGACCAGGTGATTACCCTAGGGGAAGAATATGCTATCACAACACAGAGTGTACCTTCTCTACAACAACCTACATATTCCCTGTCTTCATGCTTGGCCAATCATAAGTGAAAAATCTACCAGAACTAGTTTTTAAGCAAGGTTGCCAACTGCATCATACAGACAAGGAAGCAAAGTACTTTCACATTTTACAATGCAAAGAGGAGAATCTTCTGTAATTGATAAGGTAGAAAATGCATTGATCCTAGCTGTCCCCCTTCAAATACAGTTGCTGACTTCTTCCTTGTTGAGGAAAGAGACTGTTCTGAGTCCACTATTAAGGACAATCCTTCCAACACTCTCAAATTCTATGGGGTTATGCAATCTTTATGATCTCATTTCTTATTTTGAGTTTTAGAGATGGTACTTTTTTAATTAATGCCTAGACATAATCATTTATGTATTTTTGTGGCATTTTTTCCTGTGCCAGTTTTCCAGGTTTTCTTAGGATCAGTGAAGAAAATGAGTAAGCTTCATGCCTTTTAACTGGAAAAGGGTTGTTTATGGTTCAAAAGTAACAAGGATTATGGTTTCTTTGCCAAATTGGGTTTCTGGCTAAGAATGAGCTATGTTTATTAGCTCCTCTTCACATTTAGATCCCCAGTATCAGTCATATCTTAACTGGCAGTGAACAAGATGAGCTCTTTTGCTTTGTTAGGGCTTTAAGGTTTTATTTGGCTTCCTTTGATAGTAGACGGATGAGTCAGAATCATCTATTTCTACATCTTAGATTCATCTGATTAGGTCCACACCTAGGAAATTTTGGGCCCCAGGCAGCTGACAGAGTTCGGGCCCCTTTCGTGTTTCAAATATGTGCGTATATTATAAAACTCGAAAAAGGACGGGCCCCTATCTAGCTCGGGCCCCTGACAAAGTCCATGGTTGTCCCCCCCCCCCCAGGTGCGGGCCTGATCTGATATTTTTTGGGCCACAATTTCCTAGCGGATTTTCTTCACTATCAAGAGATCTTATCCCTAAGATTGAGCTATTTGTATCATTCCTCTTTGGATGATGTTATGAGAGCTGCTGCCTTTTCAATTTACCTTTGATATTTGGAACACTAGGGTGAAAGCATTTTTGTTGTTGGGCCCTACCATAATAATAAATGCTGTTATTTTCTGTATCATTTTTGTTTAATGCTATCAGCCTCTCTCCAAACTAGTAAATTCAGCAATGCAGAGTATGTATTAAGCTGTTAAGATATATTTTGGGGTTGGGTGGGGTGGGGGTTTAGACTAATTTTAATTATGTAATATTTACCTGCTATAATTGCAAAGATTCCATCCTCTTGTTATGCTCTAATGTCCTGTACTCTCTGTCCAAACCACATGAATAAGATATTCTTTATGCAGACTATGACAAGACTGGGATTATGTTCTTTTCCAGTCCTTCAGTACTACAATCATTAGTTGCTCAAAAAGGAGGACACACACACACACGATATAAAATGATATGCATTTTCATTGTTTACACCACATGCACATAGAGGATTATTTTTAGTAATTATTTTATAGTAAAAGTCATTGAGGTCATGCAGGGGTGTTCAATACTGACTATTTTAGTATATTGAAAATGTTTTTCCTCCTGAATAGAAAGTCATGTCAGCATGGGTTTCACTGAAAGACTTCTCATGCTGTCTAGTTAGTCCAAAAACAAATATTTCTGTCTTTCTGATATCCAGTATTGCCACATCTTGAAAATCTTATCACTAGATGGAAAGTCTTTTCAGCATTGGGTTTTCAACAAAAGACTTCTTGTGTTGTCTAGGTGGAACAAAATTAACATTGTACCGCAAACATAGCCATCATAAAATCTTCTTGTTGCAATTTCTCCTAAATGGAACGTAGTATGTTGATATGGTGTTTTTACTATTTATACATAGTTGGTCCAGAATTCAAGTGATGCCAATCTGACCTCAGATATGCATGGCTACCAAAATGAACAAAATGAAAATTTTGTCTCTAATTATATTGAATTGATGGTTATATCAACATATGGTTTTCATCAAAAGTATTCTAATGGTGTCCAGTTTATCCTAAATGAACTGCTTCGGTGGCCTAGTGGTTAGAGCATCCGCCGTGGAAGCGAGAGTCCCATGGCCAAGTCATACCAAAGACTTACAAAAAAATGGTACTAACAGCTGCTTCGCATAACGCTCAGCATTTAGAGGTTAGTGTTAGGACTAGTCGGCCTGGTGTCAGGATAATGTGACTTGGTGGGACATCATGCTACATGTCTGTGGCATGATGCCCCAGTGCTAGACATCACTATAAAGTGCCTCACTGCAGACATCGTAGCGATATGACTGAAAAATTGTTAAAGCTACATTAAAAATCCTAATGAAACAAAACAAATTATCCTAAATTAAAATAGTGCTGATTTTACATTCACCATAACTGCCACAGGGACTAATTTGAAACTGATACTGCTAAAGAATATCAGAGATGTTTTCAACACTCAGCAATTAAAAAAAAGAAGTAATCTTATCTTGAATTCTTGTAAACTCATTTCAGACAGTAGAGTATCAGTCTCTTTGTAGACTCTTTAATTTTCATGTTTTGGCTTTTATTTCAGTGATAATGTTACAAACAAGAAAAATCGTCTTTTTTTTGGTTTCAAGTATGTTTCTGGTATGTATTGAACATGTACTGAAAGCTATTTCTGCGGATAAAGTATTATGGCATTTGCTGCAGTTCTGCTGCCATAACATGAAGTAAACATACATATTGTTTATATTGTTCATTAATTTCTATCCATGATTTCAGCTTAAAATTCAAAAGACATCTGCTTCCAGATCAAAGGCCATTACAATAATTTTCTAATCCATTTACAGATATGTTGTAAAACTGGAAAAAAAATATTTAAATTTTTTTTTTACCATATTGGATATAGTTTGATTTAGAACATCAAAGGTGGTTTGAATATTCACAAGTTAGAAAAGAATTAAAGGACAAGTAATAAACTTGTCTTGGATTTCAGAAAATTCATTTTGGCAAGGAGAACATCAATCCCATTCTTGGAACTTTTGTTGCTTAATCTAGCTACGTAGGTTATGGTGTAAAATGTTACCAGTTAAGAAAATGTCAAAAAATATTGCAGTAATGGCCTGAAAATCTGATCCAGTTATTGAAATATGCATATAAATATGCTGGCCAAATTTCATTTGAGTACATAGAATTGTTCTTGCACAATGTTGTTCAGAAGCTTCTCAGGACTACAGCAGTACAGATGGAAAGGACAAAATCAAGATACCGCTCCAGTGGCCTAGTGGTTAGAGCATCCGACGCGGAAACGGGAAGTCATGGGTTTGATCCCCGGCCGAGTCATACCAAAGACTTACAAAAATGGTACAAACAGCTGCCTCGCTTGGCGCTCAGCATTAAGAGGTTAGTGTTAGGACTGGTTGGGCTGGTGTCAGGATAATGTGACTGTGGGGGACATCATGTTACATGTCTATGGCATGATGCCCCAGTGCTAGACATTACTATAACCTGCCTCACTGCAGACATCGTAGGAATATGATTGAATTTTTTTTAAAGCATCATTAAAAATCCTAAGCAAACAAACAAACCAAATCAAGATGCCCTAGCTTTTTGTATTGAGGACATAAAACAAGCACAATAGTTACTACAGTAAGAAGAAATAAAGTGAGAGTGTGATCAGTCATGTGTAAACTGTTTATTTTTACCATGTATAAAATCCAGATTGTTATAATGAGCATTATTTGTATTTAGGAACATTACTGAATGTCATTATTCTAGCATGGTTCACAAAATGTACATGCAGGCCATATAGAGGTGTTATCCTACCTGTTGGATCAGGGCTGTTCTCCAAACAGAGTGGACATGTATGGGCAGTCTCCTCTCCATGTAGCCACACTGTATGGACACACTGAGGCTGTCAGGATTCTTATGAAAGGTAAACTTTAACTAAACTCAGTCTTCAAATTTTCAGTATTTATTTTATGCAGATTCTTTTAATACAAGTTATTACAACTTGTTTAATGTCATTTCTTCTGTTGTTTTGCTATTATGAGGTGGTCTTGTAAGGTGGAGAAGTTTGAGCTCAGAATACCAACAAGAAAAACCACTGGTCTCGCATTGACATCCACTTACTTGCGTTTAAGGTGGCAGCAGTTCAAAGCAAGTACATTACTCCTGTACTTTCTCGTTGATGATTTTTTACCATAGCAGTGAGTTCTGCATCATTGTAATGTGAGTTTAAACTTCAATGGTCCACTTCATTTGCATGCTATAAGTACAGTAAAACACCCATAAGGAGACAATGATTTTGTCTAGTAAATCTGGATAATCAGTTTTTATTTAATAGGGAATTTTTAAAAAAATATTTGGGGTGTGGGACATTGTCCATGTGAGTGAATAGGCTAGATGATTGGAATTTAGATATTCTGCATTCTGCTGTACTGTTTAGGGTTGGACAATCAATTCATCCAAACCCCTGGTCAAGTTCAGTTTGGTTTTGTCGTACTGATACTTCCTGGTCAAACAGACATTTAAAGTGGAATGTTCTTCCAAATTTACTTCTCACAGTCCACAAAGTTATACTACACCTATCTGCCATTGAAGTACTTGTTAAATGTACATGTACTGATTCCCTTTGTGTCTGACCAGGAAAAGACTGAATGAAAGAGTAAGCACTGCAATTACTTGCATAGTCCTTTATTACCTTGAATCAACTTTATCACTGAATTTATATAGTGGTTATATCACAATAAATGTAAACCCAAATTTCACTTTAATCAATACACTTTTGTTCAAAGATTAATGTCCATATGTCTGAAAAAGTTACATCACAAGAAATTGTTGCAGAAACAAAAAGCCACTCACTGAAAAGAACAACAGAGAAACAATTTTTGCATAGTGACATCTTTATTGTACTGTACTAATTCAAAGCATATTGTTTGTTCCTAAAAAAAAGAGCTAAAATTATTTTGTTTTATTCATACCTTTTAACCATACCTCATTCTTCCTGATCACATTTTAGCAACTAGTCGATTGAAGCTTGATTTTCCAGTATACTGTTGGACACAGGCCAGCGATTCCTGGCATAGCTTTGTCATTGATCTAATTGATCCTACAAAATGATGTAATCCATATTAACTTGAGCGTTCTATGATTATATATAAAATACTGTAGATTGTGCTTTCTACTGAAGCCCCCAAATAATTTGTTTATAATTGTGTTTCTCAAATAATTATGGTTTAAACTAAACTAAAATCAGATATATAGCGAGCACGCTTGCGTGTGTTTGTGTGACAGAGAGAAAGAGATGAAAAAAATTGTGTACAAGGCCGGTTTTTATTCAGGGTTGTTTTTATTTGTAGCTTTTGCAAAGAGAAAAGACTATTTTGAATTACCTGACGATTGTGATAATCCTCATGTATTACTTCCCTAATATATTCCATTATCAATAAACACCACAAAATCAACAATTCATTCCTACGATGTATATTGTCACAATAACCACGTTGCTATGCAGTGTTATTTACATGGTAATTAAACATGCTTAGCGCTTTGGTTATTACTGAAACCAGACTGAGGGCAAGAATCAACAAAATAGGTCAAATCAGTGAGGCTGCCAGTAGGGAAACGAGACACTCTTTGGGGAAATGAAAATATGTCAGTGTTCTAGTGAAGTCTTGTCCATACATAATTTGTTATTAGGACAAGAAATCATATGCATTAATTGTTATTTGAACTCGCCAATAAAAATATTAGAGGGTTATATTGTTGAATAGATTTGTAATACAATGTTAATTATATTCAAGCCAGAACAGAACAAATGCTTAAGAGTTGGTATACGTACAAATCGATTTAACGGAGTCTGTTACTTTCAAACTTATGATAGAAAATTTCAACGTTTTTATATTTTAAGTTTATCTGACTATAATGAAACAATAAAACTAGTTGATCAAGGGTATATGGTCTCCTCTTTAGCATGTACTGAGATGTTATTTTTGTTGAATAAGAAAATGTCAAAGGGCTTCAGAACTCATTTTAAAATGCATGTTTTCTTACGGTGACGAACTTTAAAAGTAGAACTAATTAACAATATTTAAAGGTATGTTCTGTGAAGTCCCTTGTCCATTTGTTAATAAACACCAGTAGATATTGTAATGACAATAAGAGAACTTATGCATAAGTCATTGTATTTTCTCACCAGCAATTAATTATTAATTTTTGTAAATCAAAATGACAATACAGTATTATTGATCTTTTTTGCATTTTTTCCTCACTAAGAAGTCTCTCTTTATTATGGATTATATGCATCCACACATCAGTGATGTTACAGAGATTATGATTGAAACCACGAAGACATCATTAAGCATCATCCCAGGTGGTATGACAAAGCTTATACAATCGTTAGACATTTCAGTGAATCGCTGTTTCAACACTGAGCTTCGGAAGTTGTGGGAACATTAGATGATGGCGGGTGAGCACAGCTTCACAAACTGGACGTATTCAGTGCACTTTATATTCCCAGGTTGCACATTGGGCTATGGATGCATGAGATGGGTTCCTGTATCAGCTATTGTGAATTGATTTGCTAAGCAGAAATTGTCAGCGGGATAGAGAAGCCAGATGAGGATGATGAGATGGAGATAGATGATATTAAGAACATTTCCAATGATCTGAGCCCTGAGATAGCCGTTATTTTTCATTTTAGTATTAAAGACAAAGACTTCGAAGGATTTTCAGATATTGGAGATGACTGAGTGAACACTTAATTCATTATTTTCTTAATTACAATGTTGAACAGTTCTACTGCAGGTAATAAACTGAATTACAACATCAATGTGCTTTCAATTATAATTGACATGTTAAATATATGTATTATTAAACTGTTCATTTGTATAAATCTGATACTGCTTTTCACAGATATTTTAAAATATAGTAAAAATACTTTTTTTAATTTTTTTTGTTTGTAACTTTTCTGTTTTCATTCCCATAATTTTCCCCACATTTTATTTCCCCTTGGATAGCCTCATTTTCCTATTGTTATCCTCAATGAGTTTATCTCATCTGTTGAATCTTGCACTCAAGACTAGTTTCAACTGCAGTCACCAGGTTAAAGCTTTAGACCTTTAATTAACATGTACATAGCATGCACAGCTATGTGGCTCTTTTTGAAATGGATATCATAATTAAAACAAGCATGGACTGTTTATTTCTTCTTCTCCGCCATATCTCTGCACAATTTCTATTGCACATCATCGACGTGGGCTCTTGCATGTGTTGACAACAAACGGCATTCTTCTCTCTCCTGTGCAGTCCTCATTATAACTCGCTTCCCCACGTCGTATCTAGCCAGTGCAGATTTCATCCATTTCATTCTCGGACACCTTACTTTTGCTGTTCCTTCTACTCTACCGTGCAGTACAATATTCGCTATCCTGTTCTTATCCATCCTTATCACGTGTCCTAGCCATTGGTGTTGTCTCTCATGCACTTTTTGCACGATTGACTCTGTCTGATTAAGAGCCTTTCTGATGTCTTCATTTCTCATCCTATCCATAATGTGAACTCCTAGAATCTTTCTAAGCTCCGTCATCTCGAACACAAGTAGTTTCCTCAGCGCTTCTTAGTGTCCAAGCTTCGCACCCGTAAAGGGCAATTGGGACTATAAGAGCTCGGTATAGCCTCATTTTCGTCTCACTCTTGACATACTTGTTTCTCCAGATGTTGTCCAACTTGCTCATCACTTTCAAGGCTCTGGCTGTACATATTTTGATGTCCTTCGCATTTCTGCAATCTTCAGTCAAGGTAGTCCCAAGGTATTTAAAACTGTCCACATGCTGTAGTTTCTTTCCTCTAAGCAATAGTCCCTTCTCAATTCTCCTTTTTACTATTCCCGCGTCATTGGTACTCACTAGCATCCATTCTGTCTTGGTCTCACTAATTTCTTGTCCATACCTTGCGCTGATCTCATCGACTTTGTCCAGAAGGAGTTGAGCTTGTCCGAGCAGTTAGGCCAGAAGACCAATGTCGTTGGCAAAACGTATGTTATTAATTGTTCTGCCACTTATGCGTGTCCCAACTGCTTCTAGGCCATCGAGTGCCTCTCTCATAATATGTTCCAGGTAGATGTTAAATAGATCTGGAGATAATATGCAGCCTTGTCGCACTCCAATCAATTGCCGAAACCATTCCGTCACATCGTTTCCAATTCTGATAGCGCTTTGTGTTCTCTTGTACAAATTTTCAATGAGATTGATCGGCTTTGGATGTATGCCATAATGGTGTAGTACCCTCCACAAGCCTTGGTGCCATACATGATCAAAGGCTTTCTTGAAGTCTATGAAAATCAAATACAATTCCTTGTACTGCAACGCGAGGTACTTTTCTGCTATCAATCGCAGTGAGGAAATTTGTTCAATTGTGCCTCTTCCTGGTCTGAAACCGGCTTGCTCTTCCGACATCTGAATTTCAATTGTATTATGTTTATTTAGACTGTATAGACTGTTTATTTAGCTGTGTCAATTTGAAAACAGATTGCAGTGCCCTGTACAGGAGAAAAATCAAGCAGTTTAGCATTGATGATGAAATTTCATGATTGTCGGTAATATGGAATATCATACAGTGATACCATTCTATTGATGAAACCAGAAGTTACTAGTGTAAAATACAAAGCCAAGTTATTGACCTGGCCTCATCTTTTACTCTGAATTGACTTATATATGAACGAAAGATAGAAAAATTTACAAAATTGGTGAATTCGACTTATACTTTGCATCGACTTATAGGCCACAAAATACAGTATAGCTACATAATCTTTCTCCTTAGTGGCTGAAATTTAGAGACAAAAAATCTCTTAAAAAAAGATTGTGTGTGTGTGCTGAAATACGACCCATTCATTCTCATGGAAGCTGCAATTGTTGTATCTGTGATAGCCAGTGAAAACGGGGAGTACTTGAGGGGTATTCTCAAATTGTTTATCTTGCAATTGTGAAACATATTTAGTCTGTCCAAGCCTAGCTCTTTTTTCACAACACATCTCAGTATGAGTATGTACTCAGCATCTTGACTTAAAGTATTATATGCAAATACAAATTTTGGACAGTCAGAAAATGGATAGTTGTACTCGGGTTGACAAATGTCATGCTAGTTGGACCCAGTCCAGTGAACTTTTATGAGTTTGCACATCTTTTACAATTCAAATGGTATGTTTACCCATTACAGTCTGGATTGTTCAGAATTTGTGTGTTTTAATAATAAAGTATGTAAAGATAACCATAAATATCTTATTGTGATTTTAACATTACCAGTTTTCATGGTGTTTCTCAAAAAACAAACTCAATAAAAAAAAAAATAACCAGCCTTGATAGATAGAATTTATTTCTCAAAATCAAATAATAAATTTAAAACCTCTGTTTATTTTCATTTGAATGCTAAAGAAGCATTATGGAAAACAAAACCATGACAGTAAATATTTTATGCACTGATGTTCTTGAACAACTTTTAAGATTTCAGCAAAACAAACTTTTTATATCCTCTTAAGATGTTAGTCTGGGAATGATGTAATGAATCAGTTATGGTCATTATTCTGTCTGTTGACAGAGTTTGAATGGGTTCTTTTTCTGTTTATGTGAACACAATTGAAAGTGTCCTCACACAGCGCTACATTGTTTGTCTATAGCTGTTGTCAGGTTGTCTGCTACGCTTGCTTTCATTTAGTATATATTTACATATTATGGCCACCAAGTGACCTTATACCTTGCAATGCCATCACAAAATTGAGTAATAGTCAAGGTACATTAAAAGTAGACATGTTCACATATAAATAATAAATTGAATTTTTGACTTTTTGTTTTCTGATTAGAATATTTGCCAAAGAGTATTTCATATTTAAATATTTTGTTCAGTACTGATTATTATAATTATGTTAATTTGATTTTTAAAAATTGAGAGAAAGAATCAGTCATTTTATATCTATCTTGCTCCATAAAAGCATTCTTGAAATATTGCTAAATACGTTATGAATAAGTTAATATTTGTTGATAGGAAATATAAATAGTTCATAACTTTTAAGTCTTCAGTACATTAAATAATTTGACATTCTTTGGGGTCCATAGCATACATTTATCTATTGATCAATTAAGTTAATAATGTTTTAATCTTCTAATTATTTATTTCTTATATCAATTTTATACCCATTTATGATACATTTTCACAAAATCTTATAGAATTAAGGAAAGAAAGATTTTGTAATGAAAATGAAGGTACAAAAGTTGTGATCCACACTATCTGGAATGATATGGCAAGAGCTTTTCTCTTTATATAAAATTTATAGAATTTTGTTTTGCAACAATTGAATAAAATCATTTAAAATAATTAAAAAAATGATATAGATAATTGAGAAAAAGAATAAGCATCCCATGAATGAATGTCGTGGGATTAATAGAAAAATCTAACAGATGAAATTATATTGATCATGGGCAAAATTATGCAGCAAAATTTCAGTCTACCCTGTATACCCAGTTCATTAAATATTTATTTTTACAGAGATATAATGTAAACTTTAAATGCATGTGCAAATAAATAACGTTTATAGTAAATGTGTGCAAATAGAGTTTCTATATTACTGGGCAATATCAGTACCAGAAAGGGAGAATGTGATGCTATATGAAAATAGACATACACTGTTATAGTAGTTGGTCAATTTACATGCAGTGTACACTTTACCAGTAGTTGGTCATTTTACTTGCAGTATACACTTTGTATAAACATCATATAATATGTGCCTCATCATATAATATATATCTTTAGAATTCTAAATAAATATGTATGAATGGTTTGTTGTTTCAGCGGGTGCTAATTTAAAACTTAGGAACCAGTCGGGGAGATCTGTGATGAATTTTGCAGTTGAGTCAGGAAGATCTGATATCCTGGAAATTCTGTTTGAACACGGTCTGGAATACAGTAAAGCTATGGGAAAGAAAAGGTACATTTCCATATTTATTGACTTTGGTAATTGCTTTGTTTTTATTATTGTTGTGGGTTTGAATTCAAACTTCTGATTTGCCTGGGTGAGCTGCTATGACATGCTCTTTCTCAGGCCACATTTCTCAGATTGCCATGGCACTACTTGCATTCTTTGTTGCAGTATACCAAATCAAGCCAACAATATTAAAAGAATATTGAAAGTAAAATGGAATTAAAAGGATATTTAAAAAGGTTTATATATATATGTGTGTGTGTGTGTGTGTGTTTCTTTCAGATATTTTTTATTTATGAAGATATGCTGTAGATAATACTCTTTCAACCTTATAATCAATATTACATACATATATATTTTGTGTTCTTTTTATTTAAAAAAAATAATTGAATGTAATAAAATATAATATATTGAATAATTAATGTATTTTAATCAATTATTCAGTCCAAAAGTTAGTAGTTTTAATTTAATCAATTACATTTGAAAGTAATTGATCCCAGGTTAGATTATAGCCTCAGATCGGTTCATTTTGAACCCATTAAGCATGTTATTTTGAAGTATGATTGAATTAGTTACAATTAGTTGATTTATTCTTGCACTGCAAATAGGACAAAAACAAAAGAATCCAACTGACACATAATGTCCTTGAAATATTAAGTTTATCTCATAATGCTCACCATTATTAGTATTGGGACGTTATATTATAAAAATTATTCATCACACTGTTGCAGTATTACATAGCAATGTAATTGAGTAATGCAAACATTAGGTGATAAATTGCATCATAAACGTTCATTTGTTTTGATATTTATGAAATTGGTTGAAAATGCAATATGCCACTCACTGCAGGCAGCTCCTGGCTTATACTGTTCAACTTAATACATTGAATGTCAAATGGACACTCATTTATGATCCTCAATATATTGCCTGTACTAAAGTATACCATTTTGTAGAGGTCACATGAGAAAATAATTTATTCTTACTACTTACACAATATGTATTAATTTCAGTCTTGTACAACATATCTTAATTTCAGCCACAGCAGTTTATCTGTTGTACTAGAGAGAGATTTTACCTCAACATTTCAAGTCCTTATCCGAGGTTGTCCATCACTGTGTTTACCAAAGAACAGAGACGTGAAAAACCTGTTAAGGTATGTTCATCTCATTGATATACTTGTAGTTTGGTTGATGTAAAGTTCTGATATCATTCACTCATGTCCTGAATATGATCATAGATATACACAGTGGTCACTCATGTCCAGAATATAATCATATGTATACACAGTGGTCACTTGTGTCCTGAATATGATCATAGGTTTACACAGTGGTCACTCATGTCCAGAATATAATCATAGATATACACAGTGGTCACTTGTGTCCAGAATATAATCATAGATATACACAGTGGTCACTCATGCCCTGAATATGATCATAGGTATACACAGTGGTCACTCATGTCCTGAATATGATCATAGGTATACACAGTGTTCACTAATGTCCTGAATATGATCATAGATATACACAGTGGTCACTTGTGTCCAGAATATAATCATAGGTATACACAGTGGTCACTCATGTCCTGAAAATGATCATAGGTATACACATTGGTCACTCATGTCCTGAATATGATCATAGGTATACACAGTGTTCACTAATGTCCTGAATATGATCATATATATACACAGTGGTCACTTGTGTCCAGAATATAATCATAGATATACACAGTGGTCACTAATGCCCTGAATATGATCATAGGTGTACACTGGTCACTTGTGTCCAGAATATGATCTTACGTATACACAGTGGTCACTCACGTTAATGTTATTTAAGGAAGTAATAAATTTGTCCAGTGTTACATATGAGGCTTCTTGATTCAGTGACTTTTGTTACATTTAGCAAAGAAAGGAGGTTGAAAATTAGCAAATGAGAGGAATTGGAAGTTAATTATGTTTCATGACTTTGATTCCTTATTCTTTTAGCATACTGGAGATAAGTCTACAGTTCAAAATATCTTTAACTCAAGTTTCTTTTGTTTGATTGTCAGCACAGTTTCATCTTGATTAAAAAGAGAGAGAAAATTCTTATCGATTGTTGGACTGAGGGTCAAAGATCAACATCTCATTGGTTAGATTTATCGCAGTTGAAATACTTCATTTCTGTATTCTCGTTGCTCATTTGATTTTGAAGCATATGCACAATGTACTGTTCATTTTTTTGACATGTTCTTCTTAGTGCCAACAATAGTATTGATTTGAATTTTGCTGCATTAATGAAACTTGATGGATAAATTTTTAGCCTGAGAAGTAGTTTTTACAGTTATCTAAAGTTGGTCGCAGTGACCTACTTCTCATGATCTAGTATTCTTTCATTTAGTTTCTTTCTCTAATAAATTTGCATGTACAGTTTCTGTGAATCATAATATTCTAGTGTCATTAAATTTGTGTAAATACACTCACTTAGAAGTAACTGTTATAAATGTTCATATCACTTTTAGCACCAACAAAAGATGGTTTTGTAGACATAGATTACTCACCATATTCATTCAAATTTTGTGCTTCCTAAAATTCTGTGATATACATTGTCAAACCTGATGTTTACAAATTGATCATCTTTCAGTGGGAACCTTTATTTGCTGAAGCTAGTGCTACTGTCTGGACTTATTTCATTTCCACATTGGCTGCTGATGTCAGAATTTCAACCGGATGATGAAGAGACTGTATGCTGGTTGGACAACTACAAAAGAAAACCTTGCACGCTCCAGCAGCTGTCAAGAATCTTGATCAGACAGTGTCTTGGAGACAAAGTCCTCAGCAGTGTGCAATTCTTACCTCTTCCAAATAAGCTGAAAGCTTACATTAAAATGTGTGATTTGTGATATTCAAACATTTGAAACAATGATAACTAGTCTTATTTATTTAGATTCCTAATATAACCCATTTTCATGTACACTGCCAAAATGATCATGCTTTTGCACTATTTGGAAAGAAAATTCTGGCAAACTTAAACACCTTAAAGATGAAGAGGAAAATAAGACTCTTAAAACTCCCAACAGTTGGCACAGAAGTTTAAAATACATTATTCAGATACTTTGCTGTGTTTGAAAAAAAGAAGCAAAGGTTGACATGGTTTTTAAAAAAAACAGCTTAAAAACATCATTGACCATGGGGTTCGAAACTTCATTTTTTGATATTGAACTGGTGATCATTGAAGCAGAAGTGTACTTTATTAATGTTTAATGTGAATATAATGTCCTCTTCATTTAATCAGACCACACTTAACTTTTCATATGCATGTTTATCAAGTTGACAATAGCAATACATGATATTCACTAAACCTTACTGAAAATGAAAATTGGTCTGATTTAAAGAAACATTTTAACTGCCTTTACTGATGTCTTTTGTAAAGTTGGCAGGTCTGTTACTTAAATGTTTATCAGTTTTTTTAAAACAAATTATAAAATCAAATTGCCATATTTTGACTATTGATGTATTTTAATACTTTTAAATTGCTTGGTAGTGGTTTTGAAGTTTGTTGAAACAAAACATTGTTGATTGTTTTTTATTTGTGTTTTCTCTTAATTTTGAAGGAAAATGCAAGACAATGCAAACTTTATCATCTGGTGGTTTGTGCCATAAATGCAGGGTCAGCTGTTGTACAGTTTAGTTTTAAAGGTGTTGTGAAAACTCACAACTCCACAATAATGCGAGATTTTTCCTCCTGACCTTGTTTTCAGCCATACAACTTAACCTAAATTTGTTAGCTATCAACCATATTTGGCATTTGGCTTCATATTGATGAAACTTTAAAATGAGTTGTCTTCCAAAATGCCACATGATCATTTGGAAGAATTATGGCTCCTGATCTCCTGATTGGTTTCTACAGCATAACTTTACTAACCATGGTTGGATTTCAGTCATTTTTGGCATGCAGGTTTATATTTATGAGATTTTAATTAAGTTTAATTTTAAGTGTTCCTCATTCTCATTTGGACCCTTGCTTGCCCATCATCCTGCATTAATTTATGCAGTATACTAAGGAATATTGCATTTCCGTCAAATTTTGCATCATCTTTATATTAATGAGACAATAAGCTGGAATCGCAGTGTGAATTTCTTATATAGGAACCATCATTGATATGGGAATAGAGTATCACCAGACATGTACTAAGTGAAATTATATGTAAGAGCAGACATGAAGATAAATAATCAAGCTGTTGACCTCTGCAAATAACAAATTTACATGGATTCTTGGTACAAAATAAGACCAGTAAATGCTGTCTCATTTTTGGGTTAGCAATAATTTAAGTAGGCAGTGTCACCTCATCCATTATCAGACTGATGTCTAATGATTATGACAGGTGACCAGACATCATTAGATTCTCCAGGTACTGGCTATTGGAAAAGTCATTGTTCTTTAAATATTGTTTAGATGGGAATGCTTGGTGGTATGATGTGTAATGTACCATAATTATGTTTCTGTTACAGTGTGTGCATAGATCATGGACTAATTATTTTATGACACAGAGATGTGTAAAGTTCGTTGGTTTCAGTCTTATCATTTCTCTAGCAATTCAATTTATCATCGTTTGAGGTTAAACTAATGAGAGAGTGACAGGGATGTATCAATACTTAGTGTCTATATGATGGCAGTGTTGATGTCAAGAAAAGCATCTATACATGTATTTTTGTCAAATAGACTCTTCCTGCTACATTAATGCTGTACCCTCATAGTGTGCGCACACTACCAATTCATCTGTGTGCAGTGCATTAATGTGCAGATAATTTTGCACATTAGGTACCTGAGTGTAATCATGATCATTGTCAGTTATGCTGTAACTTATAGGTATGCATACAAATGTATAGCAAACTTTTTAGTCATGATTAGGTTGAATTAATAATTATTAAACCTGATTTTTGTTATGACACCTGGATTTAAATGTTCTATTTAGAGACAAGAAAAGGCTTTTAGTTTTCTAGCCAATAGTTTTTGTTTAGTACTTTCTGGCATGCTGTACTCTCTGGTCTATAATTTATAGGTTGTATCTTGTTGACAAAACACAGTGTAATCGATTTTATACAATATTGATATATACTATGTGCATGCCCAGTGCTCTCTTTTAACACTACTTTCAGTTACCTGTATTTTATTGTACTTCACATTTATGAGTTGGGTTCTGTTGTACATAGTTTTTACATGTATCCTCTGAGTATATTTCATACTTAAATCTGCCTTTTTTTAAAATCTACATGTAATACATTTTATACAAATGTTTGTAGATATATTGTATGCTATTTACATTTATTTGTACTAAAATGTTTTTTATAACCCTAAAATTATATTTTGTGTATATGGGGGAACATAAACATTTTGTTTCTGCCACTGCCAATAGAAATGCACTACTTGTTGGGTGTTTTGTTCATTTCTATGCCTACTGACAAGAATATATATGGTCATTCACTCATTATTCATCCTTTTGTGGTAAGGGGCTATTCAATTAAACATGCTGGGGATCAGGGAAGGTACTTTTGACATGGACTAGTCACCCATATATGCAATTTAGAATTTTATATTATTTTCATATAAAAATCTTTAAGTAATCAAGAGTGCCCTGGCATATATTTTTTAAAAACTGCCTTCCCTTGGTACCATTTATGTTTAAATGGAACAGCTCTAAATTGTTATGGAATACTGCATATTATACTATTTTGGTATCATTAAATCATTTTAGTGTGTGAGCAAAATTAAAGTTTACTAACTGTTGCTTGCTATGTTACTGTTTCGTGGCAAACAAATATATTTAAAGTAATTATTTGCTCACAAAATTGATGTGATTTACAATAGTTTCTGTGTTATGCCGGTTTCCCGCGCTACCAAAAAATTGGGAAAAAGTCATAAGAAATTATAATGTTTGCTGACTGAAAAGTCCTTGAATTTTGCAAATATTGACAAAGGTCGGAAAACACCCAGGAATTTCCCTCCACAACTCGACATCAGAAGCAGTTACTTATATGAGTTATAACTGAACTGATCGTGAGATAAATTTATTGAGTTCTAACCAGAATTAGGAAGTTACAGTATGGATCATTTGGGTGCTTGCTATAACTGTTTGTTGAGACAATCCAAACACTCAGTGGATTTAGATTCCTCTAGTAGACTTTTTGTTTCAAAGACAGCTCAATATTTGTATCCTTTTTATATGGAGGTATGAAAACCAGTCTAGCATCACAAGAGGCCAAAATGGTGGCATTAACGCTTAGTCACTTAGCAGATGGGCTAGCAAACTTGAATGTTCTTTATTCGAGTAATACCTGCAGTTTAGTAATTGTTGTTTGCTATGTTACTGTTAATTGGCAAACAAATATATGCATTTATACAGGTTTGGGGACTGGTTTATTAAACTACAAGAAGACAGGTAGATTTTACAGAAAATTCAGTCCTTGTTCATACAGTAGTATATAATTTGGAAGTCTTTTATGAAACTTTAAATCAACCCTATTGTAAATGTCTTTTAATGATGGAATTTTTAACCAAATTGTCTTAAGAAGTTTAGGTTGGTTGAAAAATTATTAATATTGGCACATATAAATTATGGATTAAAGTATTTTTTGTTGCAAGATAAGATTTTCTAATACTTTGTTGTTGTTGTTGTAGGGTTTAATGCCATTTGTCAGCACACGAAAGGCTATACATGGCAGCCATTATTAATGGTGGAGGAAGAACCAGGGAAAAAACCTGGAAGGAACCACGGACCCATGAGAAGCTACTAGCAAGCTTTCTCACATACCCACATTGGCTGAATCTGAGACTCGAACCCATCTTAGAGTCCTAATATTGTCAATAGTATGGCAAGCATGGCAATATAAAAACTCACTTTGCTGAGAAATTGGGTCAGATTAGTGAATATGGAATAGCAGATGCCAGCTTCAGAATATGTATCAACAGACTGTGAACATCAATTATTGTTATTTTAGAGTTATGTGGAATTCTTTTTATTCTTTTTGTGTGCATGGGCAGTTAATTTTATTAAGTAATGATTAGTTACATTGAAGTTGACATTTTATATCTTCTTACAACACTATTGATCCAAGAAATTAACAGTGTACTGTTTTAAAACTGTAGTTTATACTATCTTATGATAGCTCTAATATCATCAGAAAGTATGATAAGCAGGGTAATATAAAAATTCATTTTGCAAAGAAATTGTCAAATTAATTAAAAGGGGCTAATTCATTATTTGAAATAGTAGTGGCAATAGCAGATTCCATATCCAGATAATGCACCAAAAGACAGTGAGCGTTTGTTATGGTTATTTTAGACTGATTCTTATTAATGTGCTTGGGTAGTTAAATTTATGGCATGATGTGTATTTCCATTGAAGCTCTTTATAAGCACAGTTTACAATAAATTTTTAATTTGTTGTTTATTGTTACCATTCTTATTTCAAGCCGGTCATTATCTACAGAGAGTGCTGACATGCCTGAGGAGCTCTTTATATTCAGAATGAAGATAATATTACTTGTTAAAAAAAACTTCAATAAGGAAAATATGCTCCAAGAATCATAACTTTATTTTGTTTTGAGCTTAAATATTACATTTTATGCCTTAAATATTTGAAGAATACAGAGCTATCACTTTGTAGCAGATGGAAATCAGATAACACATTTTTAAGACCCAGTGGTCAAGGGGAGTATCATTTGGGTGAAAGAGTTTCTTGCATGCTACAAGACAGATATACATTATGATGCTCTTGTTCATCTGTCTGTGTGTTCCATGTTCTGCATAATGACTGGAGTTCTCTATCATCTACCATTACAAATCTGTGTAACTTACACTTGGGGCAAAGAAAAAAACAAGCAATTTTGCTAAAGTGGTCAATGTCACAGGCTCCTACACCAAACATTTACTAAAGTTTATGAATGGCTTGCATTTAAGATTCAGAAAATACCTGTTCCTTTTTTAGTCAAATGTCATGGTCACAGGAAAATATTTGTTATTGCTACTCCTAAACTACTTGGAGGATTGCCATGAAGCTTTCACACACATTTATCCCAATTTCTATTTCGTCTTAATGAAAATGTTGCTCAGATATCCAATGTGTTCACCATTGCTACCATCTTAAAAACATGTGGCTGCTTTTAAATGAATGGTCACATCAACATGGCATATTCACTAAAAGACTTACATTTATATCTAGTTAGTTCTGAATGAACATGCTGCCAAACAGTATCCAATATGGCCTCACAGCAGCAATCTTAAACATGTTTTAGCTTCTCCTGTGTAACAAGTCCTATTAACATGGATGTTTTCATACCATGATTTCTTATGACAGGTAGTTGATCCTAAATAAAAATGGCACCAACATGGCAGCCATCTTGAAAATATTGTTACTGCTACCTCTCTGGGAAAGTCATATATATATATATATATATATATATATATATATAAGCTTCTAATATGAATATATTGAAAATCTATTTCTTTTTAATGTAAAGTCACATCAACATGTAGTTTTCAGTCTTCTAATGCTGCTGGTTTGTCCTAACTTAAATTGGTGCCAATCTTATATCCTAAATGGCTGTCACAGTGACTAATTTGGAAAGCTTATTGATAACTTGAAGAAGTAAAAAAGAAGAAATGGTCTGCTTTTGAATTTTTTAAAATTCTTTTCAGACATGAGTGTCTATTCTTTCAAGGGACGCTTACTTTTTTATGAGGAAAACAGATTCCACTTCAAACACACAGAATATCCTTTCTTTGTATTGGTCAAGGACTGGAAGTACATCAGCACTTTATACTATCGCTGCTAAGTGCCTCTGCTTGTCTGGCAATTCACTGTCCAATTTTGGATAATATCCCTATGCAGAGCAGCTGTGTTGATTAAATTATGTAAGGAGTCAAACAAATTACATGTAGTTCTGATTACTTGGTCCCTTCATGATTTTAATTGTAATAATTTGCTCAAAAAATGTCTTAACAGTAGTCTTAATAAGTAAAAATGTTTCCAAAACTTTGCTAACATGCTTTTGCAAAACCTAGAATTGTCTATGTTCATTGCAGCACTTTTGTCAAACCTCCAAGTTTTGGTTGTATGTAATGTGCATGTTATTAAGCTCTTTAACTAAAGTCAATCTTGAATATAGTCCACTATCTCATTGTTTAAAATGGAAGTGATCAGCTTTAAAAATAACAGGAGCTTTTTATGTTTGGGTCATCAGAGCAGGGAAGGAAGAGTGAATTTTACAAAAATAGCTGGTAAGTATTAGATAATTAAAATGCAGTTTGGTGACGGAGATTGAACTGTTTTTAATTATGTAATTGTTGCTTTTATAGCATTTCTATTTCTTTTCCCGGTACTATTCCTAAGTCCAAAGTCATTAATCCCTCCTCCAATTAGTAATAAAACTTGAAAATAAAAATAATCCCACTCTGATACCTCAGTCCACGTCTGACTTCAGAATATGGTCCTTTTTAGATGACTTCTGTAAGACAGCAGAGCAGGAAGCTAAGTGGAAATTTGGCAGGTAGTACATGTATTACACAATTAAAATTTGTTTACTCTCCAAAAAATTACATTTTAATAGCAATAATACATTATCTGCTGTTACTGTGTTGCTGAATTTGACTGATAATTCAACTTCCGTTGTCAGCAGTATGATTGTGTAGAAACTGGGAGGATGGCTTGATGCGTTTTTGGACTGACAGTTGGACCCAAAACATGAATACCCTTTGTTGTTACAAGTAAGATGGTACATGACAGGTAAAATGATGACAACATGAAGCAGGATCACAAGGGGCTTTCATGACATCATCCAGACAGGAATGGTTGGACAAGGTCAAAGATACGACGATAGCTCTGATCTCATGGGCTTTAATTTTCACAAGATATTTCTGTCACTGAGAGACTGATAAACTCTTTTAATAATCTGAACAACCCATCTCAAAATATCAGAAGTAACTTTTATTGGGAGAAAAACATGGTTATGACCCTTTTTAAAAACATACTCTTTTGATTTTGATAGATCATTTGATATGAGCCAGGCATAAAGGTGAACAATTCAATAAGTACTGTGCAGAATAGACGCTCTGTCCTGAAACAGCAGATCCCTATTCAGCTGTAATTCCCTGGGATATTTGACCAACAGGTCAAGATTACTCAACCATGATTTCAGGGACCATTGAGGAGCTATCCATATGAACCCTGACTTGGAAGTCTTGACTCTGAAGAACCTGAGGGTTTATTCTAAAAGGTGGGATAGATTACGTGCTGTCATCCTCCCATGCCCTCTGGTCTTGAACGGAGATACTTCAAGACAGAGAATGTTATTCAGCCTTGTTGCAAACAAGTATACCACTAGCCTTCCCTACAGAAGAAAAGTGTCTACCAACAACTAGTGTATGGAGACCAGTCCACGAGGAATGCCAGCCCATTTGGAATTTGGGCAAGCTGTTCAGAATATTATTCTGGAATGTGAGAGTAATCTCCAAAGCTGTCCAAGTGCAGAGGTTTCTAATTTCTAAGTAGCAAGTATGGGCATGAGTGCCCTATGTGATATCGGAGGTATGCTATGATTGACATGCTTGCTGTCTGCAGCAACCAAAACATGTCAGTCTTTGATATGGTTGATATACCCTTGAAGTGCAATAAAAACGGCTCACCTTTCTAGATTGTTGATGTGAAAGGGAGATTCTTCTGCAGGAGCTTTATGTGATCCTTCCAGCCTGAATCTGAGTCATGAGTATAAAGTTAGGAGAGAGCACAAAAAACTCCTTAAATTTACTATCTTAAATCATTTTTGTCAATTTTTTAAATTAGTAAAAGAGGAACTTTTATAAAGAAAAACAAACAAAGCAAGGCACAAGCAAAATGCGTAGTCTAATAATGTTTTAATTCTACCAATATTCATATAAGAAAAATGTGGAAGTCAGATTATCATGATCAGAAATATTCATCAAAGATCTTTTAACATGATGTATGATATCCATATATCCATACTACATCATAGGGAAACGGACACTTTGTTACACACACACTTATATATATATATATATATATATATATATATATATATATATATATATATATATATATATATATATATATATATATATACTGTAGTATTATCAATATTCGTGGGGGATCAATTTTCGTGGTTGCCATAAACCACGAATTTAAATCCCCAACGAAAAATGAACCACATAGGTTGATGATCCGCCCCTCCCCCCCCATTCCCGACCCGTTTTTTTTTTTTTACAGTGTTTCATTTAAGTAAGGATAGAGAGAAAATATAGAAAAAGCATAGCATATTCAAACAATAGTAATACTAAACAGAAAGAAAGAAAAAATACTAGTAATACAAAATAACAGCATATGAAAATTAGATTTAATACTTATTCAAGTCGATCCTTCAATCTAGTGCAGCTGTTGTTTAAACATTCAAATCCTTCTGAAAGCACATTTCATTTTATCCATGCATTTTAAATCCAATAGAACAACAATCCTGTGGTTTAAGAAAGAGATCATTCAAATGTACTTTAATAATTGATTGGTCTGGTTTTGTTGGCGGCATCGGCTTCCTTTGATCTTGAACACTCAAATGAAAACATGGCGAAACTGATTAATCCTGACGGGTGTTTGATATGTGCTCACATAGGTGGAAGTATTGTTTTAGTGTTGTTGGCTGAGTCTGCTTTGACAGATGTTAATCACTTGGTCAAAAAAGTTGTAAGTATTGAACTTGCCGGGTCTTAGACATGTACTCATACAGGTGGTAGTATTGTTTTAAACATTAATGTGACCGCCGTTTGCGTTGGCATAGTTTTATTCTTTTGTATTCTTTTTTTGGGGTACTTGTAGAGGTTAAACCATGAAATTAACCACCTTATAATATGCAAAACTTGACAGGCGAAACCACGAATTTACGTCCCCATGAAAATGCCTTTTTTTTTTTTACAAAACCACGAAAATTGAGCCCAACGAAAATAAATGATACTACAGTATATATATATATATATATATATATATATATATATATATATATATATATATATGCACATACAAACATCCTTCACTATAAGGAACCTCAGCAAATGTCAGTATCATTCATGGCAGGCATAATGTCATGGAACCCATTTATTGTTTAATAATATGTATGAAATACCTTATTATAATGTTACAACTCAACCATCTTAAACTAAGTAATATATAAGAGTGAAAGCCATCAATATTTGTATGATTTCAACAAATAATTTATTTCCCTAGAATAGACAAGTTCAAATTTAAAAAGAACTTACAGTATTGTGAAGTAAATCCAAAAAAGTCCTAAACGTTTTATCACAAGTCTAAATTTATCAAGATCCAACTGAATTTCAGTGATATTATCCCAAAAAAATCCAATACTGAATGTGTTGATGTGCCAGTAGTCTCAAATATGCTTATGTGTTAGTGTACTAACAGTCTTTTTGTTTTTCATAAAAATATAATCCAAATATGTTCTTGTTTGAAATTACTATAATTCCAATTAATATTTTAGTCCAAGAATATTAAAGATGAGTACTTTGTATTTCTAGTGAATAATAATTGCATCAAATACTTCCATCCAAATGAAGTACTGAGCATAATATTAAGACTGATTCTGCCTCAGATGTTAAATTCAAGAATTTCTCAAGTAAACAAGATAATTTTTAAAAAACAAAGAAAAAGTAGAACTAGGATGAGGGTCACAAGTTCTTTTTTTTAAAGAAAATTCAAAGTTGTGAGCAAGATAAAATCTGTTACTAAACTTATAAAACAGAATGTGGTAAACATCAGGTAGACCAGGTTTTTATTGTTGAATTCCAGTATTCTAGATCCAGACCCAGATAAAAATAATTACCGTTATGGATAATGATCTGAATATTTAATCCACACTTGTAAAGAAAGATGAACCATGTATTATGTTGTTCGTTGTTGTTGATTTTGTACTAAGGTCCAGCACTTATTATAGTTATATATATAATCATGGAGAAAAAGCTAACAAGCAATACAAATAAATAACAATAAGGTAACCTCAACTGTAAGGCAGCAGTTGACTATTATGGCTCCCATAAATATCTTTAAAGTGACTGTGCACAGTAGATATATATCTGGTCTTATCTCAGAAATATACATACTGAAATGAAGAATACAACTGTTGAGGTAGAAGAAACATAAAGGAAAGAAAGGGAGATAACTTGATAGCTCTTACTAAGGCTTGGGCTTTGCTTTTACTAGACCAGGAATAATGTTGCCAAATCATTATTTTATATGTGTATTCAGAATGATAACACTGATTAGTATTGGCTATTCATTCATTCTGACACTGTTGCTATCACAGACTGAATATCTGAGGAACATTTCTCCATCATAGAGCTTTCCCCTTGGTTGGTGATGTTGTTCAGTGTTTCTTGGAGCTTTGGGATGACATTGGCACTCTTTAGCGTAACTTTTGCCTGAAAATATATTATTCATGTCTAACCATACCAATAAACAACCAATTCAAACCATGACTTAATATGAATAAGATAAAAGAAATAAACTGATTCAATGTCTCATCAATTCAAAGTTAAAACTAATTATTTTTAATATCTATCTGTTTGCTGGAAATTTATAATGTGGAAGCTGATGAATTAAAAATGAATAAGGTAAAATAAGATTTAATACTTCTCTATACCACAAGTAAAACAAATTTTTTAAGGTAAGTTAAATAAAATGGAAATCAAAGTCTAAATAAATTTAATTAAACATACAAGCACTATGTTGTTCATAACCTACTTTACATCTCAGTAAATCATGCTTGACAAGCAGCCTGAGAAAATTAACCTGGCTTATTATATATTCTTTTAAATGCCAACCACAATGGAAAGCAGGGGCAACGAGTGGCCGATTGGTCTAAAGAGCTTTCTGTTACAGATCACTGCCATCTCACCTCTGTCTACGTGGGTTCAAGTCTAAGATTCGGCTAATGTAGTTATGTGAGAAAGCTTGCCAGTAGCTTCTTGTGGGTTGGTGGTTCTTTCTGGGGGTTTTCCCAGGTTCTTCCTCCACCAATAATACTGGCTGCCATGTATAGCCTATCATGTGCTGAAAAATATTTCAATAACCTTCTGGTTATTGAAGACAAGAGCCAAAAAAGCTGATGTTATTTGTCATGTATTGCTGTTTAATAAAAACCTTCTGGTTATTGAAGACAAGAGCCATAAAAGCTGATGTTATTTGTCATGTATTGCTGTTTAATAAAAACCTTCTGGTTATTGAAGACAAGAGCCATAAAAGCTGATGTTATTTGTCATGTATTGCTGTTTAATAAAAACCTTCTGGTTATTGAAGACAAGAGCCCAAAGTGCTACTGTTATTTGTCATGTATTGCTGTTTAATAAAAACCTTCTGGTTATTGAAGACAAGAGCCCAAAGTGCTGATGTTATTTGTCATGTATTGCTGTTTAATAAAAACCTTCTGGTTATTGAAGACAAGAGCCATAAAAGCTGATGTTATTTGTCATGTATTGCTGTTTAATAAAAACCTTCTGGTTATTGAAGACAAGAGCCCAAAGTGCTGATGTTATTTGTCATGTATTGCTGTTTAATAAAAACCTTCTGGTTATTGAAGACAAGAGCCATAAAAGCTGATGTTATTTGTCATGTATTGCTGTTTCAATAAAAACCTTCTGGTTATTGAAGACAAGAGCCCAAAGTGCTACTGTTATTTGTCATGTATTGCTGTTTAATAAAAACCTTCAGGTTATTGAAGACAAGAGCCCAAAGTGCTGATGTTATTTGTCATGTATTGCTGTTTAATAAAAACCTTCTGGTTATTGAAGACAAGAGCCCAAAAAGCTGATGTTATTTGTCATGTATTGCTGTTTCAATAAAAACCTTCTGGTTATTGAAGACAAGAGCCCAAAGTGCTACTGTTATTTGTCATGTATTGCTGTTTAATAAAAACCTTCTGGTTATTGAAGACAAGAGCCATAAAAGCTGATGTTATTTGTCATGTATTGCTGTTTAATAAAAACCTTCTGGTTATTGAAGACAAGAGCCCAAAGTGCTGATGTTATTTGTCATGTATTGCTGTTTAATAAAAACCTTCTGGTTATTGAAGACAAGAGCCATAAAAGCTGATGTTATTTGTCATGTATTGCTGTTTAATAAAAACCTTCAGGTTATTGAAGACAAGAGCCCAAAGTGCTGATGTTATTTGTCATGTATTGCTGTTTAATAAAAACCTTCTGGTTATTGAAGACAAGAGCCCAAAAAGCTGATGTTATTTGTCATGTATTGCTGTTTAATAAAAACCTTCTGGTTATTGAAGACAAGAGCCCAAAGTGCTGATGTTATTTGTCATGTATTGCTGTTTAATAAAAACCTTCTGGTTATTGAAGTCAAGAGCCCAAAGTGCTGATGTTATTTGTCATGCATTGCTGTTTAATAAAAACCTTCTGGTTATTGAAGACAAGAGCCATAAAAGCTGATGTTATTTGTCATGTATTGCTGTTTAATAAAAACCTTCTGGTTATTGAAGACAAGAGCCCAAAGTGCTGATGTTATTTGTCATGTATTGCTGTTTCAATAAAAACCTTCAGGTTATTGAAGACAAGAGCCCAAAGTGCTGATGTTATTTGTCATGTATTGCTGTTTAATAAAAACCTTCAGGTTATTGAAGACAAGAGCCCAAAGTGCTGATGTTATTTGTCATGTATTGCTGTTTAATAAAAACCTTCTGGTTATTGAAGACAAGAGCCCAAAAAGCTGATGTTATTTGTCATGTATTGCTGTTTCAATAAAAACCTTCTGGTTATTGAAGACAAGAGCCCAAAGTGCTACTGTTATTTGTCATGTATTGCTGTTTAATAAAAACCTTCTGGTTATTGAAGACAAGAGCCCAAAGTGCTGATGTTATTTGTCATGTATTGCTGTTTAATAAAAACCTTCTGGTTATTGAAGACAAGAGCCATAAAAGCTGATGTTATTTGTCATGTATTGCTGTTTCAATAAAAACCTTCTGGTTATTGAAGACAAGAGCCCAAAGTGCTGATGTTATTTGTCATGTATTGCTGTTTAATAAAAACCTTCTGGTTATTGAAGACAAGAGCCATAAAAGCTGATGTTATTTGTCATGTATTGCTGTTTAATAAAAACCTTCTGGTTATTGAAGACAAGAGCCCAAAGTGCTGATGTTATTTGTCATGTATTGCTGTTTAATAAAAACCTTCTGGTTATTGAAGACAAGAGCCATAAAAGCTGATGTTATTTGTCATGTATTGCTGTTTCAATAAAAACCTTCTGGTTATTGAAGACAAGAGCCCAAAGTGCTGATGTTATTTGTCATGTATTGCTGTTTAATAAAAACCTTCTGGTTATTGAAGACAAGAGCCATAAAAGCTGATGTTATTTGTCATGTATTGCTGTTTCAATAAAAACCTTCTGGTTATTGAAGACAAGAGCCCAAAGTGCTGATGTTATTTGTCATGTATTGCTGTTTAATAAAAACCTTCTGGTTATTGAAGACAAGAGTCATAAAAGCTGATGTTATTTGTCATGTATTGCTGTTTAATAAAAACCTTCAGGTTATTGAAGACAAGAGCCCAAAGTGCTGATGTTATTTGTCATGTATTGCTGTTTAATAAAAACCTTCAGGTTATTGAAGACAAGAGCCCAAAGTGCTGATGTTATTTGTCATGTATTGCTGTTTCAATAAAAACCTTCTGGTTATTGAAGACAAGAGCCCAAAGTGCTACTGTTATTTGTCATGTATTGCTGTTTCAATAAAAACCTTCTGGTTATTGAAGACAAGAGCCCAAAGTGCTACTGTTATTTGTCATGTATTGCTGTTTAATAAAAACCTTCTGGTTATTGAAGACAAGAGCCCAAAGTGCTGATGTTATTTGTCATGTATTGCTGTTTAATAAAAACCTTCTGGTTATTGAAGACAAGAGCCATAAAAGCTGATGTTATTTGTCATGTATTGCTGTTTAATAAAAACCTTCTGGTTATTGAAGACAAGAGCCCAAAGTGCTGATGTTATTTGTCATGTATTGCTGTTTAATAAAAACCTTCTGGTTATTGAAGACAAGAGCCATAAAAGCTGATGTTATTTGTCATGTATTGCTGTTTAACAAAAACCTTCTGGTTATTGAAGACAAGAGCCCAAAGTGCTGATGTTATTTGTCATGTATTGCTGTTTAATAAAAACCTTCTGGTTATTGAAGACAAGAGCCATAAAAGCTGATGTTATTTGTCATGTATTGCTGTTTAATAAAAACCTTCTGGTTATTGAAGACAAGAGCCCAAAGTGCTGATGTTATTTGTCATGTATTGCTGTTTAATAAAAACCTTCTGGTTATTGAAGACAAGAGCCCAAAGTGCTACTGTTATTTGTCATGTATTGCTGTTTAATAAAAACCTTCTGGTTATTGAAGACAAGAGCCATAAAAGCTGATGTTATTTGTCATGTATTGCTGTTTAATAAAAACCTTCTGGTTATTGAAGACAAGAGCCCAAAGTGCTGATGTTATTTGTCATGTATTGCTGTTGCAATAAAAACCTTCTGGTTATTGAAGACAAGAGCCCAAAGTGCTGATGTTATTTGTCATGTATTGCTGTTTAATAAAAACCTTCAGGTTATTGAAGACAAGAGCCCAAAGTGCTGATGTTATTCGTCATGTATTGCTGTTTAATAAAAACCTTCAGGTTATTGAAGACAAGAGCCCAAAGTGCTGATGTTATTTGTCATGTATTGCTGTTTAATAAAGACCTTCTGGTTATTGAAAACAAGAGCCCAAAGTGCTGATGTTATTTGTCATGTATTGCTGTTTAATAAAAACCTTCTGGTTATTGAAGACAAGAGCCCAAAAAGCTGATGATGTTATTTGTCATGTATTGCTGTTTCAATAAAAACCTTCTGGTTATTGAAGACAAGAGCCCAAAGTGCTACTGTTATTTGTCATGTATTGCTGTTTAATAAAAACCTTCTGGTTATTGAAGACAAGAGCCCAAAGTGCTGATGTTATTTGTCATGTATTGCTGTTTAATAAAAACCTTCTGGTTATTGAAGACAAGAGCCATAAAAGCTGATGTTATTTGTCATGTATTGCTGTTTCAATAAAAACCTTCTGGTTATTGAAGACAAGAGCCCAAAGTGCTGATGTTATTTGTCATGTATTGCTGTTTAATAAAAACCTTCTGGTTATTGAAGACAAGAGCCATAAAAGCTGATGTTATTTGTCATGTATTGCTGTTTAATAAAAACCTTCTGGTTATTGAAGACAAGAGCCCAAAGTGCTGATGTTATTTGTCATGTATTGCTGTTTAATAAAAACCTTCTGGTTATTGAAGACAAGAGCAATAAAAGCTGATGTTATTTGTCATGTATTGCTGTTTAATAAAAACCTTCTGGTTATTGAAGACAAGAGCCCAAAGTGCTGATGTTATTTGTCATGTATTGCTGTTTAATAAAAACCTTCTGGTTATTGAAGACAAGAGCCATAAAAGCTGATGTTATTTGTCATGTATTGCTGTTTAATAAAAACCTTCAGGTTATTGAAGACAAGAGCCCAAAGTGCTGATGTTATTTGTCATGTATTGCTGTTTAATAAAAACCTTCTGGTTATTGAAGACAAGAGCCCAAAGTGCTGATGTTATTTGTCATGTATTGCTGTTTAATAAAAACCTTCAGGTTATTGAAGACAAGAGCCCAAAGTGCTGATGTTATTTGTCATGTATTGCTGTTTAATAAAAACCTTCAGGTTATTGAAGACAAGAGCCCAAAGTGCTGATGTTATTTGTCATGTATTGCTGTTTAATAAAAACCTTCAGGTTATTGAAGACAAGAGCCCAAAGTGCTGATGTTATTTGTCATGTATTGCTGTTTCAATAAAAACCTTCTGGTTATTGAAGACAAGAGCCCAAAGTGCTACTGTTATTTGTCATGTATTGCTGTTTCAATAAAAACCTTCTGGTTATTGAAGACAAGAGCCCAAAGTGCTACTGTTATTTGTCATGTATTGCTGTTTAATAAAAACCTTCTGGTTATTGAAGACAAGAGCCCAAAGTGCTGATGTTATTTGTCATGTATTGCTGTTTAATAAAAACCTTCTGGTTATTGAAGACAAGAGCCATAAAAGCTGATGTTATTTGTCATGTATTGCTGTTTAATAAAAACCTTCTGGTTATTGAAGACAAGAGCCCAAAGTGCTGATGTTATTTGTCATGTATTGCTGTTTAATAAAAACCTTCTGGTTATTAAAGACAAGAGCCCAAAGTGCTGATGTTATTTGTCATGTAATGCTGTTTAATAAAAACCTTCTGGTTATTGAAGACAAGAGCCCAAAGTGCTGATGTTATTTGTCATGTATTGCTGTTTCAATAAAAACCTTCTGGTTATTGAAGACAAGAGCCCAAAGTGCTGATGTTATTTGTCATGTATTGCTGTTTCAATAAAAACCTTCTGGTTATTGAAGACAAGAGCCATAAAAGCTGATGTTATTTGTCATGTATTGCTGTTTAATAAAATCCTTCTGGTTATTGAAGACAAGAGCCCAAAGTGCTGATGTTATTTGTCATGTATTGCTGTTTCAATAAAAACCTTCTGGTTATTGAAGACAAGAGCCCAAAGTGCTGATGTTATTTGTCATGTATTGCTGTTTCAATAAAAACCTTCTGGTTATTGAAGACAAGAGCCCAAAAAGCTGATGTTATTTGTCATGTATTGCTGTTTAATAAAAACCTTCAGGTTATTGAAGACAAGAGCCCAAAGTGCTGATGTTATTTGTCATGTATTGCTGTTTAATAAAAACCTTCTGGTTATTGAAGACAAGAGCCCAAAGTGCTGATGTTATTTGTCATGTATTGCTGTTTAATAAAAACCTTCTGGTTATTGAAGACAAGAGCCCAAAGTGCTGATGTTATTTGTCATGTATTGCTGTTTAATAAAAACCTTCTGATTATTGAAGACAAGAGCCATAAAAGCTGATGTTATTTGTCATGTATTGCTGTTTAATAAAAACCTTCTGATTATTGAAGACAAGAGCCCAAAGTGCTGATGTTATTTGTCATGTATTGCTGTTTCAATAAAAACCTTCTGGTTATTGAAGACAAGAGCCCAAAGTGCTGATGTTATTTGTCATGTATTGCTGTTTAATAAAAACCTTCTGGTTATTGAAGACAAGAGCCCAAAGTGCTGATGTTATTTGTCATGTATTGTTGTTTAATAAAAACCTTCAGGTTATTGAAGACAAGAGCCCAAAGTGCTGATGTTATTTGTCATGTATTGCTGTTTAATAAAAACCTTCTGGTTATTGAAGACAAGAGCCATAAAAGCTGATGTTATTTGTCATGTATTGCTGTTTCAATAAAAACCTTCTGGTTATTGAAGACAAGAGCCATAAAAGCTGATGTTATTTGTCATGTATTGCTGTTTAATAAAAACTTTCTGGTTATTGAAGACAAGAGCCCAAAGTGCTGATGTTATTTGTCATGTATTGCTGTTTAATAAAAACCTTCTGGTTATTGAAGACAAGAGCCATAAAAGCTGATGTTATTTGTCATGTATTGCTGTTTAATAAAAACCTTCTGGTTATTGAAGACAAGAGCCCAAAGTGCTGATGTTATTTGTCATGTATTGCTGTTTCAATAAAAACCTTCTGGTTATTGAAAACAAGAGCCCAAAGTGCTGATGTTATTTGTCATGTATTGCTGTTTCAATAAAAACCTTCTGGTTATTGAAGACAAGAGCCCAAAGTGCTGATGTTATTTGTCATGTATTGCTGTTTCAATAAAAACCTTCTGGTTATTGAAAACAAGAGCCCAAAGTGCTGATGTTATTTGTCATGTATTGCTGTTTAATAAAAACCTTCTGGTTATTGAAGACAAGAGCCATAAAAGCTGATGTTATTTGTCATGTATTGCTGTTTAATAAAAACCTTCTGGTTATTGAAGACAAGAGCCCAAAGTGCTGATGTTATTTGTCATGTATTGCTGTTTCAATAAAAACCTTCTGGTTATTGAAAACAAGAGCCCAAAGTGCTGATGTTATTTGTCATGTATTGCTGTTTCAATAAAAACCTTCTGGTTATTGAAGACAAGAGCCATAAAAGCTGATGTTATTTGTCATGTATTGCTGTTTCAATAAAAACCTTCTGGTTATTGAAGACAAGAGCCCAAAGTGCTGATGTTATTTGTCATGTATTGCTGTTTCAATAAAAACCTTCAGGTTATTGAAAACAAGAGCCCAAAGTGCTGATGTTATTTGTCATGTATTGCTGTTTAATAAAAACCTTCTGGTTATTGAAGACAAGAGCCATAAAAGCTGATGTTATTTGTCATGTATTGCTGTTTAATAAAAACCTTCAGGTTATTGAAGACAAGAGCCCAAAGTGCTGATGTTATTTGTCATGTATTGCTGTTTAATAAAAACCTTCTGGTTATTGAAGACAAGAGCCCAAAGTGCTGATGTTATTTGTCATGTATTGCTGTTTAATAAAAACCTTCTGGTTATTGAAGACAAGAGCTATAAAAGCTGATGTTCTTTGTCATGTATTGCTGTTTAATAAAAACCTTCTGGTTATTGAAGACAAGAGCCCAAAGTGCTGATGTTATTTGTCATGTATTGCTGTTTCAATAAAAACCTTCTGGTTATTGAAGACAAGAGCCCAAAGTGCTGATGTTATTTGTCATGTTTTGCTGTTTAATAAAAACCTTCAGGTTATTGAAGACAAGAGCCCAAAGTGCTGATGTTATTTGTCATGTATTGCTGTTTAATAAAAACCTTCAGGTTATTGAAGACAAGAGCCCAAAGTGCTGATGTTATTTGTCATGTATTGCTGTTTCAATAAAAACCTTCTTGTTATTGAAGACAAGAGCCCAAAGTGCTACTGTTATTTGTCATGTATTGCTGTTTCAATAAAAACCTTCTGGTTATTGAAGACAAGAGCCCAAAGTGCTACTGTTATTTGTCATGTATTGCTGTTTAATAAAAACCTTCTGGTTATTGAAGACAAGAGCCCAAAGTGCTGATGTTATTTGTCATGTATTGCTGTTTAATAAAAACCTTCTGGTTATTGAAGACAAGAGCCATAAAAGCTGATGTTATTTGTCATGTATTGCTGTTTAATAAAAACCTTCTGATTATTGAAGACAAGAGCCCAAAGTGCTGATGTTATTTGTCATGTATTGCTGTTTAATAAAAACCTTCTGGTTATTGAAGACAAGAGCCCAAAGTGCTGATGTTATTTGTCATGTATTGCTGTTTAATAAAAACCTTCTGGTTATTGAAGACAAGAGCCCAAAGTGCTGATGTTATTTGTCATGTATTGCTGTTTCAATAAAAACCTTCTGGTTATTGAAGACAAGAGCCCAAAGTGCTGATGTTATTTGTCATGTATTGCTGTTTCAATAAAAACCTTCTGGTTATTGAAGACAAGAGCCATAAAAGCTGATGTTATTTGTCATGTATTGCTGTTTAATAAAAACCTTATGGTTATTGAAGACAAGAGCCCAAAGTGCTGATGTTATTTGTCATGTATTGCTGTTTCAATAAAAACCTTCTGGTTATTGAAGACAAGAGCCCAAAGTGCTGATGTTATTTGTCATGTATTGCTGTTTCAATAAAAACCTTCTGGTTATTGAAGACAAGAGCCCAAAAAGCTGATGTTATTTGTCATGTATTGCTGTTTAATAAAAACCTTCAGGTTATTGAAGACAAGAGCCCAAAGTGCTGATGTTATTTGTCATGTATTGCTGTTTAATAAAAACCTTCTGGTTATTGAAGACAAGAGCCCAAAGTGCTGATGTTATTTGTCATGTATTGCTGTTTAATAAAAACCTTCTGGTTATTGAAGACAAGAGCCCAAAGTGCTGATGTTATTTGTCATGTATTGCCGTTTAATAAAAACCTTCTGGTTAATGAAGACAAGAGCCATAAAAGCTGATGTTATTTGTCATGTATTGCTGTTTAATAAAAACCTTCTGGTTATTGAAGACAAGAGCCCAAAGTGCTGATGTTATTTGTCATGTATTGCTGTTTCAATAAAAACCTTCTGGTTATTGAAGACAAGAGCCCAAAGTGCTGATGTTATGTGTCATGTATTGCTGTTTAATAAAAACCTTCTGGTTATTGAAGACAAGAGCCCAAAGTGCTGATGTTATTTGTCATGTATTGTTGTTTAATAAAAACCTTCAGGTTATTGAAGACAAGAGCCCAAAGTGCTGATGTTATTTGTCATGTATTGTTGTTTAATAAAAACCTTCAGGTTATTGAAGACAAGAGCCCAAAGTGCTGATGTTATTTGTCATGTATTGCTGTTAAATAAAAACCTTCTGGTTATTGAAGACAAGAGCCATAAAAGCTGATGTTATTTGTCATGTATTGCTGTTTCAATAAAAACCTTCTGGTTATTGAAGACAAGAGCCATAAAAGCTGATGTTATTTGTCATGTATTGCTGTTTAATAAAAACTTTCTGGTTATTGAAGACAAGAGCCCAAAGTGCTGATGTTATTTGTCATGTATTGCTGTTTAATAAAAACCTTCTGGTTATTGAAGACAAGAGCCATAAAAGCTGATGTTATTTGTCATGTATTGCTGTTTAATAAAAACCTTCTGGTTATTGAAGACAAGAGCCCAAAGTGCTGATGTTATTTGTCATGTATTGCTGTTTCAATAAAAACCTTCTGGTTATTGAAAACAAGAGCCCAAAGTGCTGATGTTATTTGTCATGTATTGCTGTTTCAATAAAAACCTTCTGGTTATTGAAGACAAGAGCCCAAAGTGCTGATGTTATTTGTCATGTATTGCTGTTTCAATAAAAACCTTCTGGTTATTGAAAACAAGAGCCCAAAGTGCTGATGTTATTTGTCATGTATTGCTGTTTAATAAAAACCTTCTGGTTATTGAAGACAAGAGCCCAAAGTGCTGATGTTATTTGTCATGTGTTGCTGTTTAATAAAAACCTTCTGGTTATTGAAGACAAGAGCCATAAAAGCTGATGTTATTTGTTATGTATTGCTGTTTAATAAAAACCTTCTGGTTATTGAAGACAAGAGCCCAATGTGCTGATGTTATTTGTCATGTATTGCTGTTTCAATAAAAACCTTCTGGTTATTGAAAACAAGAGCCCAAAGTGCTGATGTTATTTGTCATGTATTGCTGTTTCAATAAAAACCTTCTGGTTATTGAAGACAAGAGCCATAAAAGCTGATGTTATTTGTCATGTATTGCTGTTTCAATAAAAACCTTCTGGTTATTGAAGACAAGAGCCCAAAGTGCTGATGTTATTTGTCATGTATTGCTGTTTAATAAAAACCTTCAGGTTATTGAAGACAAGAGCCATAAAAGCTGATGTTCTTTGTCATGTATTGCTGTTTAATAAAAACCTTCTGGTTATTGAAGACAAGAGCCCAAAGTGCTGATGTTATTTGTCATGTATTGCTGTTTAATAAAAACCTTCTGGTTATTGAAGACAAGAGCCATAAAAGCTGATGTTATTTGTCATGTATTGCTGTTTAATAAAAACCTTCAGGTTATTGAAGACAAGAGCCCAAAGTGCTGATGTTATTTGTCATGTATTGCTGTTTAATAAAAACCTTCTGGTTATTGAAGACAAGAGCCCAAAGTGCTGATGTTATTTGTCATGTATTGCTGTTTAATAAAAACCTTCAGGTTATTGAAGACAAGAGCCATAAAAGCTGATGTTCTTTGTCATGTATTGCTGTTTAATAAAAACCTTCTGGTTATTGAAGACAAGAGCCCAAAGTGCTGATGTTATTTGTCATGTATTGCTGTTTCAATAAAAACCTTCTGGTTATTGAAGACAAGAGCCCAAAGTGCTGATGTTATTTGTCATGTTTTGCTGTTTAATAAAAACCTTCAGGTTATTGAAGACAAGAGCCCAAAGTGCTGATGTTATTTGTCATGTATTGCTGTTTAATGAAAACCTTCAGGTTATTGAAGACAAGAGCCCAAAGTGCTGATGTTATTTGTCATGTATTGCTGTTTCAATAAAAACCTTCTGGTTATTGAAGACAAAAGCCCAAAGTGCTACTGTTATTTGTCATGTATTGCTGTTTCAATAAAAACCTTCTGGTTATTGAAGACAAGAGCCCAAAGTGCTACTGTTATTTGTCATGTATTGCTGTTTAATAAAAACCTTCTGGTTATTGAAGACAAGAGCCCAAAGTGCTGATGTTATTTGTCATGTATTGCTGTTTAATAAAAACCTTCTGGTTATTGAAGACAAGAGCCATAAAAGCTGATGTTATTTGTCATGTATTGCTGTTTAATAAAAACCTTCTGATTATTGAAGACAAGAGCCCAAAGTGCTGATGTTATTTGTCATGTATTGCTGTTTAATAAAAACCTTCTGGTTATTGAAGACAAGAGCCCAAAGTGCTGATGTTATTTGTCATGTATTGCTGTTTCAATAAAAACCTTCTGGTTATTGAAGACAAGAGCCCAAAGTGCTGATGTTATTTGTCATGTATTGCTGTTTCAATAAAAACCTTCTGGTTATTGAAGACAAGAGCCATAAAAGCTGATGTTATTTGTCATGTATTGCTGTTTAATAAAAACCTTATGGTTATTGAAGACAAGAGCCCAAAGTGCTGATGTTATTTGTCATGTATTGCTGTTTCAATAAAAACCTTCTGGTTATTGAAGACAAGAGCCCAAAGTGCTGATGTTATTTGTCATGTATTGCTGTTTCAATAAAAACCTTCTGGTTATTGAAGACAAGAGCCCAAAGTGCTGATGTTATTTGTCATGTATTGCTGTTTAATAAAAACCTTCTGGTTATTGAAGACAAGAGCCCAAAGTGCTGATGTTATTTGTCATGTATTGTTGTTTAATAAAAACCTTCAGGTTATTGAAGACAAGAGCCCAAAGTGCTGATGTTATTTGTCATGTATTGCTGTTTAATAAAAACCTTCTGGTTATTGAAGACAAGAGCCATAAAAGCTGATGTTATTTGTCATGTATTGCTGTTTCAATAAAAACCTTCTGGTTATTGAAGACAAGAGCCATAAAAGCTGATGTTATTTGTCATGTATTGCTGTTTAATAAAAACTTTCTGGTTATTGAAGACAAGAGCCCAAAGTGCTGATGTTATTTGTCATGTATTGCTGTTTAATAAAAACCTTCTGGTTATTGAAGACAAGAGCCATAAAAGCTGATGTTATTTGTCATGTATTGCTGTTTCAATAAAAACCTTCTGTTATTGAAGACAAGAGCCCAAAGTGCTGATGTTATTTGTCATGTATTGCTGTTTAATAAAAACCTTCTGGTTATTGAAGACAAGAGCCATAAAAGCTGATGTTATTTGTCATGTATTGCTGTTTCAATAAAAACCTTCTGTTATTGAAGACAAGAGCCCAAAGTGCTGCTGTTATTTGTCATGTATTGCTGTTTAATAAAAACCTTCTGGTTATTGAAGACAAGAGCCATAAAAGCTGATGTTATTTGTCATGTATTGCTGTTTAATAAAAACCTTCTGGTTATTGAAGACAAGAGCCCAAATTGCTGATGTTATTTGTCATGTATTGCTGTTTAATAAAAACCTTCTGGTTATTGAAGACAAGAGCCATAAAAGCTGATGTTATTTGTCATGTATTGCTGTTTAATAAAAACCTTCTGGTTATTGAAGACAAGAGCCCAAAGTGCTGATGTTATTTGTCATGTATTGCTGTTTAATAAAAACCTTCTGGTTATTGAAGACAAGAGCCATAAAAGCTGATGTTATTTGTCATGTATTGCTGTTTCAATAAAAACCTTCAGGTTATTGAAGACAAGAGCCCAAAGTGCTGATGTTATTTGTCATGTATTGCTGTTTAATAAAAACCTTCTGGTTATTGAAGACAAGAGCCCAAAGTGCTGATGTTATTTGTCATGTATTGCTGTTTAATAAAAACCTTCTGGTTATTGAAGACAAGAGCCCAAAGTGCTGATGTTATTTGTCATGTATTGCTGTTTCAATAAAAACCTTCAGGTTATTGAAGACAAGAGCCCAAAGTGCTGATGTTATTTGTCATGTATTGCTGTTTAATAAAAACCTTCTGGTTATTGAAGACAAGAGCCCAAAGTGCTGATGTTATTTGTCATGTATTGCTGTTTAATAAAAACCTTCAGGTTATTGAAGACAAGAGCCCAAAGTGCTGATGTTATTTGTCATGTATTGCTGTTTAATAAAAACCTTCAGGTTATTGAAGACAAGAGCCCAAAGTGCTGATGTTATTTGTCATGTATTGCTGTTTAATAAAAACCTTCAGGTTATTGAAGACAAGAGCCCAAAGTGCTGATGTTATTTGTCATGTATTGCTGTTTCAATAAAAACCTTCTGGTTATTGAAGACAAGAGCCCAAAGTGCTACTGTTATTTGTCATGCATTGCTGTTTCAATAAAAACCTTCTGGTTATTGAAGACAAGAGCCATAAAAGCTGATGTTATTTGTCATGTATTGCTGTTTAATAAAAACTTTCTGGTTATTGAAGACAAGAGCCCAAAGTGCTGATGTTATTTGTCATGTATTGCTGTTTAATAAAAACCTTCTGGTTATTGAAGACAAGAGCCATAAAAGCTGATGTTATTTGTCATGTATTGCTGTTTCAATAAAAACCTTCTGGTTATTGAAGACAAGAGCCCAAAGTGCTGATGTTATTTGTCATGTATTGCTGTTTAATAAAAACCTTCTGGTTATTGAAGACAAGAGCCATAAAAGCTGATGTTATTTGTCATGTATTGCTGTTTAATAAAAACCTTCTGGTTATTGAAGACAAGAGCCCAAAGTGCTGATGTTATTTGTCATGTATTGCTGTTTAATAAAAACCTTCTGGTTATTGAAGACAAGAGCCATAAAAGCTGATGTTATTTGTCATGTATTGCTGTTTAATAAAATACTTCTGGTTATTGAAGACAAGAGCCCAAAGTGCTGATGTTATTTGTCATGTATTGCTGTTTAATAAAAACCTTCTGGTTATTGAAGACAAGAGCCATAAAAGCTGATGTTATTTGTCATGTATTGCTGTTTCAATAAAAACCTTCAGGTTATTGAAGACAAGAGCCCAAAGTGCTGATGTTATTTGTCATGTATTGCTGTTTAATAAAAACCTTCTGGTTATTGAAGACAAGAGCCATAAAAGCTGATGTTATTTGTCATGTATTGCTGTTTAATAAAAACCTTCTGGTTATTGAAGACAAGAGCCCAAAGTGCTGATGTTATTTGTCATGTATTGCTGTTTAATAAAAACCTTCAGGTTATTGAAGACAAGAGCCCAAAGTGCTGATGTTATTTGTCATGTATTGCTGTTTCAATAAAAACCTTCAGGTTATTGAAGACAAGAGCCCAAAGTGCTGATGTTATTTGTCATGTATTGCTGTTTAATAAAAACCTTCTGGTTATTGAAGACAAGAGCCCAAACTGCTGATGTTATTTGTCATGTATTGCTGTTTAATAAAAACCTTCAGGTTATTGAAGACAAGAGCCCAAAGTGCTGATGTTATTTGTCATGTATTGCTGTTTAATAAAAACCTTCAGGTTATTGAAGACAAGAGCCCAAAGTGCTGATGTTATTTGTCATGTATTGCTGTTTAATAAAAACCTTCAGGTTATTGAAGACAAGAGCCCAAAGTGCTGATGTTATTTGTCATGTATTGCTGTTTCAATAAAAACCTTCTGGTTATTGAAGACAAGAGCCCAAAGTGCTACTGTTATTTGTCATGCATTGCTGTTTCAATAAAAACCTTCTGGTTATTGAAGACAAGAGCCCAAAGTGCTACTGTTATTTGTCATGTATTGCTGTTTAATAAAAACCTTCTGGTTATTGAAGACAAGAGCCCAAAGTGCTGATGTTATTTGTCATGTATTGCTGTTTAATAAAAACCTTCTGGTTATTGAAGACAAGAGCCATAAAAGCTGATGTTATTTGTCATGTATTGCTGTTTAATAAAAACCTTCTGGTTATTGAAGACAAGAGCCCAAAGTGCTGATGTTATTTGTCATGTATTGCTGTTTAATAAAAACCTTCTGGTTATTGAAGACAAGAGCCCAAAGTGCTGATGTTATTTGTCATGTATTGCTGTTTAATAAAAACCTTCTGGTTATTGAAGACAAGAGCCCAAAGTGCTGATGTCATTTGTCATGTATTGCTGTTTCAATAAAAACCTTCTGGTTATTGAAGACAAGAGCCCAAAGTGCTGATGTTATTTGTCATGTATTGCTGTTTCAATAAAAACCTTCTGGTTATTGAAGACAAGAGCCATAAAAGCTGATGTTATTTGTCATGTATTGCTGTTTAATAAAAACCTTCTGGTTATTGAAGACAAGAGCCCAAAGTGCTGATGTTATTTGTCATGTATTGCTGTTTCAATAAAAACCTTCTGGTTATTGAAGACATGAGCCCAAAGTGCTGATGTTATTTGTCATGTATTGCTGTTGCAATAAAAACCTTCTGGTTATTGAAGACAAGAGCCCAAAAAGCTGATGTTATTTGTCATGTATTGCTGTTTAATAAAAACCTTCAGGTTATTGAAGACAAGAGCCCAAAGTGCTGATGTTATTTGTCATGTATTAGTGTTTAATAAAAACCTTCTGGTTATTGAAGACAAGAGCCCAAAGTGCTGATGTTATTTGTCATGTATTGCTGTTTAATAAAAACCTTCTGGTTATTGAAGACAAGAGCCCAAAGTGCTGATGTTATTTGTCATGTATTGCCGTTTAATAAAAACCTTCTGGTTATTGAAGACAAGAGCCATAAAAGCTGATGTTATTTGTCATGTATTGCTGTTTAATAAAAACCTTCTGGTTATTGAAGACAAGAGCCCAAAGTGCTGATGTTATTTGTCATGTATTGCTGTTTAAATAAAAACCTTCTGGTTATTGAAGACAAGAGCCCAAAGTGCTGATGTTATTTGTCATGTATTGCTGTTTAATAAAAACCTTCTGGTTATTGAAGACAAGAGCCCAAAGTGCTGATGTTATTTGTCATGTATTGTTGTTTAATAAAAACCTTCAGGTTATTGAAGACAAGAGCCCAAAGTGCTGATGTTATTTGTCATGTATTGCTGTTTAATAAAAACCTTCTGGTTATTGAAGACAAGAGCCATAAAAGCTGATGTTATTTGTCATGTATTGCTGTTTCAATAAAAACCTTCTGGTTATTGAAGACAAGAGCCATAAAAGCTGATGTTATTTGTCATGTATTGCTGTTTAATAAAAACCTTCTGGTTATTGAAGACAAGAGCCCAAAGTGCTGATGTTATTTGTCATGTATTGCTGTTTAATAAAAACCTTCTGGTTATTGAAGACAAGAGCCATAAAAGCTGATGTTATTTGTCATGTATTGCTGTTTAATAAAAACCTTCTGGTTATTGAAGATAAGAGCCCAAAGTGCTGATGTTATTTGTCATGTATTGCTGTTTCAATAAAAACCTTCTGGTTATTGAAAACAAGAGCCCAAAGTGCTGATGTTATTTGTCATGTATTGCTGTTTCAATAAAAACCTTCTGGTTATTGAAGACAAGAGCCCAAAGTGCTGATGTTATTTGTCATGTATTGCTGTTTCAATAAAAACCTTCTGGTTATTGAAAACAAGAGCCCAAAGTGCTGATGTTATTTGTCATGTATTGCTGTTTAATAAAAACCTTCTGGTTATTGAAGACAAGAGCCCAAAGTGCTGATGTTATTTGTCATGTATTGCTGTTTAATAAAAACCTTCTGGTTATTGAAGACAAGAGCCATAAAAGCTGATGTTATTTGTCATGTATTGCTGTTTAATAAAAACCTTCTGGTTATTGAAGACAAGAGCCCAAAGTGCTGATGTTATTTGTCATGTATTGCTGTTTCAATAAAAACCTTCTGGTTATTGAAAACAAGAGCCCAAAGTGCTGATATTATTTGTCATGTATTGCTGTTTCAATAAAAACCTTCTGGTTATTGAAGACAAGAGCCATAAAAGCTGATGTTATTTGTCATGTATTGCTGTTTCAATAAAAACCTTCTGGTTATTGAAGACAAGAGCCCAAAGTGCTGATGTTATTTGTCATGTATTGCTGTTTCAATAAAAACCTTCTGGTTATTGAAAACAAGAGCCCAAAGTGCTGATGTTATTTGTCATGTATTGCTGTTTAATAAAAACCTTCTGGTTATTGACGACAAGAGCCATAAAAGCTGATGTTATTTGTCATGTATTGCTGTTTAATAAAATCCTTCAGGTTATTGAAGACAAGAGCCCAAAGTGCTGATGTTATTTGTCATGTATTGCTGTTTAATAAAAACCTTCTGGTTATTGAAGACAAGAGCCCAAAGTGCTGATGTTATTTGTCATGTATTGCTGTTTAATAAAAACCTTCAGGTTATTGAAGACAAGAGCCCAAAGTGCTGATGTTATTTGTCATGTATTGCTGTTTAATAAAAACCTTCAGGTTATTGAAGACAAGAGCCCAAAGTGCTGATGTTATTTGTCATGTATTGCTGTTTAATAAAAACCTTCAGGTTATTGAAGACAAGAGCCCAAAGTGCTGATGTTATTTGTCATGTATTGCTGTTTCAATAAAAACCTTCTGGTTATTGAAGACAAGAGCCCAAAGTGCCACTGTTATTTGTCATGTATTGCTGTTTCAATAAAAACCTTCTGGTTATTGAAGACAAGAGCCCAAAGTGCTACTGTTATTTGTCATGTATTGCTGTTTAATAAAAACCTTCTGGTTATTGAAGACAAGAGCCCAAAGTGCTGATGTTATTTGTCATGTATTGCTGTTTCAATAAAGACCTTCTGGTTATTGAAGACAAGAGCCATAAAAGCTGATGTTATTTGTCATGTATTGCTGTTTAATAAAAACCTTCTGGTTATTGAAGACAAGAGTCCAAAGTGCTGATGTTATTTGTCATGTATTGCTGTTTAATAAAAACCTTCTGGTTATTGAAGACAAGAGCCCAAAGTGCTGATGTTATTTGTCATGTATTGCTGTTTAATAAAAACCTTCTGGTTATTGAAGACAAGAGCCCAAAGTGCTGATGTTATTTGTCATGTATTGCTGTTTCAATAAAAACCTTCTGGTTATTGAAGACAAGAGCCCAAAGTGCTGATGTTATTTGTCATGTATTGCTGTTTCAATAAAAACCTTCTGGTTATTGAAGACAAGAGCCATAAAAGCTGATGTTATTTGTCATGTATTGCTGTTTAATAAAAACCTTCTGGTTATTGAAGACAAGAGCCCAAAGTGCTGATGTTATTTGTCATGTATTGCTGTTTCAATAAAAACCTTCTGGTTATTGAAGACAAGAGCCCAAAGTGCTGATGTTATTTGTCATGTATTGCTGTTTCAATAAAAACCTTCTGGTTATTGAAGACAAGAGCCCAAAAAGCTGATGTTATTTGTCATGTATTGCTGTTTAATAAAAACCTTCAGGTTATTGAAGACAAGAGCCCAAAGTGCTGATGTTATTTGTCATGTATTGCTGTTTAATAAAAACCTTCTGGTTATTGAAGACAAGAGCCCAAAGTGCTGATGTTATTTGTCATGTATTGCTGTTTAATAAAAACCTTCTGGTTATTGAAGACAAGAGCCCAAAGTGCTGATGTTATTTGTCATGTATTGCTGTTTAATAAAAACCTTCTGGTTATTGAAGACAAGAGCCCAAAGTGCTGATGTTATTTGTCATGTATTGCTGTTTCAATAAAAACCTTCTGGTTATTGAAGACAAGAGCCCAAAGTGCTGATGTTATTTGTTATGTATTGCTGTTTAATAAAAACCTTCTGGTTATTGAAGACAAGAGCCCAAAGTGCTGATGTTATTTGTCATGTATTGTTGTTTAATAAAAACCTTCAGGTTATTGAAGACAAGAGCCCAAAGTGCTGATGTTATTTGTCATGTATTGCTGTTTAATAAAAACCTTCTGGTTATTGAAGACAAGAGCCATAAAAGCTGATGTTATTTGTCATGTATTGCTGTTTCAATAAAAACCTTCTGGTTATTGAAGACAAGAGCCATAAAAGCTGATGTTATTTGTCATGTATTGCTGTTTAATAAAAACTTTCTGGTTATTGAAGACAAGAGCCCAAAGTGCTGATGTTATTTGTCATGTATTGCTGTTTAATAAAAACCTTCTGGTTATTGAAGACAAGAGCCCAAAGTGCTGATGTTATTTGTCATGTATTGCTGTTTAATAAAAACCTTCTGGTTATTGAAGACAAGAGCCATAAAAGCTGATGTTATTTGTCATGTATTGCTGTTTAATAAAAACCTTCTGGTTATTGAAGACAAGAGCCCAAAGTGCTGATGTTATTTGTCATTTATTGCTGTTTAATAAAAACCTTCTGGTTATTGAAGACAAGAGCCATAAAAGCTGATGTTATTTGTCATGTATTGCTGTTTAATAAAAACCTTCTGGTTATTGAAGACAAGAGCCCAAAGTGCTGATGTTATTTGTCATGTATTGCTGTTTAATAAAAACCTTCTGGTTATTGAAGACAAGAGCCATAAAAGCTGATGTTATTTGTCATGTATTGCTGTTTAATAAAAACCTTCAGGTTATTGAAGACAAGAGCCCAAAGTGCTGATGTTATTTGTCATGTATTGCTGTTTAATAAAAACCTTCTGGTTATTGAAGACAAGAGCCCAAAGTGCTGATGTTATTTGTCATGTATTGCTGTTTAATAAAAACCTTCAGGTTATTGAAGACAAGAGCCCAAAGTGCTGATGTTATTTGTCATGTATTGCTGTTTAATAAAAACCTTCAGGTTATTGAAGACAAGAGCCCAAAGTGCTGATGTTATTTGTCATGTATTGCTGTTTTAATAAAAACCTTCTGGTTATTGAAGACAAGAGCCCAAAGTGCTACTGTTATTTGTCATGTATTGCTGTTTCAATAAAAACCTTCTGGTTATTGAAGACAAGAGCCCAAAGTGCTACTGTTATTTGTCATGTATTGCTGTTTAATAAAAACCTTCTGGTTATTGAAGACAAGAGCCCAAAGTGCTGATGTTATTTGTCATGTATTGTTGTTTAATAAAAACCTTCTGGTTATTGAAGACAAGAGCCATAAAAGCTGATGTTATTTGTCATGTATTGCTGTTTAATAAAAACCTTCTGGTTATTGAAGACAAGAGCCCAAAGTGCTGATGTTATTTGTCTTGTATTGCTGTTTAATAAAAACCTTCTGGTTATTGAAGACAAGAGCCCAAAGTGCTGATGTTATTTGTCATGTATTGCTGTTTAATAAAAACCTTCTGGTTATTGAAGACAAGAGCCCAAAGTGCTGATGTTATTTGTCATGTATTGCTGTTTCAATAAAAACCTTCTGGTTATTGAAGACAAGAGCCCAAAGTGCTGATGTTATTTGTCATGTATTGCTGTTTCAATAAAAACCTTCTGGTTATTGAAGACAAGAGCCATAAAAGCTGATGTTATTTGTCATGTATTGCTGTTTAATAAAAACCTTCTGGTTATTGAAGACAAGAGCCCAAAGTGCTGATGTTATTTGTCATGTATTGCTGTTTCAATAAAAACCTTCTGGTTATTGAAGACAAGAGCCCAAAGTGCTGATGTTATTTGTCATGTATTGCTGTTTCAATAAAAACCTTCTGGTTATTGAAGACAAGAGCCCAAAAAGCTGATGTTATTTGTCATGTATTGCTGTTTAATAAAAACCTTCAGGTTATTGAAGACAAGAGCCCAAAGTGCTGATGTTATTTGTCATGTATTGCTGTTTAATAAAAACCTTCTGGTTATTGAAGACAAGAGCCCAAAGTGCTGATGTTATTTGTCATGTATTGCTGTTTAATAAAAACCTTCTGGTTATTGAAGACAAGAGCCCAAAGTGCTGATGTTATTTGTCATGTATTGCTGTTTAATAAAAACCTTCTGGTTATTGAAGACAAGAGCCATAAAAGCTGATGTTATTTGTCATGTATTGCTGTTTAATAAAAACCTTCTGGTTATTGAAGACAAGAGCCCAAAGTGCTGATGTTATTTGTCATGTATTGCTGTTTAATAAAAACCTTCAGGTTATTGAAGACAAGAGCCCAAAGTGCTGATGTTATTTGTCATGTATTGTTGTTTAATAAAAACCTTCAGGTTATTGAAGACAAGAGCCCAAAGTGCTGATGTTATTTGTCATGTATTGCTGTTTAATAAAAACCTTCTGGTTATTGAAGACAAGAGCCATAAAAGCTGATGTTATTTGTCATGTATTGCTGTTTCAATAAAAACCTTCTGGTTATTGAAGACAAGAGCCATAAAAGCTGATGTTATTTGTCATGTATTGCTGTTTAATAAAAACTTTCTGGTTATTGAAGACAAGAGCCGAAAGTGCTGATGTTATTTGTCATGTATTGCTGTTTAATAAAAACCTTCTGGTTATTGAAGACAAGAGCCATAAAAGCTGATGTTATTTGTCATGTATTGCTGTTTAATAAAAACCTTCTGGTTATTGAAGACAAGAGCCCAAAGTGCTGATGTTATTTGTCATGTATTGCTGTTTCAATAAAAACCTTCTGGTTATTGAAAACAAGAGCCCAAAGTGCTGATGTTATTTGTCATGTATTGCTGTTTCAATAAAAACCTTCTGGTTATTGAAGACAAGAGCCCAAAGTGCTGATGTTATTTGTCATGCATTGCTGTTTCAATAAAAACCTTCTGGTTATTGAAAACAAGAGCCCAAAGTGCTGATGTTATTTGTCATGTATTGCTGTTTAATAAAAACCTTCTGGTTATTGAAGACAAGAGCCCAAAGTGCTGATGTTATTTGTCATGTATTGCTGTTTAATAAAAACCTTCTGGTTATTGAAGACAAGAGCCATAAAAGCTGATGTTATTTGTCATGTATTGCTGTTTAATAAAAACCTTCTGGTTATTGAAGACAAGAGCCCAAAGTGCTGATGTTATTTGTCATGTATTGCTGTTTCAATAAAAACCTTCTGGTTATTGAAGACAAGAGCCATAAAAGCTGATGTTATTTGTCATGTATTGCTGTTTCAATAAAAACCTTCTGGTTATTGAAGACAAGAGCCCAAAGTGCTGATGTTATTTGTCATGTATTGCTGTTTCAATAAAAACCTTCTGGTTATTGAAAACAAGAGCCCAAAGTGCTGATGTTATTTGTCATGTATTGCTGTTTAATAAAAACCTTCTGGTTATTGAAGACAAGAGCCCAAAGTGCTGATGTTATTTGTCATGTATTGCTGTTTCAATAAAAACCTTCTGGTTATTGAAAACAAGAGCCCAAAGTGCTGATGTTATTTGTCATGTATTGCTGTTTCAATAAAAACCTTCTGGTTATTGAAGACAAGAGCCATAAAAGCTGATGTTATTTGTCATGTATTGCTGTTTCAATAAAGACCTTCTGGTTATTGAAAACAAGAGCCCAAAGTGCTGATGTTATTTGTCATGTATTGCTGTTTCAATAAAGACCTTCTGGTTATTGAAGACAAGAGCCCAAAGAGCTGATATTATTTGTCATGTATTGCTGTTTAATAAAAACCTTCTGGTTATTGAAGACAAGAGCCCAAAGTGCTACTGTTATTTGTCATGTATTGCTGTTTCAATAAAGACCTTCTGGTTATTGAAGACAAGAGCCCAAAGTGCTGATGTTATTTGTCATGTATTGCTGTTTCAATAAAAACCTTCTGGTTATTGAAAACAAGAGCCCAAAGTGCTGATGTTATTTGTCATGTATTGCTGTTTAATAAAAACCTTCTGGTTATTGAAGACAAGAGCCCAAAGTGCTGATGTTATTTGTCATGTATTGCTGTTTCAATAAAAACCTTCTGGTTATAGAAAACAAGAGCCCAAAGTGCTGATGTTATTTGTCATGTATTGCTGTTTCAATAAAAACCTTCTGGTTATTGAAGACAAGAGCCCAAAGTGCTGATGTTATTTGTCATGTATTGCTGTTTCAATAAAAACCTTCTGGTTATTGAAGACAAGAGCCATAAAAGCTGATGTTATTTGTCATGTATTGCTGTTTAATAAAAACCTTCTGGTTATTGAAGACAAGAGCCCAAAGTGCTGATGTTATTTGTCATGTATTGCTGTTTAATAAAAACCTTCTGGTTATTGAAGACAAGAGCCCAAAGTGCTGATGTTATTTGTCATGTATTGCTGTTTCAATAAAAACCTTCTGGTTATTGAAGACAAGAGCCATAAAAGCTGATGTTATTTGTCATGTATTGCTGTTTAATAAAAACCTTCTGGTTATTGAAGACAAGAGCCCAAAGTGCTACTGTTATTTGTCATGTATTGCTGTTTCAATAAAAACCTTCTGGTTATTGAAGACAAGAGCCCAAAGTGCTGATGTTATTTGTCATGTATTGCTGTTTCAATAAAAACCTTCTGGTTATTGAAGACAAGAGCCATAAAAGCTGATGTTATTTGTCATGTATTGCTGTTTAATAAAAACCTTCTGGTTATTGAAGACAAGAGCCCAAAGAGCTGATGCAGCCACTGCTTTCACTTTCTCCACTTCACTTCCCATACACTGCAAAACCTGCGGAATCAATTTCTCTGAAATAGACAAACACTATTATCAATTAAAAAACTACAACAATGGTGACCAATTTAATCACATAAACCCTTGCCAAACGATGTAGATTCTCTGAAAAAAACAAACACTATTATCAATTAAAAAACTACAGCAATGGTGAGCAATTTAATCACAAAACCTTTGCCAAATGATGTAAATGAATCTATATTCATACAACTCTTCTGAATATAGCGTGAGCTCAATACAAACTGCAAGAGTAGCGAGGCACCTAAAGTTCAGTCATAAATGTATAAAAGGGCAATAACTCTTACAAATATCATGAAACCATAATGAGTTGTAACAAGTTTTATGGTGATTGATAAAAACTGCAAGATGAGTTTTAATCATAAGATTCTGTTGTAAACTGCATTAATCTGTATGGACAATTATAAAATTGGCTGGAACCATGGATTATATATATGCATTAGGCCAAACAAAAGAAAAAGCACATTTCCAGTAAGAAAACTGTCCTTTATTGTTTTTGCAGACCCTAGGACATTTTCCTCCATGGCATTCTTATACAATTATATTTTTAAATATGCAGCCATACTGGATATAAATTAAGAACCATTTTTATAAAGGTCACACTTGACACTATTATAAGACTTTTGGAGAAAACCTCATGCAAAAAAAATCATCTATTCAGAAGAATAAATGACAAGATTTTCAATATTTTCATTATATAAACCATACTGTATATCCACAGGGCAACATGTTTATTTTTGACCAGTGATATATTATAAGAAATGTTTTGTTGAAAACCATTTACTGATTTGTCCATCAGTTCTGAGGAGTGTTGATCTAGATTTCATAAGAAGACTTATGGTGAAAACTCCATGTTAAAATAAGTTTCCTTCCAGGAGGAGTAGCAATAACAAGTTTTTCTGGATGGCTGCCATGGTGACCATACTGATTGTCAAATAAGAACCATTTTCATTAGGATCAACAAGACATTGTACGAAGTATTTTTTGAAAACCCCATGAACATATGACAATCCATTCAGTAGTCATATTGAATGTTCAAATGATTTTTAGTTACGACCAACTAGTCATCATAAGAATTTTGGTGAAAATCCCATACTGTTATGACTTTTCATTGAAGAGGAGTATTGATAGCAAGAATTTCAAGAAGACTGCCATTTTATATGTAAGATTGGCACCATTTTCATAATAGACCAACTAGATATCATTAAAAGTCTTTTAAAATAAAACCCTATGCTGATAAAATGATCATTCAATAACTTGAATTTCAAAATGGCTGATTCGGTAAGTCTGCATGGCATTTTCATTTTGGACCAATTAGACCTTGGGAAGTTGATGGCAATCCTCCAAGTTGTTGCTACAAGTCTGTACTCTTAAAATAAGTAACAGAAAAGAGCAAAAAGCAAGAAACGTTGCAACATTCAACAAATAATTTCTTTCCCAAGAATACAAAGTGAAAATGAAGAAAAAAAGAAACTTACGGTAGTGTGAATTAAATCCCAAAATAATCCTAGAATTACACAAGTCCTAATAATACAAATTCTGAATAAACTATAGTGGCATCCAAATTAAGCCCATCATTGATGTGCCTCTGGCAGCCTGTATTGTGTTGTGGTAGCAACAGTTTTTTGTTGAAACACAGTAACATAATTCCATGTCTGAATTCACTCTAAATCCCAGTGAATGTCTCTGTTATATTTTATGAGCACTCAGTATTTCCAGAGAAAACAAATCAATGAATTAAATAATTTGAAGAAAAAAATTCCAGCCTGAAAGAACTTCTGGACACAACAATAATACAAAATTGATTCTGCTAGATCTTAAAGCATGAATGAATAACTTTTCCAACTACAAGATTATATAGTCCTCTGATTCACCTCAGGTCACAATTAGCATTTTCTTTATTATATTAAAAAACCTTATGAAAAAAACCCATCTAGAAACTAATTAATGTTTACAAAATAAAATGTTAGCTAAAATTAAAAAGTCAGTTACCAAAATTCTAATATATAACCTAGACTATCTTAGGTATGCCAGGTAAACTGTAGGGTAATTCCAATAACCTAGACCCAGACCCAAATAAATCTGTTTACTTCTATTAATAATGATCCTGATATCAAACCCATACACATAGAGAAATATTTCAGTTATGTATTTTTAAAAAGATCAATAATTCAGGTCTGATGGAGAAGAATTTTTATTATTATTATGGACAATGTATACATCACAATAGCATCTAATGCTGTCCACATAATGTATTTTATATCAAATATGCACATGATCTTTTCCCCTCAGAATCCAGCTTAGCATTACTTGAAATTATTAAATGAACAGACCATCTTTAATAGTGCATATAGTGTAGGTCCATTATCAATTCTTGGAGTAAAAGGAGTAACCTAATGTTAAATACCTGTTAATCTTTTTACTATTATAAAATTTTACAGTCTATGTTGTTGAAATGTTTGTACTCATAATAAAAATTCAGATACATCCAAGAAAAGAGCATCGTTTCAACATGGATTTTCAATTTTGTATTATAACAATATGTTAGAATAGCTTACAGTAATCTTGATCCCTAAACTATTACATACTATTATGATTTTTAAAAAAAACAACATATATTGTTTGAATACATGTAAAATATACATGTCATAATGTTCCAGTGTTTTTGTTCATACATGTATGGGGAAAATAGTATGGTGATCTTCTGTAATCTTTATTCTAGTTTTATTTCTATTACTATTTTCAATAATGTCTTTAAAATTGGTCTTGGATAAATGTATAGAAAATTTAAATTGATAAGTAGATAAAGTACTTTATGAAATATAATTTACTGAGAAAGATGCTGCAGTTACTGCTTCATGTAGAACAGTAAATAAATGTCTACATATGTATATGCTATCAGGTACTTGTACATAATATCATTCAAAAGGGATGTACATTGTAGCTATATAATTTTTATAATCTATGTTCTCTCATTGACAGGGGTGGGATAAGTATGTACAAAATAAAAACCTTGTATATGTGTCTATGTTATGCACACTTGCTTGTATGTATCCCTACCTAGGTCACTGATAAATACCACTGTTAATGTTACTACCGTACAAGTTTGTACAGGTAAAGGCTTGGTATTGATTCCTGCCATGTTGGGTTTATAGCATCAGGATTTCTCCCATCTGTTTAGCGTGTCAACATGCAGACAAATGCACTAAAATCAGCGTGGGATTCAATAAAACCCACTACAGCTGTAATAAAATCCATGACAAACTTTCACTAGAGTGAGAAGATTTCCATTAGACTTGTTAAGGGGAGGAATCCACCATACTGAGTGGACATACAATACTAGTAGTTGACAAAATCCCTTGCCCCTGTGTCAGCATACACTGGACTGAGTTGGCAATCCATAATCCATGAACAAGCTTACTGTATGTGAAGAAAGGTATATCTTACATGCAGTGAATTGTTTATACTATTAACAACACCTACAGTTTAATTTTGAAAATCATTAAAATACATTTTTAAAATTTGATCATTTTTAAACTTTCAACTAATAAAAAAATCTTACATCAATTTACCTATCAATTATGTCCTATAATATGTAGCAATATATATGCCTTATGTTGAAAAAAGTATATCTAACCAAACTCGCGTCTGACCAATTTAAACCAAAAAATAATTGTTTTTTACAAACAATACACACATGAGTCCTTTAGAATGTCCAAATATGTGATAAATACTTGTGCTCATTTAAATTATGTTAATTTCATCTTAAAATTGGTAGCATAGGCCCTCCATGCTTTTCATCCACTCTTTTCATTTCGGGAGAACATTGTGATATCAAACTGGGAGTTTCAAGACCATGTATGTACTGAGCAAAGTCTGTATTTTCTTTTTCTTCTGATCTCAGCTGCCATTTTTCACCAAAAGCACAGCAGACTGGTTTCTTGTTAACAACATTCTGTTTTTTTTATCTGAGAAACTATACTGTATACACTAAAACATCATATTGATAATAAAGTCCTGTTCTCTTATCTGTGTCCACAAATAAAACAAAGAAATGTCTTTTTCATTAAAATGACTGAAGTACTTACCATAATACTTCATGATATTACCTTTTAATTTCAGCACTTTTCTCAGTTTGTGGGATTCAGTTATATAGATGCTGAATATAATTCCAAGACAGCAAAGTTCACACAGTTGTAACTGCCTGTTCCTAGTCTAGTTTTGACCTGAATCTTTCAATTTAATTTTGCAGTTTGAGTCTTTGCCAGAAAAACTTCAGTGAAATCTGGGTTGTGGGATAGCCTACATATATAATTAAGTTGACTTTTACATTGGCACTACTGAACAATGCAGACTCCATGAACAGATGCATTGTATTCCTAGAGTATTTATCATTTTTAAAAGAAATGATATGCAGGCCAGATATAGTTGCCAGACACTATTATAGCTTCTGGGCATTCATGTTATCAGAAACAGTTTCAATGCCATTGAATGATAAACATCCCCAAATCACCAAAGTACATTTGAGGATAGGGTTAGGCAACAAACACAGAGGTCCATTCTCTGCCAACTCCCCTCCATATGAAAATGTTATTTTTTAAAAATATCAATATTTCGTTTGTCACCAAATAACAGCTCATTCCAAATATATTTGACACTGCAATGAAGCTTGCCTCAATACCATGCCACATGATTTCTCCTTAAACTTTTATTTGTGTTCTAACAATATGTCTAACCTACACAATTGCAGGCTCTCTGGACTAACCATTTTGAAACACATTCAATCCACAAATCATTCTAAATCCCAGTATATCATTACGTTTACCTTCTTTTCGTTGTACATGCCAAAATAAATCGTGAAATTCATACTCTGTATGTTCTCTATTTGACTCTTTAACTTTACATTTGCAATGTTTCTCCTTTGTTGTCACATGGAAAAGGGTATAATAAAAAATATTAAATTTTCAAACTATATCTGATTGTTGAACTCCAGACATATACTAATATAACAATTGAATTTGGGATCCTTTGTTCAGTTCCTTCAATGATTGCACAATGTCATTTACCTCTAATCAGAAAGGATGCAGAATTCTATATTCCAAACATACACCAGTATATGATAGGCATGTGATGAAACCTTGAACTGCTAAGTTGCAATGTTTGCAGTGTTAAGTGTTTATCCTGTGTGACTTTTATGTAAAGCAGATTTATTTGTGATGTTCAAGCCTTCATATATGGCATAAAGCATTTTTTTTCAGAAAAAAGACATTTCAAAAGAAATATTATTTACCATTTGCTAACAGTTTGGGTTTGTTGCTGGTGTGGCAACACAGATTTCTTATGATGAGAACAGATAACTCCTTATGTTTAGGTTGACCACAGTCCATGAAGTCCAGAAGCAGATCTGTAGAATCTGCAAAATAAACAAATGTTCTGACTGACTGTTGATCAAAATGTACATGACAGCATGCATCCAACTATGCTCCTTATAGAATGAAATCTATTATCATGTGATGGATCAGCTGGTATATTTTATGCTAGTCTATTCTAATCAATATACTTGTCTATAAGTCATGTCCAACTGCAAACAACATGATGTGTAGCAGATTTGGCTCTGGCTTATTTGTTCTATTGATTACTCCTACAAACTTGAGATCCTTATTTGTTGGTACATTATGTGATGGCAGCTCTGGGTCTGTGCAGTTTGCAACTGGACTATAATTACATGTATGGTGCTTATAACATGACAGCATGCTGTACAGTGCTATTTGTAGTTGGGTGTATCTAAGACAAGAGATAAACACCAAACAAACAGAAAACTCTGAATTTACGCTGAAATGTGAACCACATGCTTAGTCCTTAATTAGTAACAACATAGTCACACAGCTGAATATACACAACTTTTAACAAGTTAAATTCTGACTGATCATTAAATATATTGGGTTAAAATGTTCTTTCCAACTGGAACATTTTTATTCCTTTCGACAAAAGACAGATTTTTTTTCTTCAATAAAGATAAGGAATGGAATAGTGTCTTGTTTATACTAAAAATCAGAATAAGGCAAGTTTTCAAGCATTTACTGCCCACCCCCAACTTAAGAAAATTAAATGGTCTCTATCAAATAAACACTGTACTTAAATGGATGTTTACAGAAATTAAGGCAATGTAATACCTAACCAAAATGCTAGGCACTATTAAGAATTACATACCTTTTCCATTATTAATACTATTAATGATAATGTAAAAACATGAAAACAAAGTCAGCAAAACATGAGGCGGTTCACTATGTTGTAATATCTTAATGGTATTGTGAATGAAGTTTTGCATGCACAAGCATTGTTCATTTAAAATGATATGATTATTTGATGTTAAATGCTAAGATGTGAGTTGATGTTTGACCTACAAGACTTTGGCATATTTGATCATGTCCTTTTTATCTGTCACTGAAAACATCTACCACATGTGAATTACTTCTTCCTTTTCTAAACATATGCCACCCACCCACTATTGTTTAGAGTACTATCTGCATACAATAGTACTAAAATTATATTTTTTTTTTAGATCACGCCACTATGTTAGAACATGTTACAGTCAATCAAATAAATTTACTTTTTATATACCCAGGAATATAATAATATAATTAATTTTACCATAATATGGTGCATTATAATGTCTTTTGGCATTTAGATAAACAAGACTGCTTTATATTATCAGAAGTTGATATTGTTATGACAAACACTGTGTTGATGTAAGGTCACTAAGCAATATTGAAAGGCATGTTCTATTTCACATTTATTATTTATAATTATATATTGTTATCTATTTAAATTTATTTTGTAAAGTCTTGAACTTTGGTCTTTTTGATATATATGGGGTGTTACAGCAATGACCTGTTAAGAAATATTGACAAGGATTAACAGCAGAAGATGATGTCAATTAGGAAAGGGGTGTAGGATGACTTTTGTTAGGAAATGTAATTAAAAAAAGAACCAAATGCTCTGATAATTCATACAAAGTAGTACAGTTTAAATTAATATATGAATATAAAGTCGTACTACTTTGGTGGCCTAGTGGTTATAGTATCCACCTCAGATGCAGGAGGTCATGGGTTCGATTCCCAGCTGAGTCATACCAAAGACTTATACAAATGGTACAAGTACAATTTTTTATTATTAATTTGTTCAGTTTTAATTGTTTGTTTTTTTTCCTTGCAGGGAGTACAACATCAATGACATCGTATGATCATAAAAAGTATATTGCATGAACTTCAAGCAAAATAAGGACATGAATGCATCTGGAGATTCTGATAATATACTACTGAAAAAAATAAGATTCATTTCACAAAATATAGTATTATTACAGTTCATAAGGCACTGTCATCATCTTAATATTATGTAAAATATGATTATGCAGTATGCATCACCCATTATCTTCATTAGAAATGGGAAATGTTTATAATTAACAAGTTTTCATTGTTTTATACCTGGTATTTTGAGAATGATTTGTTGTCCTTCTGTTGAGAAAGAGAGATTGACAAGAAGTTCCAACCAAAGACCCTCATTCTGCTTCTCATTCTTTCTCTTCTTTGTCTTTCTAGGATTCAGCTCTGAGAATTCTCGCAAAAAATTACTCTGAAAGTAAATACATGGACTGCAACAAAATGATTTTTGTTTTACTCTGTTTTGTTAACAAGTTTGAACAAAGTATATTAGACATTCTCAATGGTCTAGGCCGATGTGTAAGGTATTCTTCATATGAAAGAACAATTGCTGACCTTATTTACTATAGGACTTGAGAGATACAAAGAGAGTGAGTAACCACATTCATGCACATTATATGGGCATGAGATTCATGGGCTGTCCATGTATGGTAGGATGATATTGGAAAGTGTTCGTCTGTACTGAAAACTTTATTTTCATGCATGCTACAGAGGAAGCAAACAACATTCACTTTATTAAAATTTGAATTCAAATACAACACAATCGCATCATGGTTACCAATCTTTTTGTCTTTAATGTCCTTTATTCCCCAATACTACTGAAAATAGCCATGCTGACAAACATAAATAATTCATTTAAGTTTTGAAACTCTAAACTTTACAGATTACAATTAGTGTACTAACAAAGCAATCATTCATTTTTCATCAGTCACGGGATTATCTTAATCCTGATTCTTATATACATTGGCAGACTGTAAAATTATTACCGTACATTTATCTGACATTTTTATTGTCCTCTGTCAGGCTCATACAAGCCTTTGCTTGATTTTGTATCATTCTCTCCATTGAGTGGTTTTGGTGCATAATGCTGTTGGCAGTAATGGACCTCAAGTAGATACCTCACATTTACTTTACTGAATTTCTGTTTGTAGCAAATCCACAAAATTAAAAATAGTTATTAATGCAGCAATTTATGGTGTGTATAAAAAATGATGGCAATGTTATCAAAACCAAAAGTCACTTATTTCATTAAATAAAAAGTTCAACATAATTAATGAAATGACTTTAAAGTGTATCTAGATTTCTCCAAAAATTATGCCTTTACCATGTATGATATCATCTCATGTAAAATGCAATGAAATTATATTAGAAACAAAAATTGGATTTATGTAATGTTTTATTGATCTTACAATGTAATACTATCAAATTTGATGTATCATGTGCAAGATAAGAATCCAAGAAGTTTGGATGAACAATAATCCACCTCACCTTCCATATGATATTCTCACCTTCCATATAATATTCTTGCATTCAGCAGACAATGCAAGTGTTGCTAGGAGACCAAATACACCCTTAAGAACTGCATCCTTGATGTTTTCTTTACTAAGGAGTTTGATCAGGCAGTGGACCAGGGAGTTGTTCCCAAGCTGAGGTTTAGACCCAGTGGACACATTTCCAGAACCTACAGCACTCGTGAAGGCTAGAGAGCTGGCCGCTGGAAGAATGAAGTTGGAGAGTTATAACATTAATACAAGAAATATAAATGACAAGGAAAAACAATCATGCAATCATCTTAGATATATTGGTATCTGATCAAACTTTTGTCACAACATAAGGAGTTCATGTACTTCCCATGTTGTCCAATCAATCTTTGATCTTCATCAACTGTTGATAACTCTTTATTTTGGGTTTTCCAACTCCATAGGAATTAATTTTATAGTGACCTCACAAAAATGAACTAATTCATCATGTTGATACTTGAGAAGAAATAAAAACATTTTCAAGTGTATTTCTTTTGCATCAATTTCTTTTCAATACTTGGTCCTATGTCCTTTCTAATATATGTAATGACATAGTTGAAGCTGTTAGCACTAAATTACTCCCATATGTGAATGATTCTGTTATTCAGTCTTTGGAAAGAGATATTGATTTGAAACATGCTACATGTCTGCAGCATGATGCCCCAGTGCTAGACATCACTAAAAACTGCTTCACTGCAGACATCGTAGCTATATGACTTAAAAACTGTTAAAGCTACGTTAAAAATCCTAATCACACACACAAACACTTGATCTAAAACTTACAATTAATATAAAAATGTTCATACAAGAGGTAAAGAAAGCTACTTTTAAACCTATGGCTATTGAAAACAGGTTTCCATACTAGTGCAAATGTTTTCTGTCATTCTTGCTGTCAGTTCTGTAGTCTATGTGCTGATTTAACTGAATATATTCATTTTGGTTATATCTCATTAGGTCTTAACACACCTCTCCCTCAATAACTTACACACCTGAATTCCAAAACACAGACCACAAGCAAATTGGGAAGGGTAAATGACAGACTGCTAATTTTTATAACCACATTCAAAATAGTGGTCAATAAATAGTTTTCTAACAAAATTTTCACTTTTTTATGAATTTCTTTTACTTTCAATATAACCAATCTTTGAAAGATCAAATTTTCAAACACATCACTAGTACAGCAGTTAAAACATGGTGTATTTCATTACTGCATTTGCCTGTAAATGTGGGTACATTCTTGTTTTTATTGTAGGCTCAGAACAGACTTTTTTTTTAAAAGGTGGAATGTTAAAATGTGTTTTTGGAATCAAAAACATCAAAACTTTTGTTGTTTTTATATTTATTATTTCTTGTTCTATGAGTAAAATATTTTTGTTGAGTTTTCATTGCATCCATGAGAAAACCTAAAGCCAACTTGGGAATTTTAAGTTCATGAAAAATTTGAATATCACATCTCCATAGTTAGCACTATATATATATATATATATATATATATATATATATATATATATATATATATATATATATATAAATATATATAAAACTAAGCTTTTCATACCCCAAGTAAACCTTTCACTCAGTTCCCTTGCTATCTTTGCATTTATGAATTAAGAGGAAACACTGATTAATGTTTTATACCATATATACTCACATAAAATCTGAATAATTAAGGAAAAAAATAAATGCTTCAAAGTAGGGAGGTCAAGTTCACAGCAGGACAAGGTCTAAATTTCAAAATATTTGTTTTCTTCTTGACTATTAGAATATGTTGTTACTGCAGAATAACCCCAAAATTTGGTGGCTTTTCATCCGAACATGACAGGTATGGGTGTGAATGATTCCTGACTCATCTCATATTTAAAAAAACGGCCTGCTGCAACTCAAGTAACACATTTCTGATATAAGCGTCCTATGAGAAACATTTCAACATAACATAATAGAAAATAGAAAACAGAAACATTCACAATAAACACTTTTTGTTTTATAGATGATAATGAAATAGATATATTTCCCTTACCTTGTGGACAATGGGCAGTATAAGTGGTCAACAATGCTAGAACACTTGTCATCAGACTTCCCTCAACCTGACACCAGGACCACAGCTTGTGGACTACATTGTGCAATCCACTATGGTAACAGGCAAGCTGAAGATGAAAAAAAAAATAATATTTGTTCAAACTTTAAGTATAACTTGAGCTAACCTCAAACTGAAATGGTAACTTGTGATTAATGAATCCAATTCCCCTCACACCACAATACAAAACATTCATTTTATAGTATCATATAAAATATGGCTGCTTTATATGTAAAAAGAATATTTAGGAAAATTATCAAGGGACATCAACTAAAGTTATTGGTCCAGAAATGGAGTTTATGATGCTCTGACTGCATGCAGTACAAAGCCTACAATACTGTTCACCTTGTTTCACAAATTGTAATACATAATCTATTCTCATGTAAGATTCTGCTGTAGTATACAGACCTTGACTTCTTCTGATTGGTACAAGAAGTTACGCAGAAGGTCAAATGTCAGAACGAGTTCCTGAACTAAAGGATCATCCTTTCCGCGGCTTGTTGGTTTTCCCACCTGTAGTGATGCCATGTTGAGTTTTACATGTGTCTGCTTCACATGCTCTATTAGATTCTCTACCAATCCCACTGAAACACAGACATTAAACAAGTTAGTCATCACCATCTTCATGTACATTTTTGCTCACTTTTAAGTCCAACTGCAGACTGCAAAGTTCCAGATCCGACATTAAATGGAGTGCTGGGTCTGCAGTTTGCTAAGAGTGATCATTAGAACAAAAACAAACCACATAGACCATGATCTGCTGGATTTGGACTTGAGTGAATATAAATGGTAGTTAAACAATATTCACTGTGTGGATGAAGAAAATATCAGTGGCCTTGGGCTAACTGGAAATTTAAATGATCCTCATGAACAAGTTAGAATAAGTTTTTAAATGGAACAAGTCACACCACAGGAAACAAAAATAAACAGAACAACATCCATTAAATGAAACTTTAATTCTGCAATCTTTCAAATGAAATTCTTTTTAGTTGTATCTACTTAAAAAATTCAAGCACAGTATGACTTGTGCTTTGAACTGAAAAAGATCTATGCTTTGCATGGCAAGGCTTTATACAGGGTCTATACAGCCATCTATTATCCATTTTACAAAGAGTCATAAAGGCCTATATGGCTATCTATTATCCATTTTAAAAAGAGTCATACAAACTGGTGTGGCTATTATTCATTTTACAAAGAGTCATACAGGCCTATACAGCTATCTATTATCCATTTTACAAAGAGTCATACAAGCCTGTATGGCGATCTATTATCCATTTTACAAAGAGTCAGTGTGACATATAGGCCTATACAGCTATTGAATATTCATTTGACTAAGATTCATAAAAGTCTGATGGCTATCTATTATCCAATTTGAAATGAGTCATGCAGGCATACATGGCTAACTATTATCCATTTTACAAAGAGTCATATACAGGCATATACAACTATATATTATCCATTTTACAGTCACACAGGCCTGTAGGTTTACCCGTTATCCATTTTACAGTCACACAGTCCTGTACAGCTATCTCTTATCCATTTTACAAAGAGTCACACATGCCTCAATCAAAAGCCCCATGTATAACCTGCCTTGCCATAATATGGTAAGGAAAATTTAAAAGGCAACACTTAGCTGATTAATAATTGCATGTACATAATGCTCACCTGACTGTACACATCACAGACATAGACCTATCAGGGCAAAGTGTACCAGCAGATTAAGGTCTACACAGTTCATTCTTTTCCACTTACTCAAACTGGTTAAGAATCTCAATTTTGACCCATACATCCTTCAGTTTCTAGTACTTTATATTAATGCACAATTTAATATGTAACAGAAACTTTCACAAACTGGAGGTGAATAACAAAAACCTCTAAGGTTTCACACTGTGAAAGAAAGACTAGCCCTAATAATTAATGATGTCAATCAAACAATGGGATTGGGGCAGTAAAAGATGCCCACCGACAACTGCATTCATGGATGTAAATTAATGCTACAGGCAACCTAATGTGAAAAACTATCATGATCTCAATAATGAAGTCAAGAAAAATGTACAATGGCAATGCTATTATATTATGACTGTTTCTACATGGGCTATCAAGTGAATGGGTGAGGTCTATATTTAACAACTGCATTCATCAGGAACAAGATAATATTTTGTAATAAAATGTCTCTTTTCATTTAACTGTATTAGAAATATAGGATCAGACACCTGACTATTTATTTCAGGTTCGAATATCTCAAATATTCTTTGTATTATCATTTTGTGATTCAAAAGAAACCAAAAAAATAGCATTGTTTACTCTGATTCAATCCCATCAAGTAACATGCATATATAGTGTTTAAACATATGACCTAATAGAGATATGGGTTTCTTTTATTTTAACTGCTCCTTTATATCAACACCAAAATCCAAACATCAATATATAATTGCAAAAACTTGTTTAACCTCGGGTTTCTTTCTTTCTGACCATTTTCATTTGATATAAACTTTCCCTTTATTAGCCTGCTTTACTCATACTCTGGCATACAACTTACTCTCCAGAGCTGTAGACTTTGCTGTTGACGAGATGGCAAGTAAAGACCTAAGAGCTGTGATAACATGGACCTTCAATGCTGGAATGGACTCATCAGTGGTTTGAAGTATACAATGGTCATAGGTGCAGACTAAGGCCTTACACAGTCTGGCACCTGCAGATGCATTCCCTTCATCCTTATCTTCACAATCTGCAGGACAATAGAGTAATCATTATAGGATAGTAAAAAAATTTTCCATTAGGGGCACAATGTCATATAATATGACCCATTTTGATATAGCTATGTCATAAAACCATGACACAGTCTGATATAGCACCTCCAGTTTATTGCACAATGTTTGATAAAACCCAGCAACATCATATTGCTGAGAACATTTATCATTCATGTAATATAAATTTGGATCTTTAAATTATATTAACAACTGGAAAGTATTCATCTTTTTTTGCCCACATAATTTAATCTTTTACTTATCCAATTCACTACCATGATGGTATCTAGGATTATTTTTAATGGAAGCTGGTCATAAACAACTGAGTGACTTTTAACCAGTCAATCATGGGAGAAATCAATTTTGGCTGTGTAAGAGTGGTAGCTATTACAACAATAAAAAACAAAGAAGGAAAAGTCAAAACCTGACTGGTTATATCTGACTGTTGCTTATGGAAGGCAACTTTTATGAAGGACTGAACTATTTATACATATTTATGTAAGTAGGGTAATTTGAGTAAATTGTCAAGTCCTGTTTAAGTCTACTCATTATTGTCATGTTGTGACAATTTTCATCTATTTGGAGTAGGTTTAACTATATTTGTGTTTGTAAAACATGTATTCCTAACAAGTTCAAAGCTTTATTTTTAAAAAAATAATTGAAAGAAAATAATTAGCGAAAATTTGGTATCCATTATAATGCACCATATACATGGCTCCTAATATTTTCATATTTGGAAGAAAAATCAAACAAAGGAGTTAATGCTTCAAGCAAGCAAGATCTATCTTTTATGTTTTCCATTTATCAACATACATTCCTTCATTGATTAACCTCTATCTTGTGTATGTACTCTCTCTCTCTCTCTCTCTCTCTCTCTCTCTCTCTCTCTCTCTCTCTCTCTCTCTCTCTCTCTCTCTCTCTCTCTCTCTCTCTCTCTCTCTCTCTCTCTCTCTCTCTCTCTCTCTCTCTCTCTCTCTCTCTCTCTCTCTCTCTCTCTCTCTCTCTCTCTCTCTCTCTCTCTTAAACACACACACACAAACTTGGCTTCACTTCACTTTTGTTTGCTGGATAGCTAATGGTTCCACTAACTGATTTCACTCAGTATGATATAGCAATGAACTTGAATCAAACAAGTGACAACAGCATTAAGTAAATCAAAAGAAAGTCAATGTGGAATTTTTAAAAAACCAACAGTATTAGAACTTTGGATTAACTTCTGACTGTTGACACCACCTCTGTTATCCTTGAGTGACCATATTTTCAAATTATCTGCTGTGGAAGACATATTGGATATAAAACTAGCACAAATATACGAATTTATTTATGACTAACTAGAAATAATTTAAAGACTTTTGTTGAAAACCCAATGTCAATATGACCATCCATTTTCAGGAGAATTTGACAAGATATGTTAATTCTGGCAGCCATATTGGAATACTGCAGGGCATCATTTTCATTTAAAACCAAAAAGACACCATATGAAGTCTTTGGGTGAAACAATATCTTGATATGACCATCAATCACAGAGGAGTAGAAATAATATTTCAAGAATGCCACCATGGTGGCAGTATTGGATGTCGGATCAGCAGGGCTCAAGACCAACTAAATAGGTTTCTAGTGAAAAACCTAGTTGATATGATTTTTCATGTAGGTTTAGCAACAAGATACATGTATTCACAATTGCTGCCATTGTGGCCATAGTAGATGTAAGACTGGCACCATTTAATTTACTACCAACTAGACATCACAGGAAATTTTCTGGTGAAAACCCAATTTTGATATGACTTTTCATCTAGAAGAAGTAGCAATAAGATTTTCAAGATGGCTACACTGGTAGCCATGTTGGATATTGAATTGCCAAATATTTATTTAGACATCTAAGAAGTCTTTTAATGAAAACATTAGCCACATATGAACATTCATTTAGGAGGTGTAGTGAAAACAAGATTTTTATGATTGTCTCTCTGGTGGCCATACTGGATGTACTCACAGAACTATTTTCATTTATGACCCACTAAACATCAAAATGTCTCCTGGTGAAAACCAAATGTGGATGTGACTTTCTTTACAGGAGCACAAGAAGTTCAATATCGCTGCCACAGGGGATGTAAGACCAGCACCATTTTCATTATGGATCAACAGATATCATTAGAAGTCTTGTAGTGTAGGTTTATATGACCTTGTATTCAGTAGCATTTCAAATATGACCTTGTATTCAGTAGCATTTCAAATATGACCTCGTATTCAGTAGCATTTCAAATATGACCTTGTATTCAGTAGCATTTCAAATATGACCTTGTATTCAGTAGCATTTCAAATATGACTGATGTGGTGGCCATACTGGAGCAGGACCATTTTCATTTAGAACCAATTAGGGATGAAATATGTGTAAAGTTTCATGACAAAATAGTTGGGAATAGAAGCAATAACAAGCTAAAAACAATACCAAAGTTAACTATGGTTGTTTGATGATCGCCACAATGACACAGGGTAATGTGAAGCAAACTTTGAAGAAGCAAAAATGGATTCTGTGTAAAACACATTTAGACTCTTTCAGTTACAACTATGTCAAACCATGCTATTTAATTACCTTGCTCAACAAAGCACATACCAAACGATGAAATGAATTTGATAAGAAAGTAATTAGAACCTGGATCATTTATAAGGAAGTACTTTGGGATATTTACACTATCAACATGGCTTACAAAATGACCAAGTGGAATATGGAATTTGTCCAAAACATTTTAGGAAAAGATTTTAAAACAATTCCATCAATGGGGTTTAGCTTATTCATTATGTATACCCTGAGCTGTAAGTTCATCATGAAAATCTGGGTTAACACTGTATGCATTAGACTGCATCTTTATATATATATATATATATATATATATATATATATATATATATATATATATATATATCTGGTAATCATATGACCATACCTGGCTTGAGTGGAGAATTTAGTAGGCTTGTTAAGGACAGTCTCTCAAAGTCTGCAGGCTGTCTCGCCTGCAGTTTTCCCTCCTCACTAAACGCTACACAGAGAAATTCAAGACACTTGGAGTACAACTTCTTGTTCTCACTTGCTTGATCTTCTAAGATATCTTTTAATTTTTCTGAAAATAATGACCAAAAGCCAAATTGAACAAGACATGCCATCCTCAAAATGTCTGCTTGAAAACATACAAAACAATGATGTTGTCTTCAAAACAGAACAGACATCTTTTTATCTTGGCTATATGAAGATAATCTCATTTGAGTGATGGGCTAATTTAAAATATCTGAAAGTTGAACAATTTCTTTATCAAGCCTTGGTGAGAAGAAAGCTGAAATTGTTTAATGGGATTGAGAAATTTAATAAAAGCTGAAAACTTGTTTAAAATTTACTTTTCACATGACAGAAGACTAAATGTTTCTCCAACCATATTAGAAACATTAAATTTATTTTAAACCATGAGTTCAACTTGATGCAAGTAACAGGAAACTGTTTGGCCATCAAAAGAAACTTTCTTTGATTATTATAAACAAGCACTCAGTTAAAAAACAAATTTATTGAAAATGTCGAATAATTTTCTGAGCTATGACAAGTAAACAATAAAGAATTATAAGACTATAAAAAAAAATTTATCTTATGAAATCACAGAATAGTATAATGAAATGATTTTGATGAACATTTTGATAGCTCACTTTTACCTTATATGATACAATGATGTATTGTGCAATGGTATGAAGTATTATGATATGCATAATGATATAGGTACATCAACACAAATAATGGAAATCATGTGAGAAATTATACTATGTCACAGTGCGATACTTCACTAGTTTAGACATCATAAGTATGAAATAGCTTGACACAATGAAAGGCTGAGAACAGCATAAGACATCATAAGTATGAAATAGTTTGACATTATGTAAGATTGATAACATCATAAACATCAAAAGTATGAAATAGTTTGACACAATGAAAGGTTGATAACAGCATAAAACATCAAAAGTATGAAATAGTTTAAACATAATGTAAGGTTGATAACAGCATAAAACATCAAAAGTATGAAATAGTTTGACACAATGAAAGGTTGATAACAGCATAAGACATCAAAAGTATGAAATAGTTTGACACAATGAAAGGTTGATAACAGCATAAAACATCAAAAGTATGAAATAGTTTGACACAATGAAAGGTTGATAGCATAAGACATCAAAAGTATGAAATAGTTTAAACACAATGTAAGGTTGATAACAGCATATGACATCAAGAGAAACTGACCTCACAAAAAGTTAAAACAATCAGTACTAAAGTATTCTTATTCTCAGAGAAAAATCAGAAAGGCAACAATTATCCCAAATTTATTTATTTGACATCATGTGTCTGTCTGGCATTACTCATGATTACTGACACAAGATGAATATAGAAAGAAGAAAAACAAAAAATTTATAAGATTACATCAAAATGAGCAATTTACCATGAAGCCATTGACCTTCATGTGGTTTGGAACAGTATATAGTTTTAAAAAATAAACTGAAGGTCACAAAGGTCAATGTATACTTTACAAATGTTTTAATTAAACAATAATGTTGGCTTTATGAATGAAGTGATAAAATGCCCTTTTTCATTTGATAATAGAAGTAAATGACATTTCATTGCACCTTACTGAATACTGGTCTAACTAATGGATAAATATCAACTGCCTTGATGATGAGGTCTTGTTAGGGTTGGTATGTCTAAAGCCTCAGAAAATGAAAACAATGAAAATTTAAGCCAATAAAATAAAAGAACTCACTGTACTTGGTTAAAGTGTAAGACTCACTGTACAATTAATATAAAATAATTTTCATATAAGGTTTTACAGGTTTACCAGAGATAGGAATCCACTGTCTTTCTAGGACTTGTGTCAGGACCTGCACTGCTGAAACACACTGCAACTGTATCAGAGTTGTCAGAAAAGACAGGGTTGTGCACCACAAATCCTTACAAACCTCATCTGTATCACTAGAACCTATAAATTGATATCGAGGATCAGTATGTCATGGATAACAGTCTACAGGCAATCTGACAAATGGGTCTTGAACTCTTTGGAAATATAATAATGTTGGTACCATGTTGAAATGTACACCAACAGATTATATGGAAGATACACCATTCAAAAAATGAAACATCTTTGCAAGTTCGGCATTGTTTGGATAGCTGAATTTGAATGTGAAGCATAGTGAAAATAACATATTATAAGAAAATTAATTAAGTTAAGTAGCTATTTATTGTAGAAGATTTTTACCGAATTTTTGCCAATGTGCAATTTCACGCTAAAATTTATGACAAAACTATATTGTCAAACTAATCTCCCTGATTTGTAAAGAATCTTGTTTCCGAAAACTTGGCATGTATGAGTGTCAGAGCCACACAAAAAACTTCACATATTTCTAGAGTATACCGGTAATAAGGTTGTAATATTTACTTTTAAATGACTAAGTTTTGTTTACTGCTTGCAAACACTCATCACATTAATAATCATGTAAATGAACATGCATGCAGCTATCAGTGATGTAGGAATGTAAAATTCCAATTAAATTGTAATATGTTCACATGTCTGCATAAAGATGCTGTTTAGGAGGATTTTTTATTCCTTATTTTCTTTTCTTAATGTATAATTTTCATATTAAATGTGGAACCACAATGAAAAGTAGAAGTTAGTAAAAACTAGTTGAAGCATATATTTCACCATTACACATCAGATTTATATACTGATAATGCTGGCAAAAATATCTTTAAACATAATTTTTTACCTTTGGAGTACATGTTTGTTAACAGAATCTTTGATTTGAAACATTTAATTTAAACAATATATGTCATTCATTAATACACACAACAAAAAACAGATCTGTATGAGGAATAGTTTAATACATGCATTGTAAGAAAATAAAGGTCACTTGAGTACATTGAATTCTCTCTCTCTCAATTCAACATGTTTGCATTAATTACTACCAATATTCAACCAAGTCAAAATGTATAAATACAATAACATCAATATATAGCCATCTCTGTGAGGGTTACTCATGATCTTGAATCTATATGGAACTATGATGATTTCAGTCTGTGCAAAGGCTGATCCCAGCTCAAGTAGAATCAGTGCTTGGCTGATCCCAGCATTAAAATGTATTCTGGGCTGATCCTACCTCAAGTAAATCTATGCTAGGCCAATTCCCACATAAGAGTGTATTCTGGGCTGATCCATGATTAATGGAATTGAGTGTGCTTAGGCTGATGCCAGCATTAAGAAAAGTATTTAGAATTTTTCCAATTAAAACTGTACAAGAAATTATTAAACTGACATGGCCTTTCTGTTATTAGTATATCATATAAGTATTTAATTGTGGAAAAAAACCGAAGTTAATATGATATAAAAACAAAAACAAATGAGAGCCTCCAAGAGGATGCCAGCTTGGATGTGAAAGTCTAACTGTAGGGAATGATTTGTAAGCCAAATCATAGTTAGCTGGTCATTCAAGACCCTTCAAAAATGTTATGTATTAATGTCCATGCTGTATGCCCTGGTGCATTATTGTTTGCTGTTATGATTAAAAGTATCAGCTGGAAACAATATCACTACAATCCTAGGAATATTTAACTGAAAATGTTAGATATATCCATTTAAGACATGTCTTATCAACTGAATCATGTCATAAACGAGATGAAAGAATTACAGCAAATGAAACAAACACAAGTTGGTGAGGTACAGAATAAACATTGTAATAGGTTAGATATAGATGTACTGCATATTTAAATTGTGTCCATGATTGTAGATTGTACTTTAAGAAAATGATCATTTGTAAACAACATGTTAACTAAAAGTTAAGTTCAAGGCCTAAGTTTATTTAGGAATTTAAAATGTTCTGGACGGGAAAATGTTGACAGTTTTGATGGAATTCTCCAAAAGAGATGACCCATATCTTGGGAATTCCAGTGTATTCTATTGTTCCATAGATCAGACGACAGTCAGTAGATAACTAGTTTTGTAAATAGGATCTTCATCCTGTTTTATGATCAGTCTATGAAATTCAATATAATGTGTTTAGATATCATTTGAAAGGAATATTTTATTTAAATTATTAATTAGAATTACAAAGTATTCATCTGGACTAAAACACTATATTGGAATTATTGAGGACTCATTCAAAGACATTCTGGATTATGTATTTTTATTGTGATACATCAAGACATTCAGGGGTATTAGAATTTTTATTCAGAGCATTCTATTTATTGGACTTGTGATAGAACAGTTAGGATTATTTGGGACTTAATTCACAATACTGTATATTTTTATATTTCACTTTATATTTGAGAGAAATAAATCACTTGTTGAGTTTTACTAAGCTTGTTGGTTTTGCGTCTTTCTGTTAAAAAGTTTAAGACCATATAGGTGTAACAAAAGCTGTTCTCAGTTCTTAAGTAAACCTATTGGATAGACTCAAAGAAAAGTTGAATTTCTAATCATTTTGATTAAATGACATCATTTCCATGATATGTGCTTAAGGCTGTTCCTGTAAATATACTTAGTACCCAAGGAAGGCATTTTTAATGTGGGGTAGTCACCCATGGATGCAAATTAGATTTTTGTATCATTTTCATATGAACCCTCTGAGGGGCCAGTCTGAGTAACATAGACATATATTTCTTAGAAAGTGACTTTCCTGTGTGTACCCTGCATATTTAAATGGAACAGTCCTCAGAAATATGGTGAAATTTTGCCCCAGCTTTACAAAAATTCTCGATTTGTGTACATAATTATCTAAGCAACTTTAAACTTGTATATATTTTTAAGGCCAGCACATTTATGGACAATTGTCTTGAAAATGAGAATGTGTGAGGTAATTTTGTTGGAATGTATAACTGATGCCTGATCAAAAATAGGTTGAGAAGTTTTATGCAAGCTGGACCTGATAAGGTGAGCTGTTATCAGTCTGCACTGCTTCTAAACTTTAGAAAGTGTGTTTAACTAAATCATTCAGAACTTATGTTATTGTGTTGGTAATAAAAAATAGTCATAAATGAATAACTTAGATTTTAAATTACTACAGTTGTCAAGTTAATTCTAAACAAAACCTCAATATTAAAAGAAGACTCATTCTGAATATGCATCTTTATTTATCACAACCAAACAAAAATGTGTGCTGAAGTTACAGAGCAACTTTAAACTTCCAAAGTTGACACAACAAATGAAATTACGATTTCCTCCTGAGATGTCGCTGCTGACATTGATGGTGATATGTGAATAGAAGTTATTACAGGTGTCATTAGACAAAGTTAGCATTGTGCCAGACAATGATGGTAATATGTCAATAGCAACTATTACAGCTGTCATTAGACAAAGTCAGCATGTGCCAGATAATGATGGTAATATGTCAATAGCAGCTATCACTGCTGTCGATGGACAAAGTCAGCATGTGCCAGACAATGATGGTAATATGTCAATAGCAGCTATCACTGCTGTCGATGGACAAAGTCAGTATGTGCCAGACAATGATGGTAATATGTCAATAGCAACTATTACAGCTGTCCTTAGATAAAGTCAGCATGTGCCAGACAATGATGGTAATATGTCAATAGCAGCTATCACTGCTGTCAATGGACAAAGTCAGTATGTGCCAGACAATGATGGTAATATGTCAATAGCAACTATTACAGCTGTCCTTAGATAAAGTCAGCATGTGCCAGACATTGATGGTAATATGTCAATAGCAGCTATCACTGCTGTCGATGGACAAAGTATGTGCCAGACAATGATGGTAATATGTCAATAGCAGCTATCACTGCTGTCGATGGACAAAGTCAGTATGTGCCAGACAATGATGGTAATATGTCAATAGCAACTATTACCGTATTTTCGCGCATATATCCCGCACACGCAGATAATCCGCACCCTCATATAGCCCGCGGGTTTTGGGGTTTTGTGTAAAAAATCGTTGGCATAACCCGCACCTTTGTATAACCCGCAACCATAGATATATTTATACAGCTACAATCGGAAATGAAATCAATTACAGGATCACGGGGCTTCGCTGATGTAGCAAATTGCGATTCTGTTTTCCGTTTTGGTGACAAAATATACCATCTGGTGATATTTGTGGCGACACCAATTTTGGCTGATAAAAGCCGTATATACAGTCTTGTGTTTGGAGTAGAGAAAATCAAAGGCACCATGACAGGAAACAATGTACTGGAATATATTGTTAAAATAACAAGTCCTTGTCTCATACTGGCAAACCACACTAACAGTGCACTGTTATATCATAATCCGCTAATGATGATATCTGGCCTTATTACTTTATGCAACTGACTAGTCAAAATCCGAATCCGCAGAAGGCGGAAACGTAAAATGAGTACAGTCAAGCAGATGACACTAATTTAAAAACAAATACCAGATCGAAGAAGAAAAAATACGTTTGCTGACACTTCAAAGAGAACTGATTACCTTTGAAGCACTGATATTTACTAAACAAATAAAACAAATCTGTTTCAATGTTCTACAATTATCTGAAGTTGCCGCAGCAATAACAAACAGGTATTTGTTTGACCCTTCAACTGGAGCCTTTAGCGGCGCCATCATCAAAGTAAGCCGACGACCTTTGCTCAATAAAAGTCGGCAAAAAACACGGTACACAGTGCTTGTGTGCGTAGGCTGTCTATAGGAGCTGTGCCTCAACTACAGGCTACATAAACACGGACATTTCTAAATAATCTTGTAATCTTGTGAAGTGTAGATTCGAGTTTAAATAATTTCTTTCTGTTTAAATTAAAAAATGCTGAAATGAAAGTCTTACACAGCCGACTTCAAGCTAACTGCCATTGCGTATGCTGAAGTGCATGGCAATAGAGCCACAGGCACAAAATTTGATATTGATGAGAGTGTAATCCAAGGTTGGAGAAAAGAAAAAGGAACGTTGGAGAAGATGAATCCACGAAAACGTGCTCGTCGCGGACCTAAAGCAAAGTGGCCTCACCTTGAAGCTGACCTGAAGTAGTGGATCGTGGCCCAGCGGTAAAATTAGGTACCGTAGTTATTTCGATTGAAAACAGAAAATATTGATTATGAAAACGTGACGGATACAAAATTTTAAGTTTTTATCCCGAAATGTTGATTTGGTCCCGATACCGTAAGATGTTGTAAAGTCACCGTAGTAGAAATAATATCCAACCCTAGCAAAACAAAACTAGAACAATATATGTTATGTAGTTACGTTTTTCAAACAATATATTGAAATATCATTATGTGTAAAAAAATTGTGATATAGCCCGCCCCCTTATATAACCCGCACCCCCCCTGCGGGGTTTGTAAAATCTGGTACAACACGCGGGATATATGCGCGAAAATACGGTACAGCTGTCGATGGACAAAGTCAGCATGTGCCAGATAATGATGGTAATATGTCAATAGCAGCTATCACTGCTGTCGATGGACAAAGTCAGCATGTGCCAGACAATGATGGTAATATGTCAATAGCAGCTATCACTGCTGTCAATGGACAAAGTCAGTATGTACCAGACAATGATGGTAATATGTCAATAGCAACTATTACAGCTGTCCTTAGATAAAGTCAGCATGTGCCAGACAATGATGTTAATATGTCAATAGCAGCTATCACTGCTGTCGATGGACAAAGTCAGTATGTGCCAGACAATGATGGTAATATGTCAATAGCAGCTATCACTGCTGTCAATGGACAAAGTTAGCATGTGCCAGACAATGATGGTAATATGGCAATAGCAGCTATCACTGCTGTCGATGGACAAAGTCAGTATGTGCCAGACAATGATGGTAATATGTCAATAGCAGCTATCACTGCTGTCGAGTGACAAAGTTAGCATTGTGCCAGACAATGATGGTAATATGGCAATAGCAGCTATCACTGCTGTCGATGGACAAAATCAGCATGGGTCAGACAATGTCAATAGCAGCTATCACTGCTGTCGATGGACAAAGTTTGCATGTGCCAGACAATGATGGTAATATGTTAATAGCAGCTATCACTGCTTTCGATGGACAAAGTTTGCATTGTGTGTTTTTACTGTCTCCTACAATTCAAAGTGTTCTCAAGCAGCACTGCATCGTTTGACCATTATTTTGCTCAGCAACAAAATTAGCAGGACAACAGTCAGTGCATATTTAGTTTGTATGGTTATTAAATTATATCAACATATTGAAGTTCTGAAGCCCCATGACTAGAAGACACCATTTATTCAGGTGGAGTTTCAGTAGCAAGAGTTTCAAGATGCCTTCCCCAGTGACCATATTGGTTGTCCAAGAGGCACCATTTTCATTTAAAGTCAACTAGACATCAAAAGTCTAAGGACATATAACATCAAAAATAACGATGGCAATCATTGTGGGCATTCTGGATGTCAGATCATCACGATTTTATTTTATGAATGACTAGACATCATAAGTCTTAAGTGAATATCCAGTGTTGACATGACCTAACATTAAGGAGAAGTAGTGAAAACAAGAATTTAAAGATGGCCACAATGGCAGACATAATGGATGTCAGATTAGTACTGTTTTTGTTTAGGACCAACTAGGAATAATAAGCAGTCCTGTAGCTGAAACCCACATTTTAAAATGACAATTTAGGAGGAGTATATTCAAAACATTTTCAAGTTGGCCACCATGGCTACCATACAGGATGTCCGAGTGGTCATTTTTATTTTAGGACTAACTGGACATTATTATGAGTGTGTTTACGGAGTTTCATGGAATTCATCCAAATAGTTTAGAACAACCCACAAAAAATAACATACTTGTGCTAACAGACAGATGACAGAAAGAGAATGAACAACAGGAAATGTATAAGCTCTTCCAGTCTATAACTAGTAGATCTAACAAAATCAAGACATGTTTTCCTACCTTCATATGTGATCCTGAGTAAGGATACAATGGTTCCTAGTAGAACTTTGTCCTCAAGCACATTCATTCGTGTTGAGGTGTCATACACGAGACATGTTCTCAGTAGACCCAGGATGCTGCTATGCATTCGGATCAGGTCACAGAAAAACAGTTCCAATTGACTGGTGACTGGCATATTCTGTATAGCGTCCAGGAATGTAACATCAATCACACTGCAAATGCAATTAATCAATAATAATTTTCCATTCACTATATTATATTAAATGTGGCTCTGTACACTGTAGTATATAAAAGTGAATCTAATATACAATGTAAGTATCAGATAATAGGATCTATTGAATGATATAATTGGCAATACAGGTAAACTGTCCATCACAAAAGTCCTGGATTTTGTTTTCCTTTGTATAACTGGATACAGCTAGACCTGAAATCTACTTATCTAAACCAGCTTTTGCTGAACAATATTATTATCATCGTTGTTATTATTATTATTATTATTATTATTTAATCAGCCATGTTAATGAAATTCAGTCGACCAATGTTCTCTTCAAAAGGTTTATGGAAATATTTAAATTTCATAGCCTTCTTACTTTTATGAATCAAAATATCTAATATGAAAAAACCAATATACCTTTGTATACTACTAGAATAAAACAGCAAATATCTAATAATTCCAATTAGATATATACCTGCAAACAACATAAACCCTGATCTGTCATTGCATAAGGCACCAGCAGATCAGGGTCAATGTTATTTGTTCTACTAATCACTCCTAACAAACTGCATAGTTCCAGATCTGCTGGCATATATGGCAATTAGACTCATGTTATAAGCAAATTTTATATGGTAAGTGGGAAAGTCTCCACATGGTTTAACACTTTTCATGACTTGGGTACAACCTACCAAAATTCAACATCATTGAAAAAAATGACTGAAACAAATCACAGAAACTATGCACATCAAGTTTTCAAAATCAGAAAGTTGATAGCAGGTAAATATTTATCAACATGGACTACCGTAATAAGCATTTAGGTTGACCAAAATATTGAAAAGGAATCTAGGCATCAAAAAGATGCTGACAACATAGTTTTTGAACATTGCTAAATCATACAAGTGACAGAACAGAAAAGTCATCATAGGACAAATTAGGCAATTTACAAAATTTGGTTGGTAATATTTTACTTAAATGAGGGAGGATTTTCAATAATAATGGCAAATTTGTCCTTTCAGCATATGTCTGTAACTTTCATTTCATTTTTTAACTTGATTTCAACCAGTGAAATCCCTATTTCCATTTATGAATGAATTTTGTATGATATTCTGGTTGCTGAGGTCTTTGTGTTTTACCATTGGGAAGCCAAACCAACCCTGTTTTATGCCACTCAAGCTCTTTAGTATTCCAACCATAATCAATAAACATTGTTAATCCTGTCCAAATTAATTTTAATCACACATAATATACTCTAATCCATCTGGGCAACTTTAAGCACCAACACAGAACCTATGTTATGGAAAAATCAAATTAATATTAACATTTTTATGCTGATTGAGCTCTTTAATGATCTACCCATAATCAATTTATCCCTTTAGTCCTTACAGAATTACTTCTGATCATGCATAGGATAATCCAATGAAGCCAATCTGCCTGCCAAAAGAATCAAAGTGATTTTAATTGTTTTAGGTTGCTTTGAAATTAGCAACTAAATTGTCTTGTTTAGGCTGATCCAGCCAAATGATCACTGGCAGTATTTACCATAAATATACTACTCTGGAATCAAGGTGTGTGAAAATATGGAAAAATTAAAAATGTTCGAAAATGACTTTGCATACACTCCCATCTGGATGAATATATATATATATATATATATATATATATATATATATATATATATATATATATATATATATATATGCATGCTCAATTAAGACAACCATTCTTAACACTTTAGGCTTAATGACTAAAACGTCATGCCAGTACTTTCCTCTGATTTACCTGTTGAGGATTGGAAGAATGGTTTGATTTTTAAGTGCAGTTAGAGTGTCCTGGGGTGCCAAAATAACAAGATTTCTAAACAGCTGACTGACACCGGCCACAAGACAGGGTGTCGTTACACACTGGTACTCAGTTACCTCATCTCCATGACCAGTGGCTGGACTTTCTCTACCTGTAAAAGCAAGAAAGAGCTGACCTGTAACAATATACATGTATGTATATCTGTATGTAATAGTTCAAAATGTCACTTAATGATTCATTGAACAGCACCATGACATAACATCCAGCAGTTTGCCATAAATGATGGCACACATTGTTCAAAATGTAAAGTCACATAATCATTATCCACTTATAACACCTGACAATTCTAGTGGTGTCACATCCAAGTAGAAATATCAATTACATTAATTTTTCATCATAAGGTCACTTCAAAAAATTCTTTGTATTAAATTATGACATAACTAGTACAGTCACATCTACTCAAGAAACACTAGCAAATATTGTCACATTAGTTATATACAATAATTGAAAATGTAACTTTATTTAAATCATTATGCTACTCTATGACATAAAATCTAGCAGTGTCTTGTCTGTTGAAGAATTATTTGCACAGTTATAACATTTTCAGAAATGAGTTCAGATTGTCATTTCATTCAAATCATATCACACTGTAACACAATATCAAACATTATCATGTTAATTGACAGGAGTTATTAGCACACATTTCACATAACAGTCACATATTATACAAACAGTTCTACCATAATGATGTTGAATCAAGAGACAGGAAAAAAATAATTATATTTTGTGTGCCATGACATGCATTTAAAAATATAACATTTTTGGTGTCCCAACACTTATAGATAAAAACATTTATCGACAAAACTGGCAAGGTCACCATATGTCACACAAAAGTGACCAGCTCTTGTACAATTACCATGTAAATAAATGGTTATAAGCTACTATGATTGTTTATTATGTTATTTAAGTGCATTTCTTGATTTCTCCTAGTATTAAAAAACATAAAGGTAATTAAAGATTTCATAATTTCTGTGATGCCAACAGAGAGACTGGTACTATATATAGTAGTGTACAATGTGTACGGTATAATGCTTAGTATCACTTCTTTATTAATAAAAATATCAGATCAGATTTTGTTTTATTCATCGTTTTAATAAAAACCTCATTCTTCCAGATCCAATTTTAGCTAACACATGCTCAAGCTATACTTTTTTCAGTGATATCAGCAATCCTAAAAATTAATGTAATTTATATTTAAAAAACATTCATGTTTAATAAATATTTATAATCATAGAAGTCACATAACAAAATTGATGTCATATATTCATTCAAGAATAACCACAATAAAGGTTTTAACTCTGAATTCCAATCAACTACATCATCAATGATACATTTTAGTTTTGAGTTTTTTAGTTAACACAAAATCATGATTTCCCACATATTACATGTATTAATTCCATGTATCATTTTGGCAAGCTGGTTGTTTTTACATCTTTTGATTATAACTGGTGAATGTGTCTTTTGTTTTCTGACAGAAATCCTGGCCAGTTGATTGTTTAAACCTGAAACTGTCTTGGGTAAGGTGATAAGTTTGCTAAAGGCAATGTTGGTTAGCCTTTGTTCGAAAACATTAATCCTCGTATCACCTTTTATTCTGTACTATTAGCATGATTACTGCAGCCAAGTAAACATGCACTTGTCTAAGGCCTCTTACATCAAAGCATCTTTTACATCTTTCATTTCCATCTAATAATTCATAATGAGAGTCCTTTAAAAGCCATAAATTCATTATCACAGTCCTTAACAACTTGTTGTAAATTAAATAACATCACAATAGCCAAACTAAAAGACTGAAAAGTTGCACAGTAACAACCAAGTAATACTAAGTAAATTTTAAAGACAGAAAAAACAAACAAGATATACATCCAATTTCAATATAATTAATGTTATTGGTTTAAAATCTCTTACTGTGCTTTCAATGTTCTTCAGTTCATACTTCACTAATAAACATATGTACTTGGCAGTACTATATGACATGATACATGTGGTACTCAGTTACAATTAGAGCAACTGCAATTTCTAGCCATCGCACATAACCCTATACTTTTCATGGCATATTCCAAAGAAACTTCTCTCACCACACTCTGTACTCATTTATATGCCAGACCTAGATCTCTCATTTTTAGGATGCATCTTCCTGCTGTCATTGCATGTATGAAGTTTGCTCAGAAAAATATTTGAAACTGTCACTGCAACTGCAATTTTTGTATACCTGATCTCTGACACCTTCCCAGTAACCCCAGCTGCAGAAGTCAAGTATGTCCCCCTTTTAGGAAATCACATGGGCATCATAACTTTGAAATTCTATTAAATTCCATCCAGTAGCTTAAGATGAGATATGGTATAGACTAGAGAATAACCAGATGGATAGACTGACAGTAAGTATAAAAATATCTCATTTTGAAAAAAAGGAATGGGGATAATAATTTCAATCAGATACAATATAGAAACATTCATAGCTTGAATCCAACTGCAAAATGCACAGATCCAGATCTGCCATGACATAATGCACCAGTAGATCAAGGTTGATGTAGTTTCTTAGGAGTAATCAATGGAAAAAACAACATAGACCAACAATCTGCTGGTGTATTATACGACAGCAGACCATGTTGTTAGTTAAACTCTACGTACAAGCATGTATAAATGGTACCTTGAAATTTGTTAGTGGGCGTAGTGACATTACTGCTATTAGAGGTTGATATCATATGCTGCTGAGGTGGTCGTCCACTGGATCCTATAGCCTCCAGCCTCTGTGCTCTGTTCAATGACGATACTGATGACTGCAAGATAAAAATAAGCAAGATACATGATAAAAGTTACATAAAGACGTGCAAGGAACCAAGTAGTGGAAGAAAGACAGACTGACAGAAACAGACAGTGAGAGATAGAAATAAATAGAGAAAAAGATAGATAGAGCGATACAAAGAGAATAAGAAGGAAAACAACTGTGATAAAACTGTATCTTACAAAACATATCTGCAATGGTGGATAGTCATCTTCAACTGTTGCTTGCTGTGCTTTCTTGATCTTATTTTTATCAGTTGCAATGTGATTTTAATAAATAAAGATGCACACAAAGACATATACAAACATGCAAACACATACAAGCACATGTAAACATGTACACACATTGCAAAAATAATGTAAATTATTTAAGTGCACAAAAAATTCTTGTAAATAACAAAGGAAATAAATTTAAAAAATATATTCTCCACAATTATATATATATATATATATATATACACACACACACACACACCTTATTATTCAGTTGCAAAAAATTGCATGAAATTTACAGTATTAAAAAATACACAGTACTATTACATATGTAGATGAAACAAATTCAAGAGTGTACAAATATTCTTATCAAAAGTATTCCAGCTTTTTTCAATAAGTTGGTTGATAATACTTTCTAGCACACTTACCAAAGTTGTTGAGACACCATGAAAGCGTCCTGTTCCTTGCATCAACCCAGCATCTCCTGCTGTAACAATGTAAGGCACATTTTAATGTGGCAAGAGAGTATCTTATATAAATGCTTACAAGTCCATCTAAACTGCACAGATATATACATCTATATAATGCACCATCTGATCTGGGTCTGTGCAAATCGTTAGTAGCAATGAATAGAACAAAACAACAAATACCCTGATCTGCCAGCACATAACACAATAGCAGATAAGGGTCTAGTTCATTTGCATTTGGACTCAACCTATAAGCATGTATACAGTAAGTTGTAACAATAACCGAGAGGCAGAAACTAAGGAATAGTCAACAACTGCATACAAATTGATGGAAACACTATCCATAAGAAATGGTGCCTGTTTATGAAGAAACATTTATAAACTAATAACATGGGCATGGTTTTATCCTACCTCTTAATGAAACAGAGTAGAATTTCATTAATCCAACTTTATTTTCTATAGATAAGTGATGTAGCTTAACCATATACAGACAAAATTGCTAGTGTGTGTGTGTGTGTGTGTGTGTGTGTGTGCGTGTGCATGTGTGGAGAGAGTTACATGTTATTTAAATAAAAGCCAGTCTTCATCCTCTCATGTAAGATTTGGTATAACCCAAACTTATCAATTTTTTGTTTCAAATGATTTCTGTGTTCCTGGAAAAGTTCATATATATGAGATCCTACTATATTATGACTAGTTCTTTAGTTAATAACATTTCAGACCTGTGAAAATAATACAGTAAACTACAAATACAAAAACCCAAGGTACCTGAAAATTATATCATTTCAATTTAATAATAACAAAAGTAAAATATTTTTTGTAAAAGAGAAAGAAAGCTATGAAACAACAGGAAGATTATTTTATTACATTTCATCTGTTATAAATGGAGCTTACTGTACCAAAAATTTAATCTATATTGTATAATTATTAATCTTAAGTAGTTAATAAGTCTGAAATTTATAATTGTTTTACTCCAGCTGGATAGAAAGATAAGGATAATACACACATTCAAATGTATGTATGTATGTATGTATGTATGTATGTATGTATGTATGTATGTATGTATGTATGTATGTATGTATGTAATAGCACTTAATAGTACATCAGCATAATAATGGCCATATGGTGGAGGTTCTAAAAATGTAAATAGAGAAGGCAATTCACAAAAACTTGAGGAAGATAAATATTTACAAATAAATGAAAAAATGAAGTGCTACAAGATAAAAGATAGATGTTAACATTTTTAACATAAAAAATATTAAAGTACAAAAATATATAAAATCATTCCAATAAAGGGTTCTTGTTTGTTGTATTGAAAAATAAGCATCTATAGAATACATACACACACACCCCACACTAAAACCATACCTGTATTGGATCCCAGTGATATGTTTGAGGATGAGCCAGAAACATAAGATAGGAAAATGTCACTGGAGACTGTGGGGTAGATGGATGGCTGTGGATAATAGTTGGACAGAACAATTAGCATTTCTCTGTAAAACTGACTGTGGTGTAGCAGGGCTAGCAGTGCTGTCAGTCCAATCAGTGATACCTGAAATACATTTAAGATATAAGTATGGTTCCATGATCATCAACAAAGATGCTCAAGAACATGCATTATTAGTATTGGCTAGACAAATTATCTTCCCATAACCCATCTGGATGCTGTATAGGGTTGCTGTTTACAATTATAACTTAGACAGAAAATAAGTAGACATACTGGACTGTAGAAAAGCAATGTGTTTGTGTAACATGTCAAGTTAACTTATGTCTGATAATGTTGATGAAAATGTGCAATGATCTGACAAATGTACAGAGAAACGCACCCTATGTGCCTGTCCCATGTTTAATAACCTTCTGTGTAGGCCCTTATTACCCTGACTGTTAGTCCTCAGATTTTATAGGGTTGTTTTAATACCAAAGTGCAAATGCATCTACAAAGATTGATCAAGAGACTTACTTAAAACAAAAGTTATTCTGCAAAATTTTATCCACAGTAACTTTGACCTCTGACCTTCTAGAGCAAAAAATCAACAGACTTCTTCCATACCTTAAGTGCAAGCTTTCCAAACACTCTGGTCGATATCAGATATCTGTGAGCAGACATAACTCTTATTTCAGTTACTGTAACAGTGACCTTTAACCTTTTTTTCTCATAAATATATAAGCTTCTTTTCTTACAACCTTTTCTCTTCAAAATCAATAGATTTCTTCTTTACCTCAAGAGCAAACAATCCACAGAGTCCATAACTGTATTTTGTTGAGAACTAGTTTGTTTGTTTGATTAGGATTTTTAACGTAGCTTTAACAATTTTTCAGTCATATCACTACAATGTCTGCAGTGAGGCAGTTTATAGTGATGTCTAGCACTGGGACATCATGCTGTGGACATTTCAGCTTTGCATTATTTATTAGGTTTTGAAATTTATGGCTAGTAGTAACCAAAATTTCCATAACATTTATTATCCAGTGAATAATGGCAAATCCACAGCAATTTATTCTGAAATCAACCAACAGCTTTATGAAGAAATATAAAAAAAAGTAGTTGTGAAGTTTGGTTGAATCTGATGCGTAAGAAGATTGGAAAGAGATTAAAGAAATTACAGGAAGTATTCTAAAAATAAACAGTTGAAAAGTTAGATTTTTAAAAAATTTACCTGGTACTCTGTATCTATGACAACAGGCCCCTGCCAAATATTTTGCTCTGTATCCACTGTACCAGTAGGCATTGTCTGTGATGTCAGGTTTACCAGTAGCATGGCAGCCTAGAGAGTTAATCAGACAAACATGTTAGGTCCACACAATTCCCTAAGCTATCTGAAATAATGATTGCTACAGAATTTTCACAGAGTTATTAAGTCCATTCCCCAAGAGGCCATGTGATCTGAGGTGTTTGCCTTTACAGATCACTCAAAACTCACCCCTGTACATGTGGGTTTGAGACTAAGCTCTTCCAATGTGGGCATGCATGAAAGCTTGCCAGTATCTTTACATGGGCTGTTATTCTTCTGAGTGTTCCTGGGGTTTCAACATCAAATATACTTTCTACCATGCATACCATGTCAAGTGCTGAAACATGCCTTAAATCCCATAAAAACAAAAGAAACCAATTCTAGCATTTTATATGAAGTTAGGATTTTTCATTACAAAGAAGAGCTGTTTTCATATACAAACAAAATCTATGAACAGAGCCCCTTACACTTTATTTCCATAAAAAAGTACAAAATAAATAACTCTTACAGAATAAAGATACAACTTACAGTTATTTATCTTCATTATCAGCAATGGCAGTGATTTTGTCTTGTGATTGTCTTATGCATTAGAATTGAATATTAGCAGAGACATTACCCCTGAATAAAAACAAGCCTAGATTTCCATCATACTACAACCTCACCTTATAAAATATTTTAATAAGCAGATCATCAACAAAATTGTCTCTTTGCTAAAGGAATATGAACACAATGATCCAAGTTCATGACTATACAAATGACAAATTTATTTAATCAACAGTGAAGACACTGTGACCCACATTTGCCAATAGAGAGTAGTACTCCAAGATTAATACCCCCATAAACTTACCTAACAACACCAACACTAATTATCACTGACTCTATTCAGATAGCCACTTCATTGTCATCAACTAAATGTCAATATAAGATCATATATAAATGATATTTCGTCTCATAAAAGGCAGGTCAATATTTTTAAAATTTGTAAACATGACAGTGCAAGTAATAATTTTATATTTCAAATATGAAGTATTTGGGCAAAGAGATTTTGAAATATAATTGGTTAAACTGTGTCCCCATGGCCCCAACAAGGAAAATAACCAAAGCACTATTAGAGGGTTCATAAAGAATTCTGAATGATAAATCCAAAGACTTTCCCAAAACTTTCAAAGATGACAGAGATTTCCAGAGCTATTTTCGCTAACATTTTGTATACAAGTTATGTTATACGAGAAAACAATGAATGCAAAATACTACAATATTGTTTATTGATGAAATTCAAACTATAATTAATCAAAAGAAAGAAACCAGGAAAACTTGATCTGAATCTAACTACCTTGGACAGGGTAATCTGCTCAATTTTCCCAAACGTTCAAGGCCTTGAAAATGCTACCTCATTTTTCACAAACTGTTAAAAGCCTTAGAAGATGGTAAGAACCCATACATAGGTGGTACAGGGGGAAAGGCATGCAAGTGTTCTAATACTTCAACTATGAAATGAATTAAGTGAGGGCTAGTGAATTACAAGAAGGTGACCTAATAGCCAAATGCATGAGCTGTTGGCCAAGAAATCTGGGTCATTAGATTGCTGACCTTGATGACACTCTGCCTTATAGCCAAATGCATGAGACATTGGCTAAGAAATCTGGATCATTAGATTGCTGACCTTGGTGACATTCTGCATAATAGCCAAATGCATGAGCTGCTGGCCAAGAAATCTGTATCATTAGATTGATGACCTTGATGACATTTTGCCTAATAACCAAATGCATGAGCTGTTGGCCAAGAAATCTGGATCATCAGATTGCTTTCTGTTGAAATTTCTTCCAATTTGATTTCATATAGTATAAAAATGAATGTTTCATGGTTTTTCTTTTTTCCAGAAGACTATTTGAAGACTGATTAGCATCTGTCCAATAATGAAAGACCCCTATGCCAAGATATTTTGTGCAGCTTTAAAAAGAAATAAAGTTATGTAAATCTTTTTCAACTTTTGCTCTCGAGATGGTATAATTTGTTAAAATCTTAAAGTCCTCTATGCCAGGACAGTCTCTGCCAAATGTTGGTCAAACTCTGGCATTTAACTGTTTCTCAATTTTTAATAATGGCAGCCATATTTGATGACAGACAAGCATCATTTTTTATAAATCTGAGTCAAATTCTAACCAATTATTTTGGAGAAAAAGTCATTTTTAGTTTTTTTCTTCTATTTTAAGTGAAATGGCCACATTTGATGATGGATCTGTACACAATTTTAATGTCTTCATTTCAGGATGTTTTCTCTCAAATTTGGTCAATGTCTGTTCAACAGTTTCAGAGAAGTCATATAAAAGTTTCTCGTTTTTTTAACAGTGGATTTTCTATATATAGTAAAACAATTATATTTGACAGTGGACTGGCATCATTTGCATAAACTAGACACATCTTTAAAGCAGGGCGCTTTATCTTAAATCTGATTAAATTCTATTTTGCGGCATTTAAGATGTTTAACAGACTTTTTGTATTTTAAGTAATGCCAATGACATTTGATAGCAAATCAACAGCATCTATACAAATCTGAAATCCCTTCTCGCCAGGATTATCTATTCCAAATTTGGTAAAAACTGGTCCAATGGTTATTTAGAAGTTAAAAGTAATAATTATTGACAGATGCATGATACATGACACATGTCACATGACTTATAATACATGATTGATGCAGGCTTAAATTCACCTGGCCTTTAGATTTTGTTAGCTGCCAGTCAGTGGCACCCTCACCTAGTTAAAATGTTATTAAAAAGTTGTGAAGGTCCCAAAGAAACAAAAAGGATTTTAGTTTGGGTTATCAAAGGTGATTCAAAGTCTGATGGTCATCGATTTAATAACCTGTTCTGACCATGGATAAAACATTCCTTAGTCCTTGTTCCAACCTTAATTTTTTCTCTCTCAGAGTAAAAAACAGTACTATGAGTCCTGAAATTTTGGATTAATGATGGAATGAACTCTAAATGTTTTTCACAAACTTAACATATCACATAAATGAACAATACTTTTCCATATAAATTATTGTCAGTCAAATGGTATACATTGTCAATAGGGCTGTACTTCAAAATATATCAACCAACATTTTACATTATGCCATCCAGCTTACTTGATATATTTATGCACATAATAAATGAAATTACAAAATAAGTTTAGTATAGATCAATTTATTTTAAATTGTTTTTATTAATAATGTTATGATATGCGAATCAAAGTAAATAATATACAGACTATAATTGCATTTGTACTGTCTTTTATCAGGTATGGGCTCACACGCTTGCTGGCCGGATGTCAAACAACCCATCCACCAGAGATGTCAGATAGTACACATACAATAACCTATATTATAAGCTGTAAGAGATATCAGACATTACACATACAATAACCAATATTATAAGCTGTTTATGAGAAATTTAGACAGTAAAACATACAACAACCTATATTACAAGCCTGATAAGAGATATCAGACAGTAAAACATACAATAGACTCAACACTATAATAATTCTGTTAAACTTAAGTATTAAAAAAAAACTTTGATGAAAATTAACCTGCTCTTTGACCATACTGCATTCTGATTGGTCAAGAAGGATGCTGAAAGCAGCTCCCCAGATGCCTCCTGGGATATGTTTACAGTTGGATGTCACCAGGATTCTCCCAGGTACAGTGGAGGTCAAGGCTACAGCTATTCCCAGTCCTGCTGTCCTCACCTAAAATGGACATGAATAATTGATGCTTCTTTACCTCAAGCTATCATGGCACATGTGGTAGTATGAAGCAGCCATTTCTATATATGACTAATTGTGGCACATAATATTTTTGAAAAACATGAAGTAAAGTTGTTCTCTGAATTTTTATAAAATTATTTTTTTAAAAGTAAATGAGAAACTTTCAAAAAAGCTGAAAGCTTCCAAAGTACAAATTTAGAACTGACAAGAGAAAGCTGTCATTATTGTCTGCACATCCTTCAGTCTCACAAGTATAAATGGCATGTTAATCTATCAATGGATGAAACTGGTGAGAAGGTAAAAACAAAACGCAATCTTGATAGCACATGGCAATTACTTAAACTGAAAGCTCCTAACAAGGACAGATCATTTCAAAATCCTTGACAGAGCTGATAAACGCAGTATGCACTTTTCAAATTAAAACTCTACAGGGTAAAAAATGCATTTTTATATGGAACTATTTCATGAGTGATTTATTGATTTTATAAACTGTTTTAGGGTACAAAGCAAAGTCTGAATAATGCCATTCAAATCACTTTTCCAAAAGAAATTCCATTTTTATAATGAACACAAAACCATTATTAGCAATGACATCAAGAAATCTGTATCCAAAGAAAATGAAGGTCTGTTGGAGATTGCCTGTGATCTCTTTATTTTCAACATTTTTCTTGTACCCAAACCAAACAAAAAATTCAGACCAATTATCAAACTGAAATATCTCAAAAAATTTGTTCATTATGAACATTTCAAGCAAGAAAGTAGTTTTAGATCTCATCCAGGAAATGATTTCTTCACTTTAGCCAATCTGAAGAATACTTACTTTAGAATTCCAATACATCAATATTATCAGAAGTTTATGACATTTATTTAGAATATGCACAATATATTTATTTACAACTGCTCCTAGATCAAAGACTTTAATATCTTTTAATTTATGTAATATAACATGCATGACAGATAAAATAGTATTAAGTTTTATAGATTCTTTAAAACTTCAAGGCAAAGTATAAGTTACCATTTGGTGCTGAACAATTACGAGAAGCTGTGTGCAATGCATAATTTAATGTATTATTTTGGTAGGGCAAAATGTATTAGGAAATCTACTTCGGATTTTGTGTCTTATTCTTCAGCTTCAACTGACAACTGCAAGATGGATATACGTAAGATTAGAACAATCTGAAACTGATATGTTCCAAGATCATCATTACAGAGCTGCTTCAGCAGATTCAGTTGCTTTCAGACAAAGATTGCTCCTTAAGAAAATCTTACATAACACTGGACATCAGCAAAGAATTTTCATAACTTTTGTCTCATGGATATTAATGACAGCAATAACGGGCTTACCGAGGCAATAATTACTTGTAAAAAATAAAGTTGAATTGGTCTTCACCACCGATATAATAGTGAAGTAATTTGTCATAAGCTATGGTATTATGTGATTTGATTCTGATTTACAGCTTAATTAGTGTTTAAGCAATATTGAATGCATGCCCCTTTTAAAAAGCACACAATACATAGGTTCAACAGGTACTTTATTGTACATATAAAATAATCTTTGACATAATGTGGGCAAGTCCTGTCACAGCATAATGCACCAGACCAACTCTGATTTTTTGTTATTGTATAGAAATGCCTCAGGAAAAGAGATTCTGGAGAGTTTGTAGGGATGTAAAGAGTGTCCAACATTGAGTATGTGGACACTGAAACTGAAACTCAATGAGTATGATCCAGAGGATTGCCATGACAATTAACATCAGCTGATACTCCATATATGGACCATGGGAAGCGTGAATGAAGTATACAAGGGCAGAATAGTTGAGTACCTTTAAATACCAACACAAACTGGAGTTCCAAAGCCATGTTGTGAATGCATGAAACTTGGCAATGGCCCTTTGTTCCATAGTAATACCTCAGGAACAGAGACTCTAGGGAGTATGTAGGGTTGTGAAGAGTGTCCGAAACCGGTATGGGGACACTAATAACCGAAACTTGATGAGTCTGATCCTGAGGATTGCCATAACAAATATCAGCCGATACTACATACATGGACCATGGGAAGCATGCATGAAGTATATATGACCTAATTGTTGAGCATATTAAAGTACAGACATGTTGGGCTCAAAAGCAAAGCTGTGAATGCAGGAACCTGGGCAATGCAACCGAGAACAGAATTGGAACTATATGCTATGCAAGAAAATGCCCCAAATAAATGACATGGTGGATGGAGGGGAGGAGGGTGGATCTTTCTGCAGATAATTTTAAGTTAATGCTACATCGACAGTGAAAAGCACGCATTACTACAGGCATCCCAGCTGCTGTATTACTGACTCAAATAATTGACATAATGTTTAATCACGTGCTCCACATTGTTCAGCATGACAGCATATCTAAATTTAGTTAGCAGCTTATTAACAAATACTGGCCACAATGACATCATGTCTGACAGAGCAACCATAGATGACAAAGAGGGACCCAACAATGGGCCAGAAAAGAATGCTCCATAGGTTACTCAAACTATATTTAATCAATTAAATTACAATTTAAATAACACACAATACAAAGGTTCAATATGCATTTTATTGTACATATAAAATAATCTTTGGCATAATGGGGGCAAGTCCTGTCACAGCACCAGCCAGACTCTGGGGAGTTTGTAGGGTTGTGAAGAGTGTCCGACACTGGTATGTAAAGCTGCAAGGGCTTATACGAGATGTATGGGGAAATTGATAACCAAAACTCGATGAGTCTGATCCAGAGGATTGCCATGTCAACAAACATCAGCCGATACTCCATAAATGGACCATGGAAAGCATACATGAAGTATAGGCAGAATAGTTGAGTACCTTTAAATACTGACACAAACTGGAGTTCCGAAGCCAAGTTGTGAATGCTTGAAACTTGGTAATGGCCCAAATGAAGTGAAGGGAGTGCTGTGACTGTGGAACAGCACGACTGTAACGAAGGCCCCTCCCCCTTTTTTTTAACAATTGGCTTTCTTCTCTACCTTTAAAGAGACTAAGGCTTTAAAGAATATACTGGTCCTTCATCCATGAATTTGTGAAGAAAGATGAACACTATAGGAGTAAAGCCTCATTCTGAGCCTGTATTCAGCCACCCTTTCCATAATGTTGGTGTCCCACAGTTCATGTCAGCATGATGAACTTTAGAATATGAATACACATACCTCTTAAATGATAATTACTCAGTTTATTTCACTGCTTGGGAATCAATATTCCTTACAAGATCATTATATAGCTGACCAAGGCAATACATAAAATATGTGAATTTTCTTATCTGTAATTCAAAAGAAGTATGCCCATAAATGAATAGTGGCTGGTAGCAGATACTTCATGACTATAGCTAAGAGAAAGCATGTTTAAACAATTGTTTTGGTTGAATATGTATGAAGGTCTCTGCTCACAATAATTTGCAGTTTGGATTGAGATTTCTCACCTGGTTGATGTCTGCCTAAAAGTTAAATGCAAAAGGAATTTGGCCAAGAATATCTGGCTCATTAGGATGCTTTCCTTACAAATGTACAAATTGTTTTCCAATTCTGCTGACTGTATGTTACCAAAAATAGTTTTCAAGTTTTTTCTATTTGTAGTATCTTTGTCCAAATTTTAGAGCATATTGGTATCACTGATTGTAAGGATTTTATGAAATGATGCTTTCTATCAAACATGGTCAAATCCTGTTCAGCAGTTTTTAAGATAAAGTTGTTTAAATGTTTTCCTACCTATTCATAATGTTGACAATATTTGATAGTTGATTGGATTATTCGTACAAATATGAAAGGCTTTTATGCCAGAATGATTTGTCATATTTGTGTACATTTTGTTGAGTATTTTTAAAATAAGTTCTTCTAGGGTGCCAGAAAGAAAAAATATAAAATGATGATGGATCAAGCAAGCATTTGTATAAAGTTGAAAGCCCTTCATGCCATGTCAATTTATGTCAAAGTTTGGTCACATTCTGCTTACCGCATATACTTGCATATAAGCTGAGAAATTTAGGACAAAAATAAGACCTGGAAGAAGGGGGGTAGGCTTATCTGCAGGTCAAGTTCCAAATCTGAAATTTATAATGCTTTCTCCCCTCGATTTCCAATATTTATTGTTTCCGTCGATCGCCGAATATGAGATCACATGCCTAATGATGCCACATGGCTGATAAGATTTGTCCTGTCGTGAAGTAAAACAAATATTTTTTTTCTAACATAAGTGGTAGGATAATGAATGAAAATATGTTTTAACGTACTTGACGTCTATCTGACAGATGTCCATCCACCAGAAAATACAGCCATACGTGTTATTTGAACACGCAAATATGTGTATTTTCCAAAAGAACCGCCATATTAGTAATCTCTATTCAAGTATTTAACCCTCAGCTAATCAGTAATCATTAAACTCTACAGTTTCGTAGAAATGCACGCTAGTTTATTTCAGTGTAAATATGAAAAGAATCTACATAAAAAATAAAAGAATTACGATACTGAAGGTATACAGCCATACGTGTTATTTGAACTACGGAAATACGTGTATTTTCCAAAAGAACCGCCATATTAATAATCTCTGGTCAAGTATTTAACCCTCAGCTAATCAGTAATAATTAAACTCTATGGTTTCGTAGAAATGCACGCTAGCCTATTTCAGTGTAAATATGAAAAGAATCTACATAAAAAGAAATAAAAGAATTACGATACTGAAGGTATATACGACAAACATTTTGATCGAGAGTAGAAATACATGTATGACAGTCTTCAAGAAACAATAGCGAGAGGCTCCATAGGGGTTTATTGTGTGCACGCTTAGGAACGGTAAATAACAGTGCAATATACGAGTCAGCGTGAATAATTGTAAAACAATATAATTTGTTGGATTTCTTTGACAGGTGTTTTAGAAGTAATCGGGAGCCACAGTTTATATACAACTATTGTTTAGTTGTTTGTAAAGCAAAGTGGTTTGCTAGCGGAAGATTGTTGTACAATAGCTACCATATGCTTAATCTGTGGTAAATGCCTCGGGGATAATAGGTTTGTTTTGTTGCACAATGCCAATGACTTAACTAATAGATGCCAACTCTCAGATGTATTGTTTAATGAGATATCGTATTGGACATGGTTTCTGCTCAAAGTTATAAACTGTCACAATACTTGAATAATGTCCATGCTGAAACCAATCATAGTTTGATCAATTGAATCACACTACCCGTAGTTTAAAAAACACAACACAAATAAAAATGATAAATAATTATCAAATACAAATTGAAAACCAGCCACACATAGAAATAATTACAGGATAAGGTATATAAATAGTATACTACTACTGAAAGAAATTATTTCAGTTTAATCTCTCTAGAAGTTTATATTCAATTCAATCAGATAAAATGAATAGTGTTGGAAGTAAAAGAAAGCGTTCTGCTTATGATGCAGCATTCAAACTTAAAAGTTATTGAATATGCAGAAGCAAATAACAACTGTGCTGCAGCACGCGAATTTGTTGTGAACGAGAAGCAAGTACAGGGGGACGACGTATATGATGAAAGCACACCCGTAGCCGAGTTTCGTGAACTGTTTGGCGAGTCTGATATAGAGCCCGATTTTGAAGGATTCTAAAAGTGATCAAACTTTTATAATTCATGATTTTAGAATGAGGATTAATTAAATTTCCATTAAGACTTAACACTTCAGAATTGTTTTTATTTCAACATATAAACTAGATTTCTTTCTTTTATGTTATTTAATAATGTGATTTACCTAAATAAACGTATTCAGAACTCACTTTGTGCATCTTGTGATGTACCGTTGGTATAAAAATTATGAGTCAGCTTATACGCGGGTCATGCACTTTATACCACTTTTACCAATTCAGTTTGGGGGGGGGGGGGTCGGCTTATATGCGAACGGGCTTATACGCGAGTATATACAGTAGTAGTTTTTCAAAAGAAGTTATTTGCTTCAACTTACAGTGGCCATCAGAATAATTTGCACAAATTACATTTTTGCTGGATAGCTTTCTGTCAAATTGGTCAAATTTTGCTGAGCAGATTTTAGAAGTCATTCCAAGGCTTTACTTTTTTTTATAATGTCTATATTTTAAAGTGTATCAGCAACATTTTTGAAAGAACCTAATGCCTGGATGATGTTTGCCAAATCTGGTTCATTTTGAGAAGAGTTTTCTAAGGTTTATCATATTTTATGGCAGGCTGGCATCTAAGATCACGGAAAGTTCCAGCTGCAAAGAGCTCTTTGAGACTACTAACAATCTAATGTCAAGGAACAAATGTACACCACTTCCAACTACCTTCTCTCCAGTTGACTTTCTTGACCTGTTTGAAAATAATTTCAATGACAAAGTACAAACCATTAGAGATAAGCTTGACAACACAGTTTTAATTGAATCATCATCACTTTAGAGCTGCAATACAGAATTTCAGTGGCAACCGTTAGCAACATTTGAACCTGTCTCTATGGATTTAGTATATACAATTGTAAGGAAAAGTACACCATAGTCATGTGAAACTCGATCCAATTCCAACATCAATGCTGCTTGAGTGTTTAGATCCAATATTGCCTTCACTAACTGATGTTATTAATACCTCTTTCTCATCTGGGGAATTCCCATTGATCTTCAAGCCTCTGCTGAAGAAACCATCACTCAACCATAATTTAAAGAACTACTGCCCAGTTTTTAATCTCCCATTCATATTAAAAATCTTAGAAAAAGTTGTTCTGACCCAACTTGTATCTCGTCTGAATTCAAACAGTCTTTTTAGCAATGTACAGTCTTCATATCACCCTTGCCATAGTATGGAAACTAGTCTTCTAAAAGTAATTAATGACATTCTCTATGAAATTCAACACAACAGACCATGATAAATTACTTCATAAAGTCCTCATTATTATTATTATTATTATTATTATTATTATTATTATTACAACAAACTTGAAAGCACCTCATACCAGGATGCTCTGAAAAGCATTTTTAAAAAATGTAATTATTAAATAAAGGTTTTAGTAATGACAGCCATACTTGATGTTAGATCAGCATCAATTGTATAAATCTAATTGCCCTTCATTCTTGGATATTCTACTCAGTCTGTATAAATATAATCACCCTTCATTCTTGGATACTCTACACAGTTTGTATAAATCTAATCACCCTTCATTCTTGGATACTCTACTCAGTTTGTAAAAATCTAATTGCCCTTCATTCTTGGATACTCTTTTCAGTTTGTATAAATCTAATCACCCTTCATTCTTGGATACTCTACAAAGTTTGTATAAATCTAATTGCCCTTCATTCTTGGATATTCTACTCAGTTTGTATAAATCTAATCACCCTTCATTCTTGGATACTCTACACAGTTTGTATAAATCTAATTGCCCTTCATTCTTGGATACTCTACTCAGTTTGTATAAATCTAATCACCCTTCATTCTTGGATACTCTACACAGTTTGGTCAAAATTGGTCCTGTGATAAGTGAGAAGAATAAAATAGCAATTGTTGATGGATGCAAGATGCATGACAGACAATGACAACAGATGCTGGGCTATGGCCAGGTGAAAAAAAACACCAAAGATCTTATGAAAACTACTAAATATTAAATAGGCAACTATAAACATTACCCATTCACATGCTGGAAGTAGAAACTGAACATAAGACTACAGAGGTACAAAGCAGATGTGTTACCATGATACTCTAGGCCCCTCTAAAGGTAAAAATCTCACCTCAGAGTCTCTGTAGGTCCACAGAGTTAGCATCCAGTTGAGCCCTGGATCTGTCATGGCATCTGATCCATGCCGTGAGTACAGCCAATGTTTCGGCCAATTCTGGAAACGAACCAGGGAAAAGATAGCACATGCCCACAAATTCGACATAAATCTTAATAATGAAAACATCTAACAATACAATTGAGTGAAAAATGATGCTTTTTAATTCAATATACTGGAAAGGATTAAAAAGTCCCTAGCTTACTAACGCTATAACTAAATTCATTCCAGTCAGAAAAATCATGATGTACCCTGGTAACATAATTATCTGATATACAATAGTTGGAACGTGTTAAACTATTTTCAAAAAGTAAATTTGTACATATTAATATAAGCAAAACTTGTCAAACATAGTATTAAGTATATATCATACATATTCTACAACACCTGCTGATCCATGGTACATGCCTCTCCCCTGACTTTTTTGTTCTTTCAGTATTAATTATCTATATACAAGACTATGAAACTTTTCATTTTTCTAATATTTTTGAAATTGCAGTATTCTAAAGAAAAATAAAAGAACAAAAGAGTAATAATCCAAGTCATGTCATAATCCAATTAGGTCAAGTGATATTTGGACTGGTAATCAATAGATTTAATGTATTTTAAATCATATTTATTGTAAAATAGGTTATTTTTGTATCTGTAATACTTAGCAGTAGTTGGTGAAGATTTAGGAAGATTCCTTTTTTAGTTTTATCATTCTTATTGTTCTTTTGGGCTGTTTTTGTTGGTTTTAATGGCACTTTGAACATATTACTGGCAATATCATAATTGTAGAAACCAAATTTTCCCAGTAAAAAATGTTTCTTTGAAAATACCCAATCATAATACCTTAGTTCTCTTCAAACATACTTACTCAATTATAATACTATAGAAGAACTACCTAAGGTATTATGAATGGATAAGAAGAACTGGGAGCTGAGTACCTTTCCCAATAACACACCAATGCACCTGACCCAGGGCAAGCCTGGACATGTATCGAACCCATGAACCTCCTATTACATGCTGCATGCTCTACCAACTGATCTACCATGGCTCCCTTTTTATTTTAGTGGGTGCTGCTAGTAGAATTGTTTTAGCCCTATATAAAACTGTGTTAAAATTTTTTGTTAATTCTGAATTTTCACACCTGCCAACCCTACAAAAATCTTCTCAGTAAGCCAGTACATCTCTTTCCATAAGTAAAACTGTAAGTAAGGTGTAGCAAAATATCATATACTGCTTTAATTGAGAACTTTGAAAATGTACATTTAAAAAGATTAGAAGTGTGGTCTCATGTAACAAAGGCCACAGAGAGTTCAACATTAAGTTCCGAAATACAGTAAAAATCGGTCTCAATTACTCTCAGTTTCTGAAACTGTAATTCCAAAGCCCATGGAGGTCAATGACTTCTTGCTTGATCTCTCAACTTTATATTATTTTGTTTTTGTTATGAATTCACATGGTGGCTGCCATAATTTCTCCTGCCATGAGTAATACTCAAACTGACATGAAATGATATCTAATTAAATGTTATTCTTGCCTTTCCTGCTTTTTATTATTTATTTCCAAGCAGGGACAGGTATCTGAATATTCCTTTCATACATCTGTTATGGTTGTTTGGACTTTTAAAGTGGCTGATATGTGTTTTTCTTCCTTGGATGACATTTCCAAATGGTGGTTAAATGTAAATGGAACAAAAGCTTAATAATGCATGCATTTTGGTTCATTTAAATATCTACTTCTGAACTTCAAAAACTTCACAACACAGCTGGTCGGATCATTCTTAGAGTATCACGATCAGAGCACACCTCCATGCTGCTCTGTACCCTACACTGGCTAATTCTCGGAAAATTAGTCATCTGAGATGCTTCTGTAAGGTTAGTCTGGGCACAATGATACCTGGATTTGACCACAATGACTTCATTTTTATATATTTTACAAATGTTCCATAAGTCTAATGTAATTGTCCATTTAATAAGCCTTACAGTCATATCACAAGGGTTGATGGGTCTGAATTACTTTTAACTACATGCAACACTTTAATGAGGACACTGTAAAAGAGTTATTGCTATTCAATGAGGGAGCAATTAAGAAGAACAAGTCATGCAATCAGATCATGTGATTAAATTTACATGTTGATTATAAGTAGCATCATAATGGTGCTAAATTGAAATGTGTTGTTGGCTGGGATTAAAAACAAATACTCTGTGCTGAAATTATTGACTGACTAATGTGTATTCACAATTGTGTGTGAAGGAACATGTTGTGTACATCCCTCATATTTTTCCATATAGCAGGTCATTTTAGTGGTTGATTTTGTGATCACAGAATAATATTGCAAAAATGAATCCCATGCCAATGCATTATCGTCCGAAATAAACACAGCCATAATTCCTATAATTTCATGAAACTCGTAAACAGTATGAGGAAATAGTTACCCTTTTTTTTTCATTGAGAAAGTGACAGTATTTTCCATTATAAGCATACTTGGAAAAAGTGACTTAGTAATGACTATAGATGTCATTGTAGAAAAGATTTGGTTTTTTTGTTTTGTTTTTCATGGTTTAATGCCATTTTTCAGCACAATATAGGCTATACATGGCAGCCAGTATTAATGGTGGAGGAAGAACCCGGAAAACCACCTGGAAAGAACCACCAACCGACAAGAAGCTACTGGCAAGCTTTCTCACATAACGACATTAGCCGAATCTTAGACTCGAACCCATGCAGACAGCGGTGAGATGGCAGTGATCCGTAATGGACAGTGCTTTAGACCACTCGAGGCCCCTGTAGAAAAGATCACAATGCTGATAATTATCAATCAATCAATCAATCAATCAATTGATAATTATCAATTGATCAATAAATTATAATACTACTATTCTCAGGTTTCTGTAGATGTTACCTTGTCCTGAGCAAGAGTTGCCATTTCATATGCCAGTTGACGAAGACACAATGTTGCTGCCTTAGTGACACCTTTGCCCATGAATGACATTGCAGTACCTCCTCGTCCTATGTGAAAAGCTGACACCACCTGAAAATACCAATGAATAAAATTTCTGAATTAGTCTTTCAGATGGACAATAGTTTGCAAAGTTCCAAAAATGATACCTGATGATAATAATTTCCAAGCGTGTTCAGCAACTATTAAAACTTTGCAAACTGTGTTCAATGTTTATTCATATATCATCAACTAGATCTGCAGAAAACATCCCCATGTTTGTCTCCATTACTCCTACTCCCCTACCACTATCATACACACATATAAATGCCAAAGTTCTCCCACTCCAAATAAGGTTCTACCCTAGTGGATGGATTAAATCTTCCACAGCAGTAGATGGATCAAATGTTTTATGCAAAGATAGGCGTAAGTATACAATATCTGAAGATGGGAACATGCTGCATACAAGTACAGTACCATAAATTTGTGTGTGTGTGTGTTTTTAATGTCCTGACTGGAAAGATTCCTGAGTTACATGTTGGGTAAAATTCGCAATGCTGTGTGGAAAGAAGTGAAAAACACAATTTGAGGTGTTGATCTGGCCTTGTCTTATACTCAGCATCAACTTATATAAGGATGGAAAATGGAAAATTTGCCAAATTTGCTGATTCGACTGATACTCCGCATTGACTTATAGACTAGTGAATACAGTACTTTATGACTGGTTCTATTACCTGCTATATTTCAACCGAGAAAAGATGAAAATCTGCCATTGATAAAAAAAACTATGGTGCTATTACAACTGTGTCAGGGAATCATATTATTATTGCTGACAAATTCTTAACTCTCTACAAATTAATGAAGCAGTACAATAGTCCAGCCAGATGATTTATTCACTTGAGGAATATTGGCACGAAGGAAGCATGGATCCATCAGACATGCTATTCTTTAGGTATGCAGAATCATTGTTTCTAGATGTCCCTATCTTGGCAACAATGCAGCTTTTGAGGAAAACAACTTCTATCTCTTCTGTAACAGTCACAACATAATCTCTGACCCATTTGAGTAAAAACAATCAATGGATACATGACGGAGTCCTTGCCGTGCATCCGAAACTTGCTAACAAATTTGGGAAGGTTCACAGATTCATCCAGCTTTCATTTTATGAGTTCAATTTGTATGATGTCACTGGCTTTGCAACCTACTTTCTGCCATATTGAGAGGTCACCTAAAATAATGGTAAATGTTTTCACCCTGGCGGTCGTAACTATGCATCGTAAATGCTTGGATGTGAAAAAGTGCACGGATTTCTAACCCAGCCTATGCAGAGGAAATCAAAAAACAGGTCCCAGAACTACCAACATGAAGAGACAGGGAGTAATACTGTTTCATTTTATTGTAAAAAAGCTCTTTCCATGTTTAATCGGAGCTTACAGGCACAGTTGGATACAGTACATTGATTTAACCATGTTAAAAATCCACAGCACTTTCCCATTTCAAGTACCAATTTGGCACTTTTCATTTGTATCTTTTTGCAAAACACTATGCACTATCTACCACATCTACCTATGTCATGGCTATGCATGCAGACTGAAAAATATCCTTGATCCAACCTATTTCTTTTTTATTCCAAACTTCTGCAATTGCATCCTAAACGTTTACCACATACAGATGACTACCAACTGATAATATATTCAACAAAACTCATTCCAGTCCTGTCATGATTCACTCACGATGCCTTATTTGTGGTTCTATTTAAGATGTTTCAACTTGCATTTCACGCATACCTGTGGCTAGGGGAAATGGCAATTAGACAGCCTGATTGGAGAAACTCAACTTAACTTCAGTTCTCTCAAGTTCAGATCAGTGACAATGGATAAAATTATCAAATTTACACATTACTACACTCCAAAGATACCCTTTATTGCCCTAAGTGTCATACAATACCAGTGCCCTGTCCTGGCACTGCGTCAATATTTACAACTGCTGGGTTGTCATTTTGGAACCACTCTTCTTTACCTATGATAGCATTACCCATAACTAAGCAGGTGTTCAACCAATCCTTACCCACACTGCTCTTGCTATGTGCTTTTAATCCTCAATTATTCAAGACTCATAGTTTTAGATTTGGGGCAGAAATGGAGGGTGCTAAGAAGGGTCTATCAGACAGTCTTATTCTGGTCTATGGTAGGTGGCAGTCAAATACCTTTAAGAAATACATCCACCGGAGTGTTTGTAATTCATTGCTGACTTCTGTATTCTACACTTATTGCCTTGATCTGCTTTCCAATTTTTCTGCTTTCATGTTTCATGTGTGCACAGATCGATACAGGTATCCACATTATACAGGCACTACACTTCATATGGGTTCATTGATGATGTGACCATCTTACAACACATTCGGGGGCATTGAGTGGATGAGTGGTCTAAAGTGATATCTGTTACGAATCACTGCCATCTCACCTCTATCTGCATGAGTCCAAGTCTCAGATTCAGCCAATGTGTGTATGTGAGAAAACTTGCCAGTAGCTTCTCGTGGGTCGGTGGTTCTTTCTGGGGGTTTTCCCAGGTTCTTCCTCCACCATTAATACTACTGCCATGTACAGCCTATCTTGTGCTGAAAAATGGCATTAAATGCTACAACAACAACAACTACAACACATTCTTCCACTGGTGTTCTTCAACATGGAATACAAACATTTCTGGATATTGTACGCACAGTTTGGCAGTCCTGTCTGCAGCAGTATTTGAGTCTGTTGCAGGATTATCATGCAGTTGAAAACTAGTTCATGCATTTCCCACATTATTGCATACCCAGTCATTATTATCTTTATTTATTAATACATTTTGTTAAATTGGGGGTCTTTGTTAAAGACACAATGTTTGATCACATGCTCCAACTCAGTCATCTGAGTGGTTCAACATGACATCGTATCTAAATTTAGTTATTAGCTTATGAACATATATTGGCTGCAATGAAATCATGTCTAGGCAGAGACTGCATGTGTATGATTTGGATTTTTAATATAACTTTAACAATTTGTCAGTCATATCGCTACAATATCTGCAGTGTGACAGTTTATAGTGGTGTCTAGCACTGAGGCATCAAGCCGCAGACATGTAACATCATATCCCACCCTGTCACATTATCCTGACACCAGGTAGACAAAGAAGAACCCAGCAATGGGACAGAGAAGGATGCATTGTGTATTACTTACACTACATTTAAACAATTAAATTAAAACAAATTACTGAAGCAGTGAAATTTCAAGCCAGGTGACTTTTGCCTTATATAACCTTATAAATGATACAGAATATGTCTGTTCTAATATGAGAACCTCTTAAAAACAAATGCTTGTCAACAGAGATAACTGTTTAAAACACATGCAAAGGTGAACTGCTGCACAGCTAAGATCAAAGTTTTTCTCAGCTTTGAGGTTTCTTATATATAAAAAATAACCAATAACAAAATCTGAACTGTGTGTCAATAGGACTTTGAATTATGAAAACCTTCTGTAGAACTGAAGCCAATAAATAACTCAAAAATATCAAATTAGCAATTTAAATTCAAAGTTGTGATATTCACTTACCTCTAGTAAGCAGCTGAGGACTTGAGAGCATAGAGTTGAACTGTCTGTTTCTGTACACTCCTGACTCCAGCCTGGTCTGAAACATTTGCAAAATATAAATTCATCATTAGCTGATATTTATAGCACTGTGTAATTAAAGACTCGTAATGATGAATTTCCTAATCAACAAAAATAACATGTTGTAAAACAATGTCAAGGAATAATTTTAAAAACATTTCTTACCTTTTTTTTATATTTGTTTCCACCCATTGACCCAGCTACATTTTAAATGCAGTAATAGACTCCCTTTTATTATTGCATTGCTCTTTTGATCAATTAGGAAAAAGGCGGATGGATCAAAAATAATGTGTATAACAAAAATGAAGTTACTTTTGATGTGTGTTTTTTATGTATGCTTGATAGATGGCTTTGCAAATCAAAGGGATAAATGCCATCACTCTGATGGAACAAAAATTAAAAAATGCAGATTGTGATTGCCAGAACAATGATCACATTACCAAGAGGAGTGATTCAAGTAGGCAGCAATAGCCATAATCTCATTAAATTTAATTAGAAGACATTCAAAAACATACAGTTAATTGTGATAAATGGTGATAAAACAACTCAAACAACATAAAAAAGGATATGTTTAGTTGAAAAATGGTTAAAGAAAACAAAGAAAACATGAGATTCATGGAACTATCATGCAACAAATATACCTGCATGATAGTCCAACAGAAATGAGGAAGATATTTCATATGTGGACTTTAGCTAAGGAATCAGAGTGGAATCATTTTCGTTTCAATTCTTGGCTTCCAGTTACTAAATGGAGGATAAAATATTGAGCATAAACTAAAAAGGTAAGCAATTTAATAGTAGGAGGTAACGTATTACTTTTATTAAATTGCAATTTTTCAACATCCAATCAATTGTCCATGATTCAATCACAGTTACTGTGCATGTATAGGTAAGCATTCACCCATTTAAGCTCAGTGCTTTCCTCCAAGGTATTCGGTTTCCATGCCACAAATACAACTCTACTGCAAACATCTTAGCTTTTCAAAGTTGTCAGAACTTGTGAAATACTGGATGTAAAAAGTGTATACACTTTATACCTGGCAGTTATATGCATGAGGCACTGCAGAGTTCCCTCCAGTGAAGCCAGATTATAGAAATGTGGAGCATCTGTTACATTTAGCCTCAACAGTAATTTGTGCGACAAATCTCCTCGCAACTGGTGAAACTTAAGTCTGAAATTTTCAAATGTAAAAAATAATGCTTTATTCATATTATACATTTGAATATAGCATGTTATAAAGCACAGACCAAGAGTTTAAAAACTGTAACACTAATGGATGACAGCTTACAATATTTGGCAATAATCACCAAATGTACATTTGTTATGTGTGAGAAATGCATAGATTTCACCAATTTTAGTATAATATATAAAAACAGATTTTGATGACGAGTTTACCTCTATAACATAGCTAGCTAACCAAACAAGAAGGCCAGGGATTGCATATTGAGCCCATCATCCAACATTGAAGGAAAAAGTGTGACTTGGACTATAAGGTCAAAAGGAGCAAATGTGTGTCACAGAAAGAACTGTAATAACTTCATAATGAATAATCCCAAGTATGAAAAATATCCATCAAGGGGTGTAGGAAATAAAAGCAAATAATAAAAAAAACTTCCTGCAAAATTTCTCTTACTGTGACATTAACATTGAATAAAATCCATCAGGTATTATATGCAACTAAAACTATAAAAACTTACTGTGACCCTGACCCTAAGATCAATAGGCCAAGTACATGCCACAAAATTAACTGTCTTAGCTTCATAATGATTTGCACTTTCTGCTAAACAAACTAGATTATTTACAAAATGATTCATGCCATGTAGTAACAAAACTGTCAAAGGATTAGAAAATATAAGCAAATTATCGCCTTAAACCAGACTAAAGCAAACAATTGATAATGTTGATGCCAATGCTACCAGTAAAGCTACAGATATGTCTTGTTTCCTACTAACATGGGTTCAACAAAAATGAGAACAAGTACCAAACAAGAGTTTCTTGAAGGGAATGAAACTCTACTGTCCAAAAAGATTTTCCAGGAATCCATGATTAAAGAACATTTCTTCTTTTTAACTGCTGAGTTTTGAGATCCTTTCTAATACAGTATTCTTCAGAGATGTCAAGATTTTGATGACAGCTGCCACACTGGCCATAATAAATGTCAGATTCTCATCATTTCAATTTGGACCAACATAATAACACTATAAGATTTCTGTTGAAGACCTATAGGTCTGTAAGAATTTCTGTTTATGAGTAGTTATAACAAGGTCTTCAAGATTACTGCCATGGTATCAATATTGGTCTATTTCACTTTGGTCCAATTAGACATCATATTGGGTCTTGTCATGAATATTCACTTTCTGTTCAGGAAATACAATGATAACAAGATTTTCAAGATGGCCATTGTAGCATCCATATTGGATGTCCCAGCAGCACCATTTTCATTTAGGACCAACTAGCCACTAGGACCAACTAGCCATTGATTTTTCATTCAAGAGTAGTAACAATAGTAAGATTTTCAAGCTGACTACTGTGGGGGCCATATCTGCTGTCCAGTCAGCACCATTTTCATTTAGGAGCAACTCAAAAGAAGTCTAGTGGTACAACCACATATTAATATGACTTCCCCTTAAGAAGAAGCAATAACAAGGTTTTCAAAATGGCCATTGTGGCATCCATATTGGATGTCCAAGCGGCACCATATTCATTTAGGAAAAGTATACATCATAACATGTCCGGCAGTGAAAATCTAAGATGAAAATGATTTCCATTCAGGAATAACAAGATTTTAAAGATGGCTCCTGTGGCAGACTTACTTTATGTTTATGCAGCACAATTTTAAGACTATAGGATGAATGTGTGTGAAAGATTTAAGGCAATCATTTAAGTTGTTTACAAAGAGTAGAGACAACATGCTTAATATTCCTCTATTTAAATGTAAGAAATTTATGTGCAGAACTATTTGTCTTCATTCATTTTGTGACTTTGACCTTGAACCTACTGACCCCAAAATTAACACTTTATCTTTACATAAGATGAAACCATTTTTCTTCTTTCAGTCAATGACTCTGACCTTTAATCTTTTGTGCCCGAATTTATCAAAAACACAAGCCATCCACAACTTATTGCACATAAACAAAACTGGTAACAGACTTATGGACAGAAGGATCAAAAGATGGATGGACAGATACACAACATCAAAACATAATATACTCTGCCTTATTAAACTTGACATATAATGACCAATTTGACATATAATGACCAATTTGGTTACTTTTTAGTTTATCAATGTTTCTGCTTACATATAATACGATGACCCAGTAAATAAAGGAGCACATCATATCTCAATCAAGTTATAATAACTTATATCTACTTGATACTTTGGTGAGAAAAAAATATTTTTCACCTGTACTAAAATAGGCTTGTTTATTATGCAAACAAAACAGCTGAAAAAATTAATAATGTAGTATACAGACTTGGATTACCAAACCTAGAACAATTTGCCAAAAAGCAGACTTTTTCTTTGCAAATGTGAACATTGATTTTTGCCTATATTAACTGTAATTTGAACACAAGATTAATTTGTATGGCACCTACTGTGTCTTGAAAAAAAAAAGCCAACATACTTTTAATACTGTATTCTATAATTGTTTAAGCAAAGAATTTGTTTCAGTTTCAAATCCTGAAATAACACATTAAATAAACATCTAATTTACTATGAATTAAATTATCAAAGAATGGGGGCTCATGAAGCTGCACTCTCATGGAATTCAATTAATCATACCTTGAAATAAAAACTTGTCTGGCATAATTACAAGAAACAAGCTATATGAAAGAACAAAGAAGCAAAATAACTGAAAACTCCAAAAAACTTTAACTAGATATACTGTTCTTGCCAAAATGGTGTAATTAAAAAGCCCTCAGATCAAGATGCCATGGCTGAAATCTCAACAAACAAGGGTGATAACTCAGATGTATTACAATATAAAAAAGTTGGAAGTGAAGTTGGATTTTCACCTTTTCTGGTATGCACATTAAGCCATTAATATTAGTTTTGACTTAATTACATGCCATCCTTCAATAGTTATCAAACTATATCTGAAGTTCGAGAATCATAGGACTGATGTATGGATCACAGTTAACACTATATGTTCCTCTACATAAACCAAGACACAGACATAACATTTGTTGACTTGAAGTGAACAGTATATTAAAATATTATGCCTTTTATTAATGTATTTATCCTTCAGCTCACATCCTGTACAAATATTATGAAGAACATGAATTACTGTAAATACTCCTTATGATTATATTAAGAGCATGAATTACTGTAAATACTCCTTATGATTATATAATGATGAGCATGAATTGCTGTAAATACTCTGTATGATTATATTATGATGTGCCTGAATTACTGTAAATACTCCTTATGATTATATTATGAGCATGAATTAATGTAAATACTCCATATGATTATATTATGAACATGAATTACTGTAAATAATCCTTATGATTATATTATGATGAACATAAATTACTGTAAATAATCCTTATGATTATATTACGATGAACATAAATTACTGTAAATAATCCTTATGATTATATTACGATGAACATAAATTACTGTAAATAATCCTTATGATTATATTATGATGAACATAAATTACTGTAAATACTCCTTATGATTATATTATGATGAACATAAATTACTGTAAATACTCCTTATGATTATATTATAATGAACATAAATTACTGTAAATACTCCTTATGATTATATTATGATGAACATAAATTACTGTAAATACTCCTTATGATTATATTATGATGAACATAAATTACTGTAAATACTCCTTATGATTATATTATGATAAACATAAATTACTGTAAATACTCCTTATGATTATATTATGATGAACATAAATTACTGTAAATACTCCTTATGATTATATTATGATGAACATAAATTACTGTAAATGCTCCTTATGATTATATTATGATGTGCCTGAATTACTGTAAATACTCCTTATGATTATATTATGATGAACATAAATTACTGTAAATACTCCTTATGATTATATTATGATGAACATAAATTACTGTAAATACTCCTTATGATTATATTATGATGAACACAAATTACTGTAAATACTCCTTATGATTATAGTATGATGTGCCTGAATTACTGTAAATACTCCTTATGATTATATTATGATGTGCCTGAATTACTGTAAATACTCCTTATGATTATATTATGATGTGCCTGAATTACTGTAAATACTCCTTATGATTATATTATGATGTGCCTGAATTACTGTAAATACTCCTTATGATTATATTATGATGTGCCTGAATTACTGTAAATACTCATTTGCAAATCAAATTCAAATTCAACTGCACACTGCATTGACCCAGATTCATCACCTCATGATATGTTGGCAAATCTGAATCTATACAGCTTCTTGGTTCTGTAGAACAAATAACACAGATGCAGATCTACCAGCACATTAAGCGATATCCATCAGGGTCTATGTTGTCTTGCATTGTTTACCTTACCTGCAGTAACTAAGGCTTATGGAAATTGGACATTTCTATATTGTTCAATTCCTAATTTGACTGCCTCTTAGAAACAATTTACAAATTGTTCAACAAGTTGCCAACTTTTAATATCAAAAGAAATATGCTAAAAATTAAATAATTTATACTTCAATGTGTCAATATTTGAAATGATGACCATTTTTAAAAATGTAAATTTGCAAGAGAAGTCAAGAGAAATGTGTCAAGTGTTTTCAGGTTGAATCTTATTTATGATGAAGAAATACTCAAGTACCTGATGCATAATACATATGGCAACTTGCTGTTGTATGTGGCAATGAATGACAGCAAAGCCTTGTCCAGAGACCTGAAATTAAAAAACAAAAACAATAGTCCCTAAAGAGAATGGTGTTCTACTGGCTGAAAATTTCCAGAAATCCATGACTAGTTTGTTTATCTTTCCAACTGCTGAGTATTCAAATCATCTCTTGAGAAACACCAATATACAAAATTTGGTTACAAAACTATTTCCTTATGTTTGACTTAACAAGTTCACACGATACCTGTCAATGTGCTTTAAAATTCTTAGGCATGGCCTTTGACCTTGAGGGAATATCCACCATGTCCCATGACCTTCCATTAAGGTGAAATGGCCATAACAAGCCAGCTATACTGTATTTTAGATGAGCATAATTTTCATTAAAGAGATCAACCAAGCACGATAAAGAATCTAAAAAAATATCCTTGTAGCAATGCTCTCTATTTTGGAGAAGTAGCAATAACAAGATTTGATAACCATAGCCATGTTGGAGTCAGAGTAGCAGCATTTTCATTTAGCAACAAGCTTATTTTATAAATCTTTTGTAAACACCCGATATAGGGATAAACATCAATTCAGGAATACCAATTATACGATTTTCAAGATGGCCATACTAGATGTCAGGGAAACCATTTTCATTCAACTAATCATAAGTTTTACAAGAAAATGCCAATGTCTCTACAATCATCCATTCAGCAAGTGTAGCAATATGAAAAAGATTTTCTGGATGACCACCATAGCAGTCATACTGGATCAGATCAGCACTATATTCATATTGGACTATTCAGACATTATATTAAGTGACAATGTATGTCAATAATAACCATACTTTTAGGAGTGGTAGCAATAAAAATATTATTAAAGATGGGTTCAGTAGTGACCATATTGGATGTCTGATAAGCAACATTTTTCTTTCAGACCATCTTGACTATGGGATGAATGTGTTTGTCAAGATACATGGCAACCCTTTCGGTTCTGTAGAAATAATAAATTTGTGCTGCCATATGGCAGACAATAAACTGCACAAGTTCTTCCAGTCTATGATTACAGAGTTAACAAAAAACTAACAACAGGATAATCCACTATTCTATGCAACTATTTTTTAAAGTATGATGCCTGTGCAGAATTAGACTACAAAACTAAATTTTCTGCTTCGATTTGTTTGACAAATTTTCTGTAAAGAAACCAAACCTATATGAATTGATTTGTTTATGAAAAGTAAAGGTAGATGTTTTCAAGGCAATAAACAAACAATTAAAATTTACTCCAAAGACCTATAACTGCATGATACAATCCTTAGGTGCACAGGATTACCTGATATTGTGGTATACATAAGAGCTTAATCATATTCAACTATGCTTCTTAACAAACAGGGTGATTCAGTTATAAAAATGTTTTTGCCTAACTGGTTTTCAGTCTATAATGCAGAAAATGAAACAACTTCATATGATGTAAGATTCATACTGAAATGGGAAAATATAAACATTATGTTCCAGTTTCAAACTAACCCTGAAATGCTACTAGCTAGCATTGTTCTTATGAAAAGTAATTACATACTTATATAAATATTGCTAGAGTCTACTTTGGTGTGACAGTGCAGTAATAGTCTTGAAAATACAGGAGATATGGGGCAAGTATTTAGAATTAAGATAAAACTATTGGGTCAAATAAGCCTAGAGAATATCACTAAAGATTCAAACTTTAAAAAAAAAATTCTTGAAGCATTTTTAAAAAATACACATTAAAACAAAATACAAACCATAGACTTAGAGTTGTAATATATCATCAACACAGAAATACACATATTCACATAATTACCATCACACAGACACACAGACATAAAATAAATTAAAAATATGGACACAAAGTTTTTATCTTTAAAAACCATAGGACAGTGGAAAACATTATTAACTAGAAGTTGTTGATCTTGCTGGAATTGTCAAAGTTTAGGTATTGTATCCCTAATGGCATCCTGGAATGTTTTTATAAGTTATGGTATTGGATCCAATATACTGTCAAAAAAATAAACTCTAGCAAGACTTAAATATTTCCCAATTTGCCTAGACCCATTTTCATTTTGACAGACAATTAATTCCATTCCTAAATTATCATACTTGTTTGATACGAATGGCAAATCAGGCTTACATCTTATGAATGATTTATCTTAGATGAAATTTTAAAAATGATGAAAAATATATCCTGCATACTTTGCATTATTAAAAAAAATTCTCTTGTATGTGCCCACTAAAAGTCTAGTTCAATGAGATCTCCCCATTTACATCCAGCAGTATTTGTGTGGCAACCTTGATAATATATTTTTCTTATTACAAGTATGAAAAATAACATGTAAAAGGTTTACTATCATTCTGAGGCACATACTGTAGATGAATCCTAATATAAAATGATTGTGTTATAGCTATTGAAATTACATATGCAAATACTTTCTTGTACTAAAAAAAATCTTTCTTCTTAAAATTTTGAAAAGTAACATGTAAAACATGTTTATTCAGGGATCGAACTGGACTATGCCAATGTCAAATATTGAAGAAAAAAATCTTATTGGCATAAATCATACCATCTGGCGATTTTTTTTGTGGCAACATTGTAAGCTGTTTAAAGTTGAGTTTGGAGCAGAAAAATACAAACACCATGAAAGCAAGCCGCAAAAATCGATATAAAATGCATTGGAATCTATAGATTGTTACATATACGAATCCTTTGTTCATATTGACAACTATCTAAACTGTGCATTGTTACAAAATAATCCACTTATGCTGACGTCTGGCTTGAATACTGCTAATCCACTCCAACAGACATGCTATCAGCCTAGCTACAATTGACCAAACTTGAAGGCAGGAACAGGAATGACAACAATCATGCAAACAACAGCTAATTTTCTTTTTAATGTACCCAGCAAATTTCAAACTGATGACCTTTGAAGTGATTATTCAGTATAAATAATAGGCAATGAAAAATATTCAGTCCCAAACAATTTTCTAGAATTATTTGATGTTGCTGCCAGAAGAACAACAGGCATAAGTTTGGTCTTCTAAAGTTGTTCTTTAACAATATTTCAATAACACATGCACCTTCAACAAAGCAAGCTGACTACAATCTTCAATAAAAAATAAATGAATTCAGCATCAAAATAATATAAATACAATGGCATCAGATGGATTGTTGCATTTTCCCAAGTGTCCATATGACATTTATTTTGCCATGAAAGTTTATTTTTTGCAGAAAAAAAATTTATGCTTATAATCACTACCAACTGCAGCATAAAAATACAATTAAAATTTCCAATATTTTGACACCATAAATATCTAGTCATCAAGTTACATTTTCACTTGTTCATGCGTTTTTATTTCCCTAAGAATACTCTCAACCCTTTGGTAGCCTCAGCAAGATGATAGCTGTCTCCAGGTAATCAAAATCAAGGCCAATTAAAGTACATGTACATTTAGCATGTAACCATCTGTAAATATATGCAACTGGAAACAATATTGAAGTGAATTCTTTAGTATGTTGACAATGGGATATAGATCAAATGAGGATTATCATTCTTTACATATGTCTATTTGTGTTTTTTTGATGGAATGATACTGATACATGAAAATTTTATAACATGTAATCTATGCTAGAATTCATGATTTTTTTTATATGGTATGGTTCCTAATGCATTATGGACTATACCACACAAATATAAATTGTCAATATACAATTGTATTTCAAACTAGTTTTGTCTTCATTTCATCATAAGCATGAATTTTTGTGCCCACTTTGAAATTACTCCCCCGGAGCCACCTTTTATTGGTACGTGCATAATTTTCTTCAGCTAACTGACCAGGTTGATTATAACACAGTTGGGTTCTAAGGACCCGTACTACCTTTATGTAGCGGGGGTCACACTGTATGTTGGAAAATGGCAACTACCATTATCAACTTCCCAAGAGAAGCAAAGTAAACATGATAGGTCACAGATGGTCAGATCCAAGGATGTGGCAGGATGTGGGTATGTATTGATATATTATTAAAAAGGCACATATCATTTTACAGCAGGACCTTCTATTTTCTTCTCCTCTCCTGACACCTTTGCTGCAAAAAAGCACATGGTGGTATTAAGGTTGCAAAGTAGAACAAAAGGTGCTGTAACTGTTCAATAGGATGATCAAGATCAGATGATTAATTAGCAAGGAGATATATTGAACCAAACGCAAGTGTCCTCTGTATGGAAGCACAAATGGCTATTTCCTATATTGCAGTATAGGATTATTTTAGCTGTGAGGAGTTTTGTTTTTTATGATGGTGAACATTTCTACAAGTGTTTATGGAATAATTCTTCAAAAGTTGTTCAAAACTGTTTTCTTTTAAAAAGATTTCCTGAAGGTAAATATCTACTGGGTCATGCTCTTTAAGCACAGGGCATATTTCACTGAATATTTTCCTTCTGACTAGAGCAATTTCATACTATTATGGTGTCATACAGATTTATAGATGTGGTGGAAGGATGGCATTTCTGGTGGTCTTCCATGGCACAGCATCACTGGGCTCTCTAGTAACATGTTATTATGTGTCATACATACCTATACAAATGGTACAAGTATGGAATTTCTGATGGGTTTCCAAAATACAGAATCATTGGGCTCTCTAGTACCATGTTATTGTGTCATACATAGCAATACATACCTATACAAATGGTACAAGTATGGGATTTCTGATGGGTTTCCAAAATACAGAATCATTGGCCTCTCTAGTGTCCATAACTTTTGGACTTCCGAACTTAGTGAAGAACACAAGCCCTTTTGTATGCTAGAAGATTCTTTAATTTGATCCTTACTGTATCTGAAGCATGCATGTACATTGTTGCAAGCAGTTTGCTACTCTTTTTGTTACATACTGAACAACACATTATTCTCGTCAAATTCAATCATTTTCATTTGGCTCCTACTTTCTTTCATCTCCAACACAAGTGTAGGAAAAATGTGAGCCAATGAGAATTAGTTAAAACTAAATTGTTATATAATGAGTCATCCATCTACATACTAAATTGTATGCAAAATTATAAATTATAGAGCAAAACATTATTTCATTTTTATGCTCTTTTAAAAGAAATTTGGAAAATAAATATTTACATTATTATGAGCTACAGTGTACTAATAATTTGGTATGAAACACTACAGACTCTGCAGTAAGTGATGATCGTTTACAAGTTTACAAGCAAACGTGAGGTGAGAACATGTTTAATCAGTCTGATTGACAAAAAAGTTAAAATTTTCACCTTTTTACATTTACATATGAATCTTCAGTATCATCTGCTCCCTCTACTCTGTTTGATGACCTGTGAAGTAGACCGATCAACGGGCCTTTTGGATGGTACAGCATTTCCCCAAGCCACTGTAGGATGTTATCTGGTGTCTGATTGGTCATTTTCAGCACCATGCTAATAAATCTGAGAATATCCAATAGAAGCACTTCATCTGCTGTTGAGGATGGAGTTACTTTTACAAATCTGAAAAAGATTGCATACATTTGTCTATTTTTTAATCTGTAAACATTTTTAAAAATACACAGTCTCTATAAATTAAAAAAATGAAGCAAAAAATAATGCTGACTCTTTAATAATATGAATACAATCATATCTGTGAAGACTGGACAAGAAGGTTCCAGAAAAAGAAAGAAAAAAAATCATAGCCAAAATAATTAAACTACACAGAAAAGGCACATTTACCAGTCAAGAGTCTGTCCAGTGGTCAAAAGGGTTCACCTTTATGATCACTGCTTGTTCAAATTTAATCAAATATTGAACAACCAGCAATGAGCCCAATCTGTTGGTACATAATTTGATGGCATATTAGTATCCATGCTGTCAAATGCAACCACAAACTGAACAACCAACATGCATGGGACCGTATCTGCCCATGCAAAATGTTATGGTAGATCTGTGCTGAAATAATTTACAGATGGATATGCAGCAAATATACACAGATGAAATACATGTGGATGCAATAACTAATTACACTGAACACTTTGTGGTAATGAACAAACTGTATGAATTGCAAATTGTGTATAATGTAGGAGAGTTACTGTCATATTATTTGTGACTCATTTTCCATAGAAATAAGATGTAGCTATATCACTGGGTACCTGCTCTGATTATTTTGTAATGATGGCATAATTATCATCCAAACATGTACATCTCTGTCTTATTACCTAGCTACAACTGTGAGTTGGGATTGGGGGTTCTAGAGCCAAAATTTCAAGCATTTACTAATTTTCAAGGTACAATATATTTAGGTCTCCATACATTTATACACATATATAAATTGTACAACTGACATAGGTTCAGTATATAATTTTTATTTTCTGTGGAATGCTGGGATTTCTTTTTTAAACCCTGACCCTTTTTGCTTAAAAACAATGTTTTCCATATCATCCATATATCTCATGTTGTGTGATGTTAGGAGTATGATATGGTTAACTCTCTAGAACATGGACTATTGACTTTCAACAAACGAGACCACTGGTCAGGCAGCATAGTCTTGAACTAAATTTAATTGTAGAAAAAAATGATTTTTGACTTAACATGATAATGATCTCTGATCTTAAAACTCCAGAAACTAAAATCAGCTACAAACTTCACTGAAGATATATGACTAACAACAATAGAAAAGGAATTTGTTTCTTCTTTGTCACTAACACTGACCATTAGCCTTTGAACCATAACATTTGAGGATTTCTTCCTTACCCTCCATATAAGTCATCAAAAAGGGTTTGGCCATTGTCTGTGCTACAGAACTAATATTATTATAATGAAACCATGTTTTTTTCTTTCAGTTGTGATGTCCTTAGCTTTTGATTTTTGTTTACACCAGAATTGATTGACTTTTTCCAAACCATATGTGCAGGCATCCTGAATAAATATTATTTACAACTAATGATTTTCAACAGAAAAGACATTCATTCTTTCAACTAAAGTGACTTTTATTTTGTATTACAACAGACTGATTTGTTTTTCCCATATCACAAGTGAACACCTTTGACAAAGTTTGGTACTTGTAGATGCTGGCCAACACAGCAAATTATACGGAATTTTTCAGCCACAGTGACCTTTACCCCCCCCCCTCCTAAACAATAGGTTTTTTAATTACTGCCAGTGCAATCCATTCACAACGTTTGGTAACTGTATATCATGGATAACTTGAGTTACTATAGTGCATAAATACAACTGGTAACACATGAATGTACTGGCATAAAATAATATGCTCCACCGTATGAGATACATATTTATAAAAAGAATGCCTCTGAGAAAATTCCAAGCCACCACATATCAGATAAATGTTTAGGCATTTTAATGTTTAGAATCACCCTTACTTATTTGTATAAATGTAAACATCATGATGGTAAAAAGCCAATATATACATTTTACAACAAGTGCATAAAAAAAATAGGATGGTTTTATTACAAATGAAAATGATTTCACAGAAAAAAGGCAGAATTGTGCTACAAAATAGTATTTGAAAGCTAATATTTTCATGCTTGTTCATAAAATACCCACAAGATTTGCCCTAAATTCTCATTTACTGTTCCAGACCAACAATTTATTTACAATATCATACCATATATATATATATATTCATTCATGCATTTTTGTAAAATAATGATTTAATATGTTGAAGGGGGCGAAAAAAAAAATTTATTAGCCCCCAATGAGGATCGAACTCATGACCCCTGGTTTACAAGACCAGTGCTCTAACCACTGAGCTATGGAGGCTCTAGTACGTACCATGCTTCTCAAACCAACTACATTGATGCTCTAACGAATCTAGGTAAATCTAAATATAGTTAAAGCTTCGCACGTATTTTAGTGTATGAACTAGGTCGTCATTTATTGTATATAGGCAATTTACAGAGAAACAAGACCACGCGGCAATCTGTAAAAATAAACAATGCATTTATAGCACAATAAATCAATTATTTAAATTTAAATTGCTGTAAACAGCTATCACCTAAGGCATTCACCTTAGCAGTACAATGTTACTTGTATGACGTCTACCGTGATATTTATGTTGGGGTAGACTCTGGTCTAGGGTAGACTCAAGCAAGATGAATATCAATGTCAAAGTGTTTCCTTCTCTGCATTATTAGCGTTGATTTGTCTATGCTAGAGTTGTGTTCAGTACACATGTGCTCGATGCGAGCTTGAAGTGAAGGAAAAAAAATAATCTAAAGGGGGAAAAAAATCATATAGTGACAAAAATACCTTAGATTAGACCTATGACCTTTAGAATGGGGAAGAGGGAGGAGTCCACATCAAGCTCGCGTCGAGCATCTGTGAGTGTGATGCGGTGATGCGCATCGTGACTATTTAAACAACAATTATTTCGTTACTAAGTGATTTTTTAAAAAATAACATTACTTGTTATTCGTAAATTCTTAAATAGGGAATAAATTGGCAATATCTCAAACAAACCAAAATATAAAAACAATAAACTGACTAAACATAATCTAAATACAGTATCAATGAATAAAAAAAGCACTATAAGGGGTAAAAGGTTGGAGTTTCTTTCTTTTCATATGTTGATAAACCAGACATAATTCGGCTATCCAGGAAACTTAAATTGATAATTAAGTTTACACCCACTAATTATTTCGAGAGTAATGTAATTTATGCATATATTAATATTATAACCGTACATGACGGAGGGGTATTGTTACTAGAGCTTAAGAAAAATTATGCTGGCTTGGTCAATGGATTTATGTGGACCGAAAACGTATGAATGGCCAATCCTATTACATAGGTAGTTGGTACAGAGAGCAAAGCAGTCACTGTGATAATATTCTCATGCTGAATGTAGCTAGAGTAAATAAAATCTTATATGAACAGAATTAAATCCATTTACAGGGACAACAATAATTGGACAAACAGTCTAAGAATATGCTTGGTATTTCAAACGGCCAGTTATTAATTCATACTATGATTAACCATGTCTCTCATCAAATGGCTGACTTTCCAAATCAAGATAAATATTTAATAGACCTAGTCCTTAAAAGGCAAATTCTCATGTATTCATTCACATGATCGGTTTAGTGACGATAGTGATTCAGCCTGTATGATATCTATACAAATACATGCACCATCCAAACATCCCAAAAACAAAATCATAAAAAATTACATTTGTTTAGTAAAGGAAATTTTGATGCAATAGATAGTGTCTTTTAAAAATACATTATTTAAATGGTCTGTAAAATAAGAGAGATACTGAAGTGAACTGGAAAATTATAAAATCTGTCCTAACTCTTACATTTTGAAAAAAATGTTCCTTCAAAATTGAATAGATCAGTTGTTTCTATGCTCCAGAGGCATAGCTAGAGTGTTTGGAGCCTGGGAACAAGATTAATTTTTACGTTCCCCACCCATTGCTAAAGTTCCACATACAACGTATTTCAAAGCCCATTTTGGCACCCCCACTAGTCTGGTGCCCGGAGACATCTGTCCCCTCTGCCCCCCACTCCTAGTTATGCCTCTGCTATGCTCTGGATTACAGACAACAGAAAACTAGTTCAAAGAAGAAAGAAAACTCATGCTGAAGATATTTAGCATACTGGCAGTAAAAAATTGCGACACTTAACATAAAATTAACGCTGAACACAATTCTACAGTGTTTTAGCCACTTCAGTTAAATGATCAGTGCTAACACATCTTTCAACAATCTTAGGGCATTTGGAACATCCCAAAGGATTGGTCTCTAGCAATTATACGTGCTGACAGTTCAAAAGAGGTGATCATGCAATGGCCAGTTCAAAAAAAGGTGACTGTACCATAGCCAGTAACTACTGGCTAATCGCACCCACAAGTATTCTTAATAAATGCTAGAGCAAAACTTATTTTTTTCTATTATCACAAACTATTCTGATTACTATTCTATCACATCTGATAAACAACATGCATCCAGAAATTACACTGCTGTTGTGTTGTTTTTGAAAGGGCTTAATGTTTAGATAAATGGGACCAAGAATATATTTGTGTACCAGTCTCTGATAAAGCTCTTGACATTTTGTTCCCCATAATTTGTTAAATAATAAACAATGTCCTTCTAGAATATCAGGCCAAACCCTAAACTGAATGTTTCCAAGAACAACATGTGGTGGTAAATGGTTAGAAATTCAGGAGTACCTCAAGGCACAATACTTAGACCAGTGCTCTGCTCCATGTACATCAATGATATGACAAACTGACTTAGAAACTTGCCTCTTTGCTGAGGACTATGTATGCAGCATATCGCTCAAAACTGAGCCTGATACTAAGATTAAACATAATCATAACAACTAAAAAACTAGGACAATGGATGCAAAAATGTGGCATGTGATTCCATCCTTCAAACTCCAACATACCATAATGCAACTGACAAGGAAGATGTGCCACTAAGCCATTATATCATATTTATTGCAAGATACTACTTTAAAAAACTTCAATGAAATAAAATATTTAGGGGTCATAATCACTAGTGATCTGATACAAAACCTTCAAATTCAAGAATTATGCATAAAAGCAAATCATACTTAAGTCTGCTCATGACACATGTTGTCATCTTGTGAACAAATACAAAAGAATTAGCTAACAAGGGTTTAGTAACACCTATTTTAGAATATGCATGTGTGAATATAAAGCCATTCACAGGCTTTATAAAATGAAATTTAAAAAATTGAGAAGCAGACAGTCAGGTTGTTGATTATACCCCAAGAAGTATTGAATAAACTGTCTTGGAAACTATTAAAATAACACAGACTGAAAAATAAATTATACCTGAAAGATAATTAAAAAAATAAAGTAAAAATACCATCACAACATAAACAAACCCAGATGAACTGGTACAAATGAAGATGAGTATATTTATTTGATACCTTACACACAAATTTGTAAACATCCAAAGACTGGAATTTTTTGCCACAAATATTTATCACATATGCCTAATCATCCAAAAGCAAAAAATAAAAACTTTAGAAAATTAATATGGACACATTTTATTTTAAAATAAGTTTTTGTTGTGAATTGATTATGTGCAGTGAAAAAGTGTCATTATCATGTAGAACCAAGATCAGGATCATAACACCTATATTGTGGTAGGTCTTATGTGTGTGTGTGATTAGGATATTTCACATGCAGCCTGGTGTCAGGATAATGTGAGTGGGTGGGACATCATGCTACATGTCTGCAGCATGATGCCCAAGTGCTAGACATCTCTATAAATTGCCTCACTGCAGATATTGTAGCAATATTACTGAAATTTTTTTAAAGCTACATTAAAAATCCTAATCACACACACACACACACTAAATGCGTTAGTCATGCATGCAGAAATAAATATACAGAGTTAGACATATTGCTTGTAATATGGATCAACGGTTCACTGAGTTAGCCCTTTAAGTATGGTTAGAGATACACTACACAAAATATATACCAGTCTATTCTTCAACCTGTCTCACCAAATAACCATGTTACCAAAGGTAATCCTCAATTATACTTTTGCAGGTGAAATGATTTTATTCAATCATAACCAAGGTTCCATTCATTAAAGTGAAAGGTGCAAAATAGCATAATCATCATCAACAGCCAAGACTATTTCTGGACACACTCTCTTATAATGCAATTTTTTTAATGCTTAAAAAGGCTTAAATTAATTACAACATGACATTGTCAAACAATTTGACTACAAGTGTAATTGACAAGGTTTCAATCAAATGATTGCATTGTTCAGTGTCATTAAATACAATGACCAGTTTACAGGTTGTACATTTAAGATTAAAATTTTGTAATGAGCTATTCATTTTATAAATAAACACTGCAACCATAACAAACTGTTCAGGTTCACAGTAATTTCATATTTTCCCATCAAGGTGTGATATGGTTTTTTATTGTCAGATTTTTTTAAAAATTTACTAAAAATTGTTTATTAATTTAAAGTCATCACTGGAAATTAAAAAGATGAATATATTGTTTCTAGGAACATAATGGTATCACAGTTTACTGTATATTTAACTGAGGAAATGGAATACTACCAGGAATGGGTGTTTAAAATGTTAAAAGACAAAGTCACCTTGTAGCATGCTGCAAAGACCAGAAACACACAGCTGCTGGTGAGAAAATAACTTCAGGACATCATTTTTACTTTAGTACAAAAAGTTATTTTCGCAAGGGGCAGTTTCCTTGAGGTATTTTTTGGAAAGAGGAGGACTACTGGTAATGTATATATGTGAAGAATAAATCTAGGTTTCAAGATTACAAACAATACTGAAGCTTGAACTCAAGGACCAACCAGATGTCAAAATGTTTAGACGAGTCCGAGATTGAGTCTGAAAAATGTCAGCAATCTTAATAATAATAATAATAATAATAATGAGGACTTTGTATAGCGCCTAATCTTTCGAAGCTCTAAGCGCTTGAGACCATCAATAATGATATGACTACACTACAGAACAACAAATGACAAAAACAATGAAATTGGAAAACATAAAAACATGCTGAAAACATATAAGATACAAAACATGATTAGGTCCCTAAGTTTGTCCCTGCAGTCGAAACAGGTGAGTCTTAAGAGCACTCTTAAAAGGGACCACTGTGACTTTGTCTCTAATTTCAATGGGCAATTCGTTCCATGTCACCTCGCCCTGGTGTGCAAACGAACGTTGTCCATATGACTTTGTTTCCACCTTGGGAACAATGAGTATACAATTATCAGAAGAAGAGCGTAAGGATCTAGTTGGTGTATACACATGGGTGAGGCTGGATAGGTATGTTGGACTGGAGTCTGTCATTGAAACATAGCACAGAGAACAAATTTTGTGTTTGATTCTGTATCGAATTGATAGCCAGTGTAGGGTACAGAGCAGTGGTGAAGTGTGCTCTGATCGATGTACTCTGAAGTTTCTGGAGTAAATACTGTGACGAACCAGACAGAATTGAGTTACAATAGTCCAGTCTTGAAAGTACTAATGAACACACAAGTGTTTTAGTGGCATCAACTGAAAGATATTAACGAATGGAACTGATGCGTCTCAATTCAAGATATGCAGCCTTGCATATGTTCAGGACATGTTGGTGCAATGTGAGAGTACTGTCTAGAGTAACGCCTAGGTTCCGTACTGACTGTGAGAATATAATGTTGGTGTTGCTGATATTTATTGTCTGAGGTAAAGGATATGAATGAGAAAGTCTTTGTGTTGTGATCAGAATAGCCTCAGTTTTATCATCATTCATCTGCAACTTGTTACATGTCATCCATGATTTCACATCAGAAATGCACTTCTCTACTCCATGGATGGTAGCATCAACTTCAGTTGGGTGGCTAGACTTGTATATTTGGGTGTCATCAGCATACAATTAGTGCGACACTGGGTGATGATCTATGTCACTTGAGAACAGCTGAGTGTACAGAATGAAGAGAACAGGTCCAAGAACAGACCCCTGTGGAACACCACAACATATGTCAACTGGGCTGGTGTGTATTCCATTTGCAGACATAATTTGTGTCCTGTTCACTAAGTAGGACTTGAACCACTGTATAGCATTCTGAATGCCAAATACATGCTGGAGACGGTGAAGTAATATATCATGGTCTATTGTGTCAAATGCTGTAGATAAATCCAGGAGAGTGAGGACTGTAATCTTTCCACTATCCAAAGCAGAGAGAATGTCCCTAAATACTTTCAGAAGAGTAGTTTCCGTACTGTGGCAAGGGCGATATGCAGACTGTACATTTCTAAAAAGACTGTTTGAATTCAAATGAGATACAAGTTGAGTTAGAACAACCTTTTCTAAGGTTTTTGATATGAATGGGAGATTAGAAACTGGGCGGTAGTTCTTTAAATCGTCCAGTGTTGGTTTCTTCAGCAGTGACTTTATGATGGCAGTTTTGAAAAATTATAGAAATTCCCCTGATGAGAGAGAGATATTAATAACATCAGTTAGTGAAGGCAATATTGGGTCTAAGCACTCAAACAGCAGTGATGTCGGAATTGGATCAAGTTCACAAGACTTTGGTGCACTTTTCATCATGATTGTCCGTACTAAATCAATAGAAAGAGGTTCAAATGCTCCTAATGGTTGTTGCTGACATTCTGCATCATAACTGTATGGTGATGAATCAGTTGAAATTGTGTTGTCAAGCGAATCTCTAATGGTTTGTACTTTGTCATCGAAGAAATTCGCAAATTGGTCTGGTAGGTCTAGAGGAGAGAAGGTTGTTGGAAGTGGTGTACATTTGTTCCTTGACAATAGTTTGTTAGTTATCTCTTTGCAGCTGGAACTCTCTGTGATCTTAGTACTGTAGTGGGATGATTTGGCAAAATGGACTATGTTTGTGATGTTCTTCTTAGCGGCTTCGTAGATTTGTTTATGAATAGTGAGTCTGGTGGAAAGCGAATGCTTCTCTGCTTTTCAGTGATATCTTTTAGCAGTGCGAAGCTGGTCCCTATGTTATGTATATTTGATTTAAAAAATTTATTTTTAATTGTCAGATCCAAATTTGTCATTTTGGGTTTAAAATTCATTAATTGGGAGATTATTCTAGAAAGTCTCTATGACCTTTGCTTTTCTTGTAAATAACAAGTGTTGGCCTCATTATCTGACCTTGCTTCAGAGTGATAAACAGGCCTTAGAAATGATTAACCAATCAAGGTTGTTTTCCAAGTTCTGGGGGTGAGAGGTGACCGATTCTTATCTAGATTATTCCATGCGTACATGTTTTTATGATCGTACGTTCTTTCTGTGACCTTCTGGAAAATCACGTGATCCCTCCTGTTTACGAAAAACGGGCATTTTAATTATTGTACTGTGAGAGAAAAGTTCAGTAGATGTTGGGCTTTTATAATATTAAGTTGTGTCTTCTTTTTGAGTTATTTTTAATTATCATGTACTGGAAATTGTGTCAATTTGTTGGAGCAAGAGGAATTATTTTATTTATCTTGAAAAGAATATGTGCTCATAGATTTTCATTTAGATTATTAGAAAAAAACAAAAACTAACTAAATCATATGACATTGTCGTCCATATTGGATTACATCGTCAAGATTCGAACCTGGAACTATTAGGACATTTATTTATCAGGACTCCTGTAATTCCATTAGTGGATTATTTTTTTGAATTCTATATTGGATTATTTTTGGACTTGATTCTCTAAAACCGTAAGTTTATTTATTTTATGAAAATATTTGTACTTAATAAATTTATTGTTAAATTTTACAAGCTTGTTATTTTCACTTCTTTCTGTGTTGCTGCTTATTCAAGCCTAAGCACGTAACACCTAACACTGCTATGCCATGGAGAACACTTTTTTTTATTGATACTCTGCATTTGGTGGCTGGGGCATGTTTTTCAAGCAATGAACGCAAGCAGTTATCAAGTTGTTCCGCTGTTGTAAGAAAGTTGTTAGGACAATTAAGTCAATGCACAATGAAAACATTGATACCATGTAGGTATAGGTATTTCAGGCAGAAGATAATATTAGCAGATTCTGACACAATCACTATTTGAAATTGTCAGGTTCTCGGCGGGTTATGAGCGTTATTCGTATAATATTGCATAAGCCCCACTTGTCAAACGGTAAGTGTTACGTCCCACTTTGTCAAGGGATATTGTACAACATATAATAATAATACTATAACCCACTACCCTTTGTATTTCTCTCAAATATCATTCAGAGTCTTAACATTGCTCTGAAAGAAAGACAAGTGGTTGAACTATTTTGTAAAGACTCTGAATGATATTTGAGAGAAATTCATTTGTAAGGAAGCGTGGTCGAAAACCGCCAAAAACAATGCTTGAGTGACACACCAAAACACACAAAAGGAAGAAAATAGTTTTGTTGGGAAGTTTGTGAAGTACGGGAATAATGACATCCATGTTGGAAAAATAATTGAGAAACGGAAAACCACAGTGTACGCATGAGACAGTGGAAAGTCCGGATTCAAGCGGAACATCCACGAGTGCAGATTATCTAGAGAAAAAGGGACTTCTAGAACAACAATGGATGGAACAGTGAACGTGAACCGAGACATAGCAGGTTATGAAAATCGAAAATAGCACTGACTTCATTGTACCACTCGATCCTATGATGATTTTTAACTATCAGTAATAGAACAGCTAATTTGTTTAATTCTATTTCAAATCTTATTGTAATTTGGTGAAAGTTTATTTCTAAACCATGTGTATTCCTAATTAAAGGAAGTTTCATAATTGTGTATGTATTTGATTAAATTGTTTGTTTTATCTTTATGGGGGCTCGGAGTTGTTTTGTTCAATATACCTGCTCAATTACCATATTTACTATTCTCTTACTCAAACCGGGCAATTATACAGAGGCCAGTCATCTCTTAGATAACAAGTATCAGAGGGGAGTGGGTTATAGTATTATTATTATATGTTGTACAATACCCCTTGACAAAGTGGGATGTAACACTTACCCTTTGACAAGTGGGGCTTATGCAATATTATATGAATAACGCTCATAACACGCGAAGAACCTGACGAAAATATAAATTCAATGGTTGGGTGTTTAGAAATGAGGTTTCTTGAACATGTTTGTGTCAAATTTATTTCACTGGACCAATATTACAATCTCATTCATAGGTATAATATGGCACACTGGTAAATTTAAGTAGTTTTATCTATGTTTGAAGAAAGGTTTCTAGAACTAGACTAGTTTATAATTTTCTTGACTGTGACCACTGCTTTTAAGCAATAGTTTTCATACAATAATAAACAGATATGACAAAATTAAATAATTGTGGTACTAACAATCACCTTATGAAACAGAAAGAAATAAAATATCAGTTACCATTATTATAGAAAACAGCTTGATTGGGGAAGACCTAAACCAAATTTCTACATACTGGAATAATTTGATGATTACATGTGTTTATATGGAAGACCCCCCTAACCCCACACACTAACATTCATGAGTAAATTGAAACTAAGGTACATGCATAATATGAACAGAAAGATGCTGGTTACATTTCAAACATGCCCGAAAAAAAATTATAGCAAAAATTAGAGAGAAAATACACACAATGATATCAAACAAGTGAACCCAATCAAGCAAAGCCAGATTATGTATAGACAGTAAATGAGTTGTAGTAAAAAAAAATGTAACTGTCTTAATGAATCCTGTAACAGTTGGAAACCAAATGAAAACGTTATTCCGTTAAAATAATTGATGGAGGCACAATAAACTTATAGCAATAACCAGGAGCATGGAAACATGATGTTTTTGAGAGATTAACGAGATTCAAGAATGGGATAGATGTTAAAAAGATAGTCCATTACAAAATGAATGAGTTAAAGCAAGTGCAGCAGGGTTGCACAAGCCCTAGCCCATGGGCCAGATCCTGTCCTCATTCATGTTCTGTCCAGCTTTCAGGGCAAATTAAAACAACATAGAAATCTGGCTCGTGAACAGTAATTATTTTAAAAAAAATTAGTGTTTGCAGCCCTCTAGTGGTCTTAAAAAATGCAATATGGCTCTTGGCCTAAAAAGGTTGTGCACCCCTGATGTATTGCATGTTAATTTGCATTGATCATGAAACCTTAGAGGACAAATAAAGTACAGCCAAAGACATTATAGTTAAACAACAAAATGGCATACATAAAAACATGAGATGACAACTGTAAGGCAATCAATGTCCTAGCTGAGTAAAGAATGGCAACACAAATATGAAGCAAACTTTCACTATATCTCCCAAAAAGCTGAAACAAATACCCACTGTAAAAGACAAAAAAGCTGTCAAGAGCTCTTGAAGAACATTGATGAGAATCCCATCATACACTAAAGCAATAATTAGATTATGCAGAGTTCTTTCAAATTTCATTTATAAAATGCATAGCATCAATTTACACATCTACTCAACCAACTATGCATTGACCAAATACTAGCCATATTAAATATAAAGCATTTTAAAAATCTTCAATCATAAATAACAAACACAAATTAACCAAAACCATAACCTTTCTTAGTATTTAGATACGCAGATTTTGAAAATTTAGTTTCATAGATGCCTAACTTCATGCACCTTACATAGTTGAGCATCTACATACATGTATACCCACCTGCAACAGCATAGTTCCAGATCTGTCATCACATAATTCAATGGTAGATCTGGGTCTATGCAGTTTGTAAGAATTAATCAGTAGAAGAAATAATATTTACTCTAATCATCCAGTGCATTATGCAATCACAGATTTGGGTCTGTGGTGTTTGCAGTTGGATAGGACAAGTATGAGAGCATTAAACATCAGACCAGAATGACCTTACACAAAGCAATACACACCATCAAGACAAATTTCGAAACATTACTGTTCAGCAGCAGAGTGAATAAACCTTTTGCTGAAACATCATTTTAGAAGAATAAAACTTCATATGAAAATGAAAAATATAAGGTCAAATACGTCAAACCAAAGCCTCTATCTGACAAAGAGTTTCTCTAATTGGGTCAGTTTATTTTGTTACTTTAACTTTTGTCGTTAGTGTTTTTCAAAATTTGTATGCATGTTCATTAAACCATAGGATGTTTAAATGAGGTCACGCTGTCTCTGCTGCTATAAATGTGTGAGTAATTAATTAGATCATTATTATATCAGACTAGATGCTTCTTGTCCAAACATTGTATCAAGACCTACATGATATTGCGATCAGGGGTCATGTAAATTTGTTGTTGTCAATCCATGTGGGGTAGCTTACGCAAGTGAAAAGAAATTTTAAACTAAATTATATCCATATCCCCTGAACACCAAGTCTGATGAATATTTCTTAAAGTATGTGTATCAACTCCATTCAATACAGCTACAATATTGCAGTTATCTCTGAAAACTTTCAGAATATGTGTATATCTCTCTGTAACATAAATTATACATGTATTTGTATTTTTATGTCTGCCTCGAGAAAAGAGTCTTGCCGGATTTGATTGTTTGATACATCATTATAAACAACTAAATCATTAATAAATCTATCAAGTTCAACAACATTCTGCACTTCATCAATGTTGGTGATAAAATTAATAATATCATCACCTTCTTCATTTAATAATTTTGCAATCTCATTAAAATCTTTAAGAACATCATAGCATCTCTGATCATCTACAGAAGGTGCCACTAAATATAATTTATCTCACTTGATCCATATCATTATCAAATTAAGTAATAATAGCGTCATTCTTCTTCCAGACGGACCTGTTATTATCATTCTGATAGAGTTCGGTAGAGCTTGATTTTTGACTGGTTTTTGTTTCTTTGTTGCTAAAAGATCAATGACATCCATATATGGATTTATATTTTTGTACATTGTGGAGTTAAAACTCCAACCACCAATTTACCCAGAGTTACAACAGAAAATGGAAACAATAGCTTATAAGGGAAAATGTGCAATATGTGAAAGATTTTTTTCTTTCATTTTTGCCGAAAATTCAAAATAAAGATGGCAATGCTATTGCTCCATCAATGGAGGGAATCTAATAAATGATACTGATCAATCTTGTCACATTCATGATGTAGCATATAAAAATAAAGATTTGGAATAACGACATATTGCAAAAGTGAAGTTGATTCATTCGTTAAATTCCATTAAAATAGATCTTTAAAAGAATCATTGGCTAATTGATTGATAAGATCTGCAATGAAACTAGTGCTTGGAAATGGAATTTTCCGGGCCAGTAAATAATCAACCGATTATTAAAATGGAATCAATTTATTATAGCCCAAGAGGATTTACGACAGGTAGAGCAGTGATTATTAAACTCACTGATGCAGAAAATGTTGCATGTTCTGTTGCTGCAGATAGGATAGCATGACTGGCAATATGGCAAATTTATCTATGAAATGCAACCTCAATGAAATGTCCGGTGGGTAAACAAAACATACAAATTTTTAAAAACACTAACAACAATACATAAAATAACAAAATAAACTAACCCAATAAGATAAACTCTCAGTTAAAGGCATCAGTTTGGAAATATTGCCCTAATTATTTCCATTTTTTAATTCTTTGATTAATTCTTTATAAGTTTTTTTCAGACCAGACTGAGGTTTTGCCGGTTGAGTTACTTGACCAGGAAGATTTTGTAAACGTCTCGATGTTTCTTCAGTGCTTTTTGCTATTTTTTCAAGTTCAGGAAGAAGACCTTTTTTATTTTCTTCCTCTCCTTCTTTTCCATATATAACTTCTTTAGTAGTTGCAGTAATAGGTTTAAACAATTGTTGAGAACCTTCTGCAAAATCAACTTGAGATTCTTGTCTTTCTTGTAATTTTTATCTGACAGAATCACACACAGGTATAAATTTCTTAATCACCGCTAGTCTTTCTTGTGCCCAAAGGGTAGTTAATGATTCTCCTACCATTATTGATATATGATATGATTTCATTCATAGCACCAGAGGGGGTGCGACCTCGATCAGTAAATAATCACGGACATAATAACATAACCAAAACGACAACAATAAAAAACAGTAAGAGAAATAACTAACCCCCAAGAAACTCTCAGTTAGATAAAGCTAAGGTGTTGTTTGTTTTTTTTGCCATTAATTTTTCAGTTTTGTAGGAGGCTTTAGTTTAACAAAAAGACGTCACTAAAAGTTGTCGGATTCACCCCCTCTGCTGCTAATATGAAACAAAGATAATTTTTGCAAGTGCGTGATAATGAATAATTAAATATGATATTATCATGTCTTATACAAGCTGTAAAGCAGCATAAAGCAAGGGTCAAATCCACTGTGTCCTTAACAGACATGATAATTCTACATATATAAATATATTATCATGTCTGTTAAGGACACAATGGATTTGACCCTTGCTTTATGCTGCTTTACAGCAAATCCACTGTGTCCTTAACAGACATGATAATTCTACATATATAAATATATTATCATGTCTGTTAAGGTATAAATATATCTTAAGTTTATGGACAGAAAGCCATAATGTCATCCCATTGAAATCTTTGAAGATATTAAGCAATTATTGATCAAATACAGAAACATAAACTAATTCATATATAAATATTTAATAATAGTGAAAAGACTTGCATTACTATGATAACTAAAACAAAAACATGACAGTAATAATTTTTACAACATTTGGTAAACCATTTAACATCATAACATTAGAATATGATTCATAGAGATAATGGCACAAATCAGACTGGGAGGTATATAAACATAAATGCCAAGTTAGAGATACTTTTTCTATTTAATCATGTTCATCTATTAAGAAATGTAACAATATGCTCCATTATGAAAAATGCAATATAATTATTTTTCTGTTGCAAATACTCTCCATTCCAGAACTTGAACATGTAAGAGTTGCCATAGTAACGTATAAACCAGTCAGCAAGTAGACTGATCAGTGTGTTTTTGTAAATGATATTGTCCACTATTCAATGACAGTTACTTTCTTGTCTTATTTGATGGAGTTCAAGCTTACTATTAGTTAGTTATTAACTTTTATTAATTGGTTTATACAAGATTTTCACAATTCATCAAATATTTGAAGTAATTTAACTAAAACTTTAAAATTTTATGAAAAAAACAAAAAAAGAACACTGCTTTATCCTAGCAGCAACACTACGGTAATCAAATTCTCTTAAAACATTTGAATAACTTCATGGAAGATAATATTCCTGTTTTGGCTAAGTTCAAGGCTTCAAGCTCAAGAAACAAGGTTGGTGACCCATGTTTCAATAGCTATAGTTTATCTCACACCATTCAATATTCAACACATGAAATTTTTTAACAAATATTTAATTACCCTGTAGAAATGTCCATCATGTGTGTGTGTGTGTGTGTGTGTGTGTGTGTGTGTGTGTGTATTTGCAATAAACTGACAATGTACAGTGAAAAACTAGTATCTAACTAGCCTAAGCTCTTTAGACTCTTAATGAGTCTTTTCCGAGGCAAATACAAAACACAGACAAAAAATAAAACACAAACACTGTTGTGTTTGCAAAACTTTACATGGCTGTTTCTACAGGAATTAAACCTTTAAATGTATTATGTTTCAGCTAGTTTTTTTTTCAACCTGTTGCGGATGCTGGAAAATATTTGTATTGACCTAGAAATCGATGAGCCATAACAACATCTGCTGTTTTATGTAAATTAAGTAAGCGAAAGTTATATTACAGATATTTCATTGTTATAGTAGTCATTATAAGCTATTAAGCGAATTCAGGGAATTGTTTAACAGAAAATGAATTGGCTGCAAAAGATAATTTTATTTGTGTATGACTGTCTTTTTCTAGTCTTCTTGGATTAAACCGCTTGGTTTCAATGTCCTAAGGTGACAACGTATCCAGTTAGATTCCTTTTCTTTCCTGGTTTCAGAACTCCAGTTAGGGTTGTAAGCAATTGCAACAAGTGTTATATCACTGAAAGAAGTATATATAATGCTTTATTTATAGAGGATGATTCATTAGCCATGGACTATTCTCCCTTGAAGCCCTCTTATGAAGAGTATAACAATGCAGATTATATGAAGATAGCAAAAATTACTGTTTACTAAATGCCATTATCTTTTTAGAAAAACATACATGCTCATGATATTTCTCCTTAAATACTCTAATATTTTTTCAGCAGATTTTAGATGTAGTGGAAGATTGTTCCATAGAACTGTGCCACAGTACTGGAAGCTCTTTTTAAATTGCTCTGTTCTTGGTTTTCGTGTTACAAGGTTTCCATGTGATATTGATCTCAACTGGTATTGTGTTGAAAAAGACCTGAATAAGTCCTGAAGATACTCTGGTGCAGTCCTATGTAGACATTTATATAAAAGAACTGCCATGTGAAAATCTATCCTGTCAAATATTGTGAGCCATTTGAGTTCTGTAAATAATGCTTTTGAGAGATAAATCCTTCCAAATTCAGATTTAGCACAGTTTCCCCATACATTTGAGCAATGATCCTTCATTGGAAGAATGCATGACTTGTAGCATAGATTTCCGTAGGTAAATATTTCTTGATTCTGCTGAGTTGGGCAATTTTGGATAACAGTGTTTTACAAAGCTTATCAATACGGTCATTCTATAATAAACTATTGTCTATGGACACACCTACAAGCCTTTCATGTTTGACATTTTCTAATGGATGATTATTTATTGCAAGAGACAGCTTTGGGTTCTCTGACTTATGTAGCTTTTGTTTTCCCTTGATTAATTACCATCCTATTTTATTATGCCCAGTTTTGGACTCTAATAAGGTCTGAATGTAATCTCATTTAAATAACTTCAGTATCAGAATTAGATGTATACAAGGTTGCATCGTTTCCAAACAAATCTGTATTTGTGAATTCATTATTTAATATTAAATCAGATAGGATGAGGAGAGGGACCCTGAATGATGAATAGTTTGAGTTTGAGAGCTTAAATTGCCAATGCTTACTTGTTTATATATATATATATATATATATATATATATATATATATATATATGTGTGTGTGTGTGTGTGTGTGTGTGTGTGTGTGTGTGTGCAGATTTATGGAAATGATCTCTGCAGAAAGGTGTCCTTCATGTAGATGTTTCATATGAAATGTTGCAGTGGAGTGGTGATATGTGGCCACTTACCTCCCAAGAGCACTACACCAGTCTAAAGTGTTGAACACATCAGTCTCCTTTGTATCATACAGGGCCACAATGTGGCTCAGCAGTCTTGTGACTGCAGCCTTAACGGTCTTGTGTGAGGTTGCATTGGTGATTTGATAAATTCCATTTTGAAGCCCCTGTTTGGTGTGACTGGCAAGAAGAATAATCTTATCTGTTGGATTCAGCTTTAACTTTGGCAAAAATCTGGAAAAGGAGTTGTGTCAGGTTGGAAATTTTTGGAAAATAAAGGGGCACTAAAAAGAGTTCTGTAACTTAAGTACTCTCAGACATCTTTTAAGGCTAATACAATCCATATGTTCTTAACTAAGAGCCACAAGTGGTTACCTTCATTTGCTTTGGGGTGTTTACTTTCTGCATAGAAAGAACGATCCTATGTTAACCAATCAAAAGAACCAAACAAATCACTTTGATATTCATAATTTAGTACTTGTAATTGTAAGACAATATAAAATAATTATAAATAATCATAAAATCACCAACAATTTAGTGATTTGTAAATTTACAAATAAAATTGTCATTTGTATTGATCCACATAAAAACTGGTACATTCAGTACATTGGTTTTGTAAGATTTACAATACAAAAGAACTGTGTTGTGTATTAAAAACTTCATATATTTCTTTTAAATAAAATGTTACTAATCCAATGTCCTGTTGATATTCATGTTTTGGTAGATAAATAACGTATATCCAATAACTTATTGTCAGAATTACTAGTAATTCAATCCTATGTGTCTTGTAATGTGTGGTACACCCAATTCTCATCAATTTCATCTTTTTCCTAGCAATACCACATTCTCAATGTGCGAATCATCAATAATTAAAAGAAGAATTAACAGAGAAGTGATACCAAATGGTTTTCTAAGCAGTTATGTCAAAATAAAGTTGGTTGAAAACTCTGAAATTTAGGTGTTCCTATATCACATAAATCTTTTAAATAAGTTCAAACAAAAAGATTTAAGCTTTAGAGCAATGCCTAAATTTGATTTTTTACAGTCTTCCTAGTTTATTATCTTTGAATGTGGTTCTCTAATGGAAATCCTAATTCAGTGTCCTTTTTAGACAGGAGTGTGACAGTTGAAAGAATTACAAACACTCTTAATCAACAAATCAAAGGCATGCCACTGTAAGTGAATTACTTCAGCTAAACAAATAAAATTCTACTAATATTCCAACAAAATGTTGAGGGGCACTGCACTGAGCTGTGCAAGTATTTTTATGCATTACTGACAAATCACAACTGACAATACCATAACGATAATCCTAAATCTGTCTTGACTCAAAGGATATGTGCCATACTGACAGACACCTGCATAGTTTTTACAGCATGATATATATAAATTAAATTTGTACTAACTTCATCATTTTGTCAGCTAATTTTCAGAATATTTTCACATTTCTACCAACATTGTATCTCTGTTAATATGGTAAATTTTCAAGAAAAGAACGTCAGTTTAAATGAAAATTTTATGCTAATGAGTATGCATGGTTCTCTTTCTTTTCGCAATCCACAAATTAGACATGCTTTGATAAAATTAATTATTTGAAGTCTGATACCATAAGACGGTGCTATCCAACCTTTTGGACACAATGGACCATTTAATTTCTTTTCTTGAAACCAAAGGCAGCAGCAGAAACTTTAAGGCAACAACTATACAAATCATTCACAATTGTTTACTTGGTTAAGAAGATATACTATGAAAGTAGGCCATTGACGTTTTTACATAAATGCACCAAAAAGTTCTTGAGCTCTGGTGGGCCATTTAAAATCAGTCCATGGGCCGAATGTTGTAAATTATCAAAATTCAAATTAAGTGTACTTACTCATTATTAACAGCCTCATCTGATTTGCTCTGTACCAGAAATGCCAGCATTTTGTCCATGCCATTATGCCATGCAATGTTCCAGGTCATTCTGAGCATCTCTGCAGGGGCACCATGAAGAAGAGGGTCTGGCTGTGGCTGTGATGGAAGTTTATGGGGACTGGTCTCCTGATGAAATGAGGGTCTAAAGGGTAGCCTGTACCTAAAACCATTTAATTCTCTAGTGAATTTTATTATACAGAGTACAGGAGAGTAAATTGTTTTAGATTTGTTAAACCTGGACAATATATACATTTTTGAGAACAGCTGGAAAAAACTTTTAATTGAAAATTTGTCAAATCATGTTGTGCGAGAAATGACAGTGCCATAATTTTATTCACAAGCTGATAGTAACCCCTCTGATAAGTCTGTAAATTAAAACTTTATGGACATGAGAATAATTAACATTTCTGCCAAAATAATTTATCTGTGATAGAGTATCACACAAATTTTTGTGCACCAGAACCCTTTCTGTATGGAGTTATCACACTCCTATTTTCAAAGATGCCTCACATATTCAACTGTATAGCAATGACGCTGTACTGCCACACGTGATTATTTGCTGGATAAACCTTACCTTTTCTTTAAGACAGCTGGGACAGAAAATGGTGTTGAATGATTGCCTCCCCTGAAAGTAAATTAGAAATCCAATAATTGGTTCCTGCATACTCACACTTACCTAAATTAGTTTTAATAACAAGTTTATGATTAACAGCATATTATCTGCCAGCCCAATGTTAAACAGTTCTCTATGTAGACAGATGAAAATTTTGTGCTGAAACCACTTTCTTGCTTTGACCATTTGATTCCAAAAGCCAAAGGGTTCTTTTTTACCCTAAGTGCAAGCCAAGCACAATGTTTATTAACTGTTGCTGATGGCAAACATCAAATTAGTATATGTATTTTTCGTATTTAAGATGCACTGACCATAACATTTGACCCCAAATAAAGTGTTTCTCCATAATTAAGGTGAGAATTATCCACAAGGTGTGGTGACATACTTGGTAGAACTTGAGCTACTAAGCTACTGTGCCAAAATTATTTATCTGATTAGAGTTATAGTGAACATAACCTCTGAGCTATAAATCTAAGCCATGACCAACACTGATAACTGATGAAGCAAGAAAACTCAAAATATGAAGCTGAAAAATCACAACTGATAACAGACATTTGATCTACAGATGAACAAAAACATAATAACGTAATACTCTTTGCCTTATAGAAGAGGTAAAAAAAATGTGTACATTGTGCTTACTCAGAAATGATTACTAAGTAAGCAGGTTTATGCATGTTCATGTACAAGGAATATGCAAACAGCCTCAAGTGACATGATAGTGTAGGAGATTTTTACCCATTTTTTGCAATGATGAATAAACAGTAATCAATTTGTGAAACAATAGCAACTCCTTTAAACAATCTGTGAATTTAAATACCAAGGAAAATTTTCTTTTTTGCACAACTCTGAAAATAAATGAATTCAGAGTTACAGAATGAAAGTAAAACTCACCCTTTGTCAAATTTTGCCAACTCATCAAAGAGAAGCAGCATGAAGACATGGGAGATCTCATAGCAGGTTCTCTGATCTTTACTGTTTAAAAGAGCAACTGAAACAAAGATCAGATATTTTGTTGAGTCTGCCATAAATTATTACCACATTTATTCTTCAACTCAACTAATGTTATGTGCAATTTGTTTAAAACCATATCTTTTGACTCTGTTCATTTTTATTCATTTGTATCAAGAAATTTCTTTTCTTTTAAGCATGTAACTCATACTCAATCTTTAAGTCAAGAACTTGTATTATCATTGCATTTCTCAACACTGGTGTGTGCATTTAACATGAAAACAAATTCCTGTAGACTATTGCAATTAATTTCAACCATAACAAGATAAGTAACAAAAGTTTGTTAGCTCTCAAATTCATAATTGCATATTAGTGGCACTTTTTAAAAACATATTTCAGATTCATTTATCAAAGCAGAACTGAACCCACTGACACAAGCATAAATTTGGTTCAATTTATCCCTCCAGTTCTATAGTAACTGCTCCAATGGCCTAGTGGTTAAAGCGTCCAACGCGAAAGAGGGATGTCGTGAATTCGATCTCCATCCGAGTCATACCAAAGATTTACAAAAATAGTACTAACAGCTGCCTCACTTGACGCTCTGCATTAAGAGGTTAGTGTTAGGACTGGTCGGCCTGGTGTCAGGATATTATGACTGATGCTACATACTACTAGGGCCTAACCGAGTAGATAATTTTCGCCAAGTACCAAATCCAAGTATTTGGATGTACTATTTGCCGGATCCAGGCACAAACCGAGTAGTAGGTGCTACTCTGGAGAGTACCGTTTGTTTCATTATCATATGCGAAGCCTAAACTTTTCGTATACCGTATATATCGCCTATAAGATGAAATTTTTTATTATAAACTATAATTATTATATATTAAAAACTTTTTTTTTTAAAGTTTGATAGTTATTGAATTATTTTACTTGTAACCATTCGTGCGCGTATTATTTGCCGAGGCGAATACTTCCAAATAGTACCAAAAACCGGATATTCGGCCAAAGCGAATGTCCGAGGCAATTTCCGGTTAGGCCCTACACACTACATGTCTGAGGCATGATGCCCCAGTGCTAGACATCACTATAAACTGCCTCACTGCAGACATCGTAGCGATATGACTGAACAATTGTTAAAGCTACGTTAAGAATCCTAATCAAACAAACAAACTATGTTACAGTGGTTAGTGAAAGGCTGATTGAATAGTCACCTGTAACTAACCAGCAATCTGAATCTGGTTGATGCACTATGACAAATGGGAAGAATCTATAATTTCTTTTACCAACTACAATATATTCTTAGTTTGATATTACCATTTATCTTTAAGTAAAGAATAGATTTTAGCATGTGATGGAAATTAAGTGTCTTCCACTTTTTTTATCAGAATCCTCTGGTTCATTATACCATTTCAACAATGAAAGAAACAATTTACTTTAAAGCAAATAAGTGAATGACATGTAACCCATGAATAAATATTTTACACATACAAACTAAGAATCATTTTCAAAATTTTATGTTGTCCAAGTTTTCATTTAGAGAAAACATATATATGAGTAGGAGCCATATAAGAACATTCACAGAGTATAAGCCATATATGACCATCAACATAGTATGAGCTATATTTGAACATCAACATAGTATGAGCTATATTTGAACATCAACATAGTATGAGCTATATATGACCATCAACATAGTATGAGCTATATTTGAACATCAACATAGTATGAGCTACATTTGAACATCAGCAGAGTATGATCCATAATGAACATCAGCAGAGTTTGAGCCATATATGAACATTAACATAGTAAGAGCCACATATGAACATCAAAAGAATATGAGCTATATATGAACATCAACATATCATGAGCCATATATGAACATCAATATAGTATGAGCCATATATGAACATTAACAGTATGAGCCATATATGAACATCAATATAGTATGAGCCATATATGAACATCAATATAGTATGAGCCATATATAAACATAAACATAGAGTGAGCCATATATGAACATAAACAGAGTATGAGCCATATATGGACATCAACACAGTATGAGCCACATATGAGCATCAACATATTATGAGCCATATATGAACATCAACATAGAGTGAGCCATATATGAACATTAACAGAGTGTGAGCCATATATGAACATTAACAGAGTATGAGCCATATATGAACATCAATATAGTATGAGCCATATATGAACATCAACATAGTATGAGCCACATATGAACATAAACATAGAGTGAGCCATATATGAACATAAACAGAGTATGAGCCATATATGGACATCAACATAGTATGAGCCACATATGAGCATCAACATATTATGAGCCATATATGAACATCAACAGAGAATGAGCTATATATGAACATTAACAGAGTGTGAGCCATATATGAACATTAACAGAGTATGAGCCATATATGAACATCAACATAGTGTGAGCCATATATGAACATGAAAAGAGTATGAGCCATATATGAACATTACCAACATATGAGCCACATATGAACATTAACAACGTATGAGCCAGATGTGAACATTAACAGAGTATGAGCCATATATGAACATTATTACATGCACCTTCTGTTATAAATTTATTCTGGATTCCTGTATTGCAGCATTCATAATGGCCATAACTCAATTTTTAACAATCGGCTAGAGTAATAAAAACTACTGTTTGATATACAAAATTGATTCTTCAACAATACTTACCCAATCTTAATCTGTTAAGCAAACATCCACTGCCTGGCAAATCTAGCCATTTTAAGCTAAAATAAATGTTCACCAATCTTATTTTGGCTTGTTTAAGCAAACAAATTACCAAAAAGTCATCTGCATACTGACACATATGTTAGATGAGAGTAACCTCCCCTTAGAAGGGATTAGTGACGAATCCAGTCAATCTTGTTCCTACTGGGGTGGATATGCATGATCTTCAAAGGAAAACTTGGAAGGGTGTACATCTGATCATATATTAGGAAAATTGGCAAAAGGTGGTGTTAGTTACAGCCCCTTACCACAGAGTTGGTCCTGGCTATGGTCTCTTTGCATAAGTGAAGAAGCTTTTAGTATCACGAAAAATCAGTCCAGGGATAGCACATCAACTCTGAGAAAAATATTTATGGAAGGTAATCCATATTATTACAAGGCAAATCATATGACTTGGAAAGGTAGACTGTTGTTCTATTCGAGTCACACCACATTTGAAAACATTGGAATGAACATCTCTAAGCTAAAAATTGAATTGTCACTTGTGACCTTTACTTCATCATTAAATTATGTCAGCTATGGAGCAGTTGTACTCAGATAATATGCTGGTGTCAACTGCCCTAAGCTCATGAGCCTGTATACAAAAGAAATTCATCTGGTCATGGTTTACTGGTAGTTCCTTGAAGGCTGAGCAAATAACCCAATGGATTCAAGATAACAGAACCTAAGCAGAAATATCTTCTTTCTTTGACTGTGAAGAATAAACAATACCTCCCTCTACTGATTAGCTCAGTCTACACTTCATTTAGAAATTCAATGCCCTGAAATGGGTCCTGTAGATACCCTTGGGAAGATGAGGGTCATTTTAGAACAGTGAACTGAGTTCCCATGAAATAAGCCTGTGTTTAGCAATTAAGGATGGTACTTTCATGAAAGAAACTGACCCATTGTGGTGGAACCAAATATAGTTTGGTTTAAACAATAAATCCCAATGATTCCTCCTGCTAATGAGACTAAGAAGTAGCTCTTGTGAAATAAGAGAGGCTCTAAAAGATGCCTTGTTAAACCATGTCAGAATCCATGGTAGATTCCAGTGGAGGCAAAGAGCCAAAATATTTGATCAAGATGTGATGAATCTGTTTAAAAGAACAGTGAGATTTTTGTTTTGGTCTAAGTTCTTCTTTCCATGAAGACAAAATATGATGAAACAGCAGCTTCTGATAGTGAACTGCACTAACTTCTGGAAAGGTCAAACGAGGATGTTTTGCCGTTAGTGGTACCAAGGCATTTAAGGCATTTGCAAGAGTTTTGAAAATCAGAGGGTAAGGTAATAGTTATATGCATTGGTACCATTCTGGTTCAGAAAAAGAGCATCAACTGTCAGGCCTTCAGACTGGCTGCAGATTTTTACTGAAGACCAAGGAGTGAATGGACGATTCTGTGTGAATCATCTAGTTCCTTCAGGGTAGTAAATCCACTCTGATAATGTGGGTGCCTGGGGTGTGGTAGACTTGAATGTGGATTTGCTGATGATGAAAGAACCTGAGAAATAGAAGGCAGAGGATTGTTAACTTGTTTCCAACTTTTCTTCGATAAAAATGATAATGATCTGTTGGACAGAATGAGAATGCATTTTACAACTAACAACTCCTGCCATTACTGAAAAACAATTACTATTGCCTTCATCTCCAGCAGATATGCTGCATTCATGAAGGACTGAAACCCTGCTTCCATCTCTAAAGATTGACACTAAATCCAGTATAGCTGGTATGTGTGCAGATAATTATTTCTGGCTGTTGATCTTGCAGAAGGACACATAATGTAAGCCAAGAGAGGTCCTCCAAATTGCTGAGATTAGACTTCATGTAGCTCAAGGGCTTTAGGATTTGATCAGTTGGTCCAGAGGGCAAAGTTTCAGCCACCAATGAAACAGGACAAAGATCTGCAACAGTTTCATGAACAAGCATCCCAAGATAAAGAGATCTGTGGCTGCACTGAGAAGACCCAAATGGCATCGATTTGACTCCAAAAGAAGAGAGGACAATAACATGATGAATTTTAAATATGTTTCCATGGACGACAAACTCAGCTTAAGAAAATTCTTAACCCCATGCCCATTTAAATGAAATGCTGAGATAGAGTGAGATTTGATTTCTTAACACATTAACTCATGCAGGTTTTTGCTGTTTTCACATGAAATGCGAGTAGGAAACAAACTTTGGGGACTATTTCTGAATATATCCTAATACATCAATTTCCAAGCAATATTCCATTAGACAGGAGGTGAAAAAACAGATTTTTTTGTTGTTGCTATCACTGTAGAGCTACATCCGTTAAACAAAAGACTCTTTATTCAAAATGTCTGCCTGATCCTACTTTATGCACAGATTCATCTGTCTGTGTGCACTTCAGACCGGTCCGAAATCGATCTGAAGCCATAAAGTCTAAATTCTGGACACAAATTCAGAATCCGACCATGGCGATTTTTGGGTGAAAAAAAAAACAGGTCCATAAACTTAGGTTTTTCCCTCTGTATTTTGTAGTGCAACTAAAATGTCCAGATTATTTGCTATCATTGTAGAGCTACATCTGTCTAGCTTTCTATAATACCACCCACGTTAGTGTATCATGCATGACCTTGACGCTACAGACCCTGGAAGTAGGCTACTACCTCATGCCCCGTAAAGTCGTCGCTAGGGGTTAACAATTTTTTTTTAAAAAATTGATCATTGTCTCGGAATGGCTAAATTTGTAACTCCATGTGCAGTGTTGATGCACAAGTGATTAAATACGCAAGGAATATTCAAATTTTGAGGTATCATGAAAAGTGACTGTTTAACACATTAACCCCTGGAGGTTTTTGCTGTTTTCAAATGAAATGCGAGTAGGAAACAAACTTTGGGGACTATTTCTGAATACATACTAATATATCAATTTCCAAGCAATATTCCGTTAGACAAGCTAGTTGTGCTAAAGAAAATAATTTTCACTGGTTAGTTTGCTGGCGCATGAACAGAAGGTGAAAAAACAGAATTTTTTTTTTTTTTTTTTTTTTTTTGTTGAACCCATAATTTTCGTATGGAGAAGACTCTTTATTCAAAATGTCCACCTTATCCTACTTTTTGCACAGGTTCACCTGTCTGTGTGTGCTTCAGACCAGTCTGCCGTTGATCTGAGGCCATAAAGTCTAAAATCTGGACACAAATTCAGAATCCGACCATGGGTGATATTTGGGTGAAGAAAAACGGGTCCAAAAACTTTGGTTTTTCCCTCTGTATTTTGTAGTGCAACTAAAATGACCAGATTATTTGCTATCATTGTAGAGCTACATCTGTCTAGCTTTCTTTAATACCACCCACGTTAGTGTATCATGCATGACCTAAAGTCGTCGCTAGGGGTTAATGTATTAATGTTGACATGGGATCCAAACTAAAGTGCAAAACAAGGAATTTCATGCCTGATATATCTGAATGCTCATCTAGTTTTTCTAGTATGTCATCCAGGTAGCATGGTGTCATGAACATGAAGGTGACTGATGGTTGACTGTCCATGTCTCTTGTACCATGGGCAAGAAGGTGACTGATGGTTGACTGTTCATGTCTCTTGTACCATGGGCAAGAAGGTGACTGATGGTTGACTGTTCATGTCTCTTGTACCATGGGCAAGAAGGTGACTGATGGTTGACTGTCCATGTCTCTTGTACCATGGGCAAGAAGATGACTGATGGCTGACTGTCCATGTCTCTTGTACCATGGGCAAGAAGGTGACTGATGGTAGACTGTCTGTGTCTCTTGTACCATGGGCAAGAGGTGACTGATGGTTGACTGTCCATGTGTCTGGTACTATGGACCGAGATTGAGACTAAAATGGAGCTAGTACAAGTGTCTCTGTATGCAAATCTCAAAAATATCCAGTAAGACCTGTAAATGGAAGTTAGAATGGCTTGCATTTTGAGGGTCCAAGTGGACTCAAATCTCCTTTTTGAATGTCACTGAGAACTGATTTCAGCATCTCTATTCTGTGACTTGCCACAGCATGCAATTGGCCAAGTGAACTATGAACAGTGCATGTTAAATACAATTTAGTTTGTGTTGTAAATAATCACTGGCACCTTTTTCTCAATAAGAAAATTTACTTTCTTTTCCTGAATATTGGCTTGTTATATTTCTCTGGGAATATCTGAAACAAAAAGAACCCTTGAAAGCAAGGAATGGTTACTGAACATGAACAAAAGGCCATCCATGACAATACATAAAGCTTAGACTAGTCAAAGCTGAAATTCTCTTATTCCATGTTAAAATGTTTTAGTCTTCCCCCAATGAGTATGCAGGAAAATCGGCAGCTTGAGCCTGACATCATATTCTACAGGAAGTCTGTCTGGGAGAAAGGCATGTTAAAACTGACCCTTGTCTCCCTATGCTTAGTCATGGGCAGCTGTTGGAAACTGGAACCTCATCAAAGATAAGGTCTTGGAGATGGATTTCCCTATCTAACATTCCTAAGTCTTTCATCTCTGGTCTCTCTCAAGAAATATGAGCTAGACTCATGGACTCTGATCCTTTGCTTCTTCATTTGTTCCCTGACCTCTATGTGACAGTGGAATACGAGTCTGGAAGTTAGCTGTTGCAATCTGACAAAGGCCTAATGACAGTCTTGCAGTAGCATGAATATGCATAGGAATGTTTCCACAAATTGGGGATTAACAGAATCAGCAATGGCATTAACATTTAAGTGAGCTGCCCTGTTGAGTATACAGGCTATACACAAGAGGGTCTCCCAGACATGCATGTAGGCAGGGCTCTCAATGGGAAAAAAAAAAGCTGCTATTGAGTGCACACATCACTTGTACTGCAAACATGCTTTATGTGATTGTGAATAAAAAGTTTCAAAAAAGACCCACTTGGCAAAATTTGGCATAGTTTACAATTTCAAGCATAATCCATAAATGATTGGTCATTTGGTCATCTATTTTTGAAGCATACAAAGCTAGAACTAATGCCCAAAATACCCTCAAAATAAAACTTTGATTACTATATATATATATATATATATATATATATATATATATATATATATATATATATATATATATAATGCTAAAAAAGTAAAGCTAAAGTGAGAATACATTTTAAAAACTCTAGCATTTCTACCTAAATCTTTGAAATGTTAAGGAATCTAAAAAAGTGTATGAACTTCTACAATAACATGGGGCAGACACTCTTGTCATTATATCAAATGCAAACTAAACTTTCTAAAGATATCTCGAATGATTTAGGAGATATTAGATGCAGAAGAGTGTGACAGATGTACAAACATATGAGTAGACAACATTTTTAATACAAAAAGGGATAACTCTTAAAAGACTGACTCCATATTTTACTGGACAACAGCATGTCAAGTTTCATGAAGACAACTTATATAATTCAGGAGTTGCCAAGTAAACAAATGTGTTACACACAGACAGACAAACTGACTCCATCCAATATAATCCCCAGATTTGTGAGCAGTGACTCTGAGTACAACACAGGGCTTGTAATACTCTTACCTCTAAGTAATGTGTAGTATATCATGGAATCATGAGCAAACTTGTGCCTCTGAGAGTAGTCATGGTGAATCAGGTGTCGCAGGATTGTCACACATGCTGGCAGGTAGGGAACATAGTTATTCTGCAAAAGAAACATCAACACTAAATGGTTGATTTGTTTTACACATTTTCAACACAAACTGACTACCGGTACATCAATTTGAGGAAATCATAGTTAAAACCCTTACCCAAAGATACACCAAGGCTGCCAAACCAGGCCTGTCTGGGCTGGTATCAAACAATCAATTTTTGGATAACAAGTTCAGTGCTATAAAAACATGTTACTCTTGCTCCCATTTCTGACTTGATAAAGATAAATGAAGGATTCTGGTGAATCAAAATAATCAAATGTTCAAATACTGAAAAGTCAAATTCAAATAAGGTGATGCCTGCTAGGATGTAGAGGCATACTCTCCTATCTGCTGGTCCTGTCACTTCTGGTACCTGACTGGTTTCATTATCTTTGGAACTCATCAGAGGGAAATGTTCTCATTGATTCAATTTTTCAACTCACTGTGTCTTGTCAGTGAAAAGTTTATATACCCCTATGCACCTGATGCCACTAGTGTGGCTGATGCAGCCACATTTTCAGTCATTTGACAACTATTTTCATTGTCATGACTTATTGTTGCAGCCAATGTAACTTTTTCAGACTACATTGATGCATCTGGGTTCTGACTTGCATACCTGTCATGCAGCTGGGTTCTACTTAACTAGCAGTAGAAACACAAAAACAAATATATTTCTACATAAAAATATCAGTAAATATGAACTCTTCTGAAACAATACCATGTGCTGTGTATTCTATATTATGTAGATACAAGATCATATATTTGTATTGTAAAATATTAGACTATATTATATAGATACAAGATCGCTTGTATTGTAAAATATTAGACTATATTATGTAGATACAAGATCATATGTTTGTATTGTAAAATATTAGACTATATTATATAGATACAAGATCATAGGCTTGTATTGTAAAATATCAGACTATATTATGTAGATACAAGATCATATGCTTGTATTGTAAAATATTAGACTGCCATGGTATTATATAGGTGTTTTATTTCTGTGTCCACCGGGTATCATATTGTTTATATAATATACATGTATATCAAATGTGGTGGGATGATGAGATTATCCACAGGATTAATAAGCAGACAAATTGTAAATTTATTGAATGGATCCTTGAATGGCGATTCTGTTCCCCAAAGCTGTCTGGGGAAGACACAGGCCTAATCACGTAAAAATGTCTCGGCTAGCGTTACATTCCAGGACACTGTAGGACTCATTATATCCTCAAATGACTATCCTTAATAAAAGAAGTGTGTTTTTAATATCAGACACGGTTGAATGTAGCTGGATTGGATCACAAATTGTACCTGTATCTACAATAACTCCGTTTTGGGTCTATCATGTTCAACGTTCCCTCTAAGCGAATGGTACATGTGTGCGCAGTGCTTGCTGCATTGTGCACGCATTATGAAGAAAAGCAAAATTTAATGTTGCATTGAGCAAAATTTAATGTTGGATTGACAATTCAGCTGCGTGGGGATGCCTGAGCAGCTGCGTGTGCTGTGCACTCACAGCTTAGAAGAAACATTGATCATGTTATGTTACAAAATATACCCTCAAAATAAATCTCTATTGGTTCAATGTGATCAAAATTTGTATATTTAACCTTGATATATCACTTTTTATCATCTAAAATGACAGAGCCTAGACATTTTGATTAAAAATCAAGACATTCACAACACAAAATAAAAGTTGTATATTTTGTAGTTTTTATTTTTAAAAAATACATGTGATATGCCCTACTGTATTAAAATGTGAAAAGTATAATGTGACTGTCACAGTCATGCCTGCAAATATTTCCACAAGAACATAATTCCCATCTTGCTAAGTGTTGGTTGCAGTTTTATAATACATTTTCATTTGGCCTGCATTGTATAATGATGTTCATTAGTCTTTTATATAAAATCCAGTAAAGAAAGTAGAATTAAACAATGTTAAAAGGCATGCAAATCCTATTGACATAGTGGTCACAGATGCGTCTTACATCAAATCCTAGTGACATAGTGGTCACAGATGTGTTTTACATCAAATCTTAGTGACATAATGGTCACAGATGTGTCTTACATTAACTCATTTCAATTGAATCATTAAAGAACCCCGTAAGTACATGTAACTTAATTTAAGTATCAAATATTAATCAGTAGTTTATTATAAATGAGATTAACAATGGCAAAGGAACCCAGTAAAAGATGTACATGTGGAACCCCGCTATAATGCGATAATCGGGGTCCATGAAATTGGATCGCGTTAAAAGCGGGGTCAAGAACTAAATCATAACACGCAGTACTGTAATGATCACACGCCACTGGTATAAAGTTTTTTTCCCAGATGTACGCATGTACAATTTCCAGTTAACAAAGCCGACACTGTTTACTAGTCAAATGATTTCTTCTAATAACACCGCCAAGCCCAGAAAATATATTAGCGGCTTTCATTTTTTTTTGATGTTTATTAAATTGTGATAATCTTGTATCAACCACCACATTGTCGGCTGCTTTGTTGTTTATGCAGTTCAAGAACACGTGTCTTTACTCTTGGATTAATACTAAGTTATATTTCCGATGTTTCTTTAGGCATAACAATTCAAGGACCTGGTGAAATTAACACATTTCAGAAGCCACGTTTTACACACAATTTCTCGCACTTTATCATATTATATATTGTATTATATTAGAATTCATCCACGATCTCTTCCCCAAAATCATAATAAATGTTTTTTGCGCAAAGTGCATTGAACGACTTCGTTTGTGAACTTGCTTTTCCGTAACGGTAAAATATTTATTAAGAAAAAGAAGGGGGAAATTAATAACCATTTCATAAGCAAACCCAATACACATGTAAAACCCGAGAACTAAGTGCAGTAGGCCTGCAATGGTCACAAGTCACTTTTACAATTGTTTTTAAAGATGAACGGATGTCAATTTCATAAACTCTCAATTTCCAGCTAGTGAAGCAAACATTATTTACTAATCAACTGATTGCGTATAATAACACCGCCAAGCCCAGAAAACATGTTGGCGGCTTTCGTTTTTGATGTGAGAAGCTTTTATCAACCACCGCATTGTCTGTTGCTTGGTTGTGTGTGCAGTTAAAGAAGAAACGCATGTCGGCTATTGTTAGAGCAATGATTGTATACAGAATTAACCACAAAGACCACATCATGTTTATTTTGGCATAACACTTCAAGAAGAAAAAAAGTTCTGTGCAAATAAATATAGGAAATTTCGGGAGCCATGCCACGACCGCGTTATATCCGAATTCGCGTTATGACTGGGCGCGTTATAGCGGGGTTCCACTGTACTTGGGGCATGAAAAGCTTAGTTCCACAGAAAAAGTTCATTTTGGAAAATGAGTTTCAAAGCTTGTAGATAACAAGCAAATACGAACTTGAAGGTCTGCTCAAGGATGAGCATAAGTTCTGCTCACAGCCTCAATAAAGGTCTTTAACAAATAGAACAATTAAAAAGAATTTCAAAATTATTATTACTCTTAAAATGTTTCACTCTATTCTGTTTTTTTTTTTAAAATCTGGTTTTTTTTATCTACTATAGCAAAATATTGTAGCACATGCAAACAGCAGTAATGTAATATAAGCTGATTATGCTAATACATATGTGATCTATGTAATGTTTTAAACAATCTTCCAGAGATTGGATATATTGAAAATAAAGGTAATTTTATCAGAAAAGCAAAAGATCTCATTGCAAACAGATTTTTACTGGCAATAATATTCCAAAGACGTTTATTAAACAAGTATTTAAACTTGTGAACTCCCCTTCCCCAGTGCCAATGTCCATCCATTTTTATTTTGTTCTTAACAGCACCCTCAATAACTTGCACAATCTCTCATGCCAATGCCTATGTTTTTTGTACTCCAATATGTGCAAGTTCTTGATGGAGAGGTGTATTTATGAAACCCACTTATTATGTTTCAGCAAATGTGATTGATAATACACTTTTAATGATTAAAAATAAAACTTACAATTGTTTATCTTCATTATCCACATAAATGTTATAATTGTAATTGATGAATGAAACATAGTTTGCTGAATTAGAACTGCATGTAATGGCAAAGACATTATGACTGAATGTAAAAAACGGCATACCCACTGTTGCACAATCCTGCCAAGAATATTTGGAAAATTCTTTTTTAATAACTGGTTAATCAATGAAGGCATATCATTGCTCAGTTGCAAAAAGTCTCAAAGCAAAAGCTTGATTATGACAATTAATCAATAAGTCGAGTGCTTATATGATAAGACTGTACTCTGTTAATACTTATAAACATTACAGGATTCATTAGGCTCATGACAAACTGTTCTAGACTCACAAATGATCTATTTATTTTCAGTTAGTATTACTAAGCAAATAAGGTAGTAAAGGGGTTAAATGTATACCATGCATTTTGGTATCAAGGATTTCTTTCAGTGTGTGTTTTTGGTGTGAATGTCTGTGTATGTGCATGTGTGTGTGTGCCTTCCTCCTAAATATACGGTAATTATATACTCAAACAGACTTACTGTAGTGCTATCTCCATCCTTGTGGATTCCTAATTGAATGTGCTCCATTATTTTCTCAAGACCTCCATCACGCCTGAAGGCTGTGTGCAGAGTGGGGTCTTTAGAAATAGAAACATAAAGCAATACATCTATCACAATGTTTTACAAAACTTGGTTATACAGGACCATAGTTAATAAGTACCTATTTCATAAAATAATCTTAGCTTAAATATAAAAACTATGCAATTATCAAACTGAGATGGAACTTACTTAATTCTACTTCAAGAATTACATAAATAGTAAGATTCCCTGTCCTTCTTATTAAACTATGGTATGTTGTTTGTGTTATATTTTTATATTGCTCTCTAACAGCTGTCTATTTAACATACATGGAACTTCACTGTCTTATGTCAGAAATTCCTAAACTTTCAATGTAAATTACATATAATTTCCATGCTTCATATTTTTCCCTCATTATGTCCCATCAAAATAATTTTAGGGCATATAGTTTTACCTTTGTCTACCTGCATGTTTGTCTGTATCACCTTGGTACAGTTTTGCAATTAGGTCAGTTTTCAGGAAATGGGGTAGAGGCTTTTGCTTTGACTTTTAAACTGAGAAGATCTTATGATATCATTCAGTCTGCAGCAAACGAAGCAAGAAGCAACATGTCACTATTGACCATGCTAGCGATGGAAATCATCCCACAGCAAGCACTCCAAGCAATATTTGGCCTTGGGCTGCTTGAGGCAACAAACTGGAACCTTAGAGCAGCATGAAAAAGAACTTCCCTGCTGCTAATTTGGGATAAAGAAGATAAACAAAAGGATTACAAAGGGGAACCTAAGTACAGAGGTAATAGAGGCAGACAACAGCGGTGGCGGGAAACCGAACCGGGCCACAGCACACCCACCCCTAAACCAGCAGTTCAAGAAGCACCAAGCCCCAAGACTCCCACAGTGGAGTCTGCTGTACACGAGGGGCTTCAAGGGGCTTCAAGACCAGAAAGCGGCGCTGTCACAACAACTACAGGTGATTTTCTTTGAAAGGGAGACGGCGGAGGTGGCCACGTCACCAATTATAGAACCTGTACCAGAAACCTCACCACCACCTCCACCACCCCCAACAAAGAAAGGCAAAAGGAAGGGGAAAAAGGTGGCGATAACGACATCCACCCCCACCCCCACTCATCCGCCAGGTTTGGCAGTAAACCTGGACAAAAAGTTAGAGGAAACTACCACCACCACCACTACCACTCCAAAGGAAAAATGGGAGACTCCGATGAGAACGGTGAGAATTCCAGAAAAAAACAAGGAGGAATTAATGGGGAAGTTATGCAGCGAACTAGGACTGAACCAACTCTTAAAGGATAAGAGAAAAGCAGCTGGGTTTTTATCTGCAGTAACCTACATAGGCTTCTGGTCGCTGCAGACTTCGCAACCAAGACTTCAGCAATGGCATTTCGCCACTACTTTACTCACCCGGCACTACTATGAGGCCTTCGAGGAGCGACCCCTACAACATCTAATCGATGCAGCAAACTACATCGCCTCCCGTCACGGAATTTATTTTCCAAGAAGTACACGGGAGGAGGGGAGAACCACCGCCAAATTGGTGAAGATTGAGGAAAAGCATGGTACTTTTTCCTATGATGAGTACTAGTCCTTTTAAATGCTTTCAATCACTGCCATTTATTTGTTAATAGGGCTCTCAATTGGCTAGAGAGCCCTCTTTGAACAAGCTCTTTTGAAAATATGCGATTTTTTCAAAATACTGCATCAAAATTCACAAGCTATTCCAACCTAACAGTGACAACTTTATATGTCGCATAGACATTTTAGCTTAAAAATTGTTAGGGACTTATTTTATGTACACCATGTACTAGTAATATTCGACGTTAAGTGTTAGGAAAATTTTACAACTTATAGAATTTGACTCAATTGCATAGGTGGCTGACACATTATTGGTTTTATTTTGTCCATTAGTAAAACCGGACTGAATTTGAAATAAGTATGGCTAGGGCGTTCCAGGGCGTAAACAACATCCATCTACGACATTGGCTGGCTGACCTCCGGGACCTTTTCCTCCTTTTCCTCGTCCAGAGCCCATCAATATAGCGATATGAGAAGACTATTTTTCTCTCGCTATTTGGTGCCATTGCACCTCTATGTAACAAACTCACCTATTGGTTGATAGGGTTGAGTGTGTGTTGGGTCTATTCCCACTCACCCAGGGCCTTTCACTCATGTCATTAGCCACTTTTTAGTGGTATGACATGACAGCCAATTAAAAAGCGCACTATGTGCATTAAATGCCCGTGGGGATGTGGCACCATTCCTTCCCCACGGGAAACCGACCACCATTAAAAATACGGTGGTTTAAACTAGTGATCACATGACCCCTCGTGGCCAGCATCACTATAATTCAACTATTCATTCATTCTTATGATATTTTGCACTTTTTCAACAACACATTCCTTCATTGGCAATTTGTAGTTATTACATGAAATACTCAGTGTTGACAAAGAATGGACTTCGTCATGTCACAGATTGGTTTATTTTGGTATCCTTTCAAATACATTTAGTAACCTATGAAAGATAGACCACTACAGCTGGGATTATTCTAAGATAAAATGCTTCCATGTCAATGCAAACTAAGTGGTTCATATCTAAATTTAGATGTTTTGTTTGGCTGTGCTTTTCATTGGGCAAAGTTTTACCATGGACTAATTGGGAAAGAGTAATTCTTTATTTGTGGTTGTCAAAGTAGTGTTGTACATGTCAAGTCAGTGTGTCATATGGTCTCATACAGTTTGATTGACCTGGAAACAGCATCTTAAGCCAGCATATTATGATCATCTGTTAAACATAATTATGCTGGCCAAGTGGTCTCAGCTTTGGGGGTGGGTGGGAGTATAATGGTTAATGGTACCATCACCCCTACGAATCCAAGTGTGATTGAAATGTTGTTCCAAGTTCAGCTTTAATAAATACATGCATGTAATTTGGAGGAAAATGAACGGCATTCTGACACTAGCTAATGTATTATTTTGATTTTGTGCTGACTTGTGCTGAACAATGCTGTGCTTCTCTACATTTAGCATTTGTCATATTGATAGCTAGTGGAGGTAATAATTGCCAATATTTATCACTGTCATAGAACCTAACATTGAAAGAACAAATTGCAGTATGGATAAATGAATTACTTACCTCTTTTTATGGATTAAAGTTTGGTACTTTATCAGCATGTTGGAACAAATGACAATGTGTTGAATTTAAAATCAACAAATATTGAAGACATATCTAGCTGGAAACTCCATTATGCGGCCGCTCATAAGGAATAAGTTTGGCATGTTATGCACTAATATGCCAGCAACTGGCTGCATGAGAGGGGCTGCTGTTCTTGTACTTATCTTGTGCCTTTCCAAAACGTGGTTCAGATAAGCCCAGTAAATGTACAAATGTAACATATTTACAGTTTTAACTCTTTTAACTTTAACATCACTTGTAAAACTTTTATAAATGTTTGTAATATTCTTAAAATCCTCTATTACCAAGACTTTTTTAGGAAGAACAATTAGGATTGTAAAGAAGTAACCATGCTGTTCAATGGACATATCTACTCATTCTACTCAAATCCAAGAGGTCTATTTTGACTGATGCTAACTCCAATAGAGTCTTTTGGTAGGAAACTTGCCTTGTAGTATTATGGCCAGTTGATCCACAGCTGATTTCTTGACACCAGGATCCACAGACAAGGACGTGAAAATCTCGTACACCTTTCTCAGCCCATCCACCTACATTAATAGTTTACAAGACAACTACTTTTAAAATTTTTGCTACAGTCCTCAAATATTAGATAAATGTATTGGCAGGATTTCAAAGTTTCATTCATTATATACATGGTGTGAAAAAGTGTTTTGACTCCGATCTTGATGTGGGGAAGGACAAAGTAAATCAACATTACTAGCACTCAAAGTGTATCTTAAAATACAGCGAATATAATATAAAATTCACAAGAACTGGTAGCCCACCAATAATATAAAACTGAAAACTGAAAATAAGTGGCAGCCTATCAATAATATATAAAATTGCCAAGAATTGGTAGCCTAAGAATAAATAATATAAAATTCACAGTATTCACATTTCATAAATTGATATGGTACAAATTTCATGTGCTATTTATTTGTAACCATCAATTAAATACAAAACTGTAGCAATGTTAAGAAAATGTAATGGCACAGTCTTTAAATGTATCAGGATCAACACATACCTGGAATACAGATCTGCCGAGGTCTTCATCCACTGATCTTGGTGTTTCAACAATGAAGATGTTGGCAAGGTTAGTAACATCTAACTCTGAGAAAACAGGAAGCTTTTTGCTGCTGTTCTCCTCATTTGACAGGAACCAAGACAGTCTCTTGAGGGACTCAGACCTCAGTCTAAAGAAAAAACAAAGATTCCAAATATGTGTTTGTCAAACATAAATTAAATTCTGTGACTTTTTCTTTTTTTTTAGTACTTTTTGTTTGGCTTGGAAGACACTGGATACAAATGTATTTGTGGAACAAAACTATCTTGCCACTGGGACTTCCTTTTGGTGGGATTATACTCTACAAAATAATGATTCTGCAGCAATAATGCCTGAAAACCCGATCAAGGTCAATGAAGCATGAAATATAACTAAAAGTGACCTTACCTTTGTAGACTGGTATTTTACACGCCACAACAAATCCAACACCTAACTGCGTGATTCTGTGGCCAACAATGCTTAAGATACTGGTCTAAATGCAAGATTTTACCAATGTGTGACAGAAAATGGTAAAGCCAAGAAAGGAATATGAAACATTACAGCACATAAAAATATAATGGGACTTTGACACTGATGTAAAACAAAACACAAGAAATGAAGCTGTAACAAGACAGTAAAGTTAACCAGCACATATTTATTCTGAAAACAAGTTTTGTGTTTGTCAACTGGTTATGAATGAAGACAAACCAAGTGGTCAATACTGGTCAAAGTTACATTTTCTGTGATAAGATGATAATTTACTTCTCAGGATGATTGCTCAATTCCATTTTAATTAAAGTACCATTCTTGTTTTTTCTCCTATCATTTTTTTTGGGAAAACTAATCAGATATCAACTAATGTTTCCTTAAAGTTTCAGCCTATTTCTGTTATATATTCTGGTTTGTTCAACAACAACATGCAGCTTTAAAGATTGTCTTTAAGTCCCTTTTTCAGATCCCCAATGGCACATCTAAAAATATAGTATTGCACACAAGGTAAATAGCCACAAAAGCTATCTTGTAATATTTCAACTGAACGACCAAATTAAATAATGGTCATTTTCTGTCCCAATTTTTATGAAGAAAATAATTTATAATAAATATCATGATAACTTGTGTCAATGTGTCATTCAATAAATATAACAAACTGTTTTACAGTAGTTTTATTATACATTTCAAATTCATTTAACCGCTGAACTTTGGCTGGTATATAATAAATTGCAAAATATATGTTCAGCTATGAACTCCAAATTAAATATAGGCATAGACAATATATTTGTGCTAGATTGTGTATCTAATGTGTACAAACTTCTGCTCAAGGTGTCATACCAAAGCAAAGTTACGCTGGTGTCTAAACACAAACTGTTTTATAAATGTTGCCATGTAGTGTTGGCATTCTGTTACTTTTCTGCAGTGTTCATGTCAGACAGAACCACTTCACATAAAAAACAAAACTACTGCAGCTGCTAGTCATATCTTTACTTCATTCCTTGAAGTACTTTACCTTTAAAATATGTATATTTGTCTTTATTTGATTTAAATTCACTTGATCAAAGGCCAAGTTAGTTTTTGGTATGGTCTTTTGTCTGTTGTCCATTGATCTTGTTTGTGAGCACTTTACAGGCTTCATTCACATACGGCATATAAACTTGCAATAACGATACCTTAAAAGGGTTTAATTATAAGTGACATCCATTACAGAGGTGAACTTGCATCTGATGAACTGAGCCTGTGGATATTCTAGAGGCCATATTTCTGATCAGATCTGACCAGATTTTGTATGTAAGCTTATATCATCAAGACCTCAGATGAGTTTGATTATAACCAACATCTATGCATATTTATGAGGTGATCTTGCTTCTGATTGGCTGAAATTGTTAGCACTCTAGAAACAATATTTCTTATCAGAATTGGATCAGATTTGAAATGTGAGCTTATATCATCAAGATCTGGAATGAACCTAACTGTGATTGACATCCACAAATCACCTCTTATGACATGCAAGACAGCACATCAGTCTTATTCTACATCCTCAGCAGGTACAGCCATATCCACACATATTAATGAGGAGCTAGGTTGATGAGATGGTGGGAACTGAACCCACAACTTTCTGGTTCTGAGTCTAATGTCTTAACCACTGAGTCACTGCACATCCCTTGAGTACAGATCTCAGTGGTTCTCAAGTTATGACTCCAGTGGAAGGGCCTCCAGGAAATAAGTACAGACCCAATAATTGATGCTGACTGCACAGATTAAGTCTTCTTATCTTTTCTTTTGTTTGTTTTGTTTTTAGGGTTTAATGCCATTTTTCAGCACATGATAAGCTATACATGGCGGCCAGTATTATTGGTGGAGGAAGAACCAGGGGAAAAAACCCAGAAAGAACCACCGACCCACAAGAAGCTACTGGCAAGCTTTCTCACATAACTGCATTAGCCGAATCTTAGACTCAAACCCACGCAGACAGAGGTGAGACCGCAGTGATCCGTAACGGACAGCACTTTAGACCGCTCGGCCACTCGGGGCCCCAAGTCTTCTTATAATGCCCAGTATATGCACTACAAGGGTGTGGCAACAGACGGTTTCTAAGTTTTGAATCAGGACATAGTCCATAAAGGCAGGAAGAGATCCAAGGAAAATACTGGTAGAATAAATGACTTGTACCTTTTATACAAAGAAAGTAGTCAGAGATATATCTGTTGTATAGGAAGAATATAAATAACACTAACATTAATAGACAATATAAATGTAGACAAATGTTGCATCTAATGAATTAGCAGACAATATAAATGTAGATAAAAGTGCAACTACTGAATTTATTGACAATATAAATGTAGCAACTATTTGCTTCAAGCTTTTCTTTAAAATAAACACTTTATTTAATGATGGTAATATAGTTGTCATGTATTATTCTTCCCTCAGGTACTCTGGATACATTAAGGTAGCTCACTCTGTAATAATGTAATATTTCTCATGAGGCCCTCGGGATACATTAAGGTAGCTCACTCTGTAATAATGCACTATTTCTCATGAGGCCCTCGGGATACATTAAGGTAGCTCACTCTGTAATAATGTAATATTTCTCATGAGGCCCTCGGGATACATTAAGGTAGCTCACTCTGTAATAATGTAATATTTCTCATGAGGCCCTCGGGATACATTAAGGTAGCTCACTCTGTAATAATGCACTATTTCTCACGAGACCCTCGGGATACATTAAGGTAGCTCACTCTGTAATAATGTAATATTTCTCATGAGGCCCTCGGGATACATTAAGGTAGCTCACTCTGTAATAATGCACTATTTCTCATGAGGCCCTCAGGATACATTAAGGAAGCTCACTCTGTAATAATGTAATATTTCTCATGAGGATCTTGGGTACATTAAGGTAGCTTACTTGGTTATAATGTACTATTCTTCCAAGGCCCACATGTTGTTTGCTGTTGGCCTTGCCATCAAAGCAAATACATTGGTAGGTGATCTTTCTTATTATCCATGTGATGGCAACAGATGAATTGATACTATTAACACTAATGACAAAATCCTTTGCTACATTAAAAAAAATATTTAACATTTATATTTTGTATATCTTTCTTTTAACATTAATATGAAAATAACATTTTAAACATATGTTACTAAATTAATTACATCTTTAAACAAAAAAATTATTAGATATTAAATAAAGAAACAATATAAGTTCTCTGAATAAAACTTATTTTCAAAGTTGGAGAACTTTTCATTAACAGTCTAATGTGTTTAAATACAAACATACAGTATTTACATATGACAACTTAGATATTGATGTACCTGGCCAATTAATCCACTATATATACAAACAATATAAAAAACAAATCAAGCCTCCATAGCTCAGTGGTTAGAGCACTGGTCTTGTAAACAAGGAATCAGTTCAATTCTCACTGGGGGCTCATTAATTGAATATTTTTTCCCTCTTCAAAATATTATAATCAATTTAAAAATATTGTATGCATCAATACATAAATATGTATGTATACATGTGGTATGATATTGTAAATAAATTCTCGGTCTGGAACAGTCATTGAGAATTTACGGCAAATCTTCTGGGTATTTTATGAACATGCATCAAAATATTAGCTTTCAAATTCTATTTTGTGGCACAATAATGTCTTTTTTTTGTGAAATCATTTTCATTTGCAATAAAACCATCATATTATTATATGCACTTGTTGTAAAATGTATATATTGGCTTTTTACCATCATGATGTTTATATGTATCATGAGCATGCATGTGTTTCTAATAGACAATGGAATTTAGTATTTTAATACTAAACATGCTCAAATAAGCACTAATTATTGCTATCTTCATACAATGTGCGTTTGTTATACTCTCATTAAGAGGGCCTCAAGGAAGAATAGTCCTTGACTAATGAGTCACCCTCTATAAATAAAGCATTATTATTATTATTATTATTATTATTATTATTATTATTATTATTATACAAATAAGTAAGGGTGATTTGCAACATTAAAATGCCTAAACATTTATATGGAGAAATAAATATTCCTTGATTATTGGTAATTGCTTGAAATTTTGGAATAAGAAATTATTACTGCGTAGTAAAACAAAGAGAAATATATATTTGGTTGATATTTGTGGTTGGGTAATAAGACATAGAGAAGTACATGTTTGGTCAATAGTTGTGGTTGGGTAATAAGACAGAGAAGTACATGTTTGGTTGACAGTTGTTGTTGGGTAATAAAACAAAGTGAAGTCCATGTTTGGTTGATAGTTGTTGTTGGGTAATAAAACATAGAGAAATACATGCTTGGTTGATAGATGCTGTTGGGTAAATAGACATAGAGAAGTACATGTACATGTTTGGTTGATAGTTGTGGTTAGGTAATAAGACATAGACAAGTACATGTTTGGTTGATAGTTGTGGATGGGTAATAAGACATAGACAAGTACATGTTTGGTTGATAGTTGTGGTTAGGTAATAAGACATAGACAAGTACATGTTTGGTTGATAGTTGTGGATGGGTAATAAGACATAAAGAAGTACATGTTTGGTTGATAGTTGTGGATGGGTAATAAGACATAGACAAGTACATGTTTGGTTGAAAGTTGTTGTTGGGAAATAATACATAGAGAAATACATGTTTGGTTGATACATATGGTTGGTTAATCAGACAGAGATGTACATTCAAAACAAATACATTGGTATGTGACATTTGTTAATATCCATGTGATGGCAACAGATGTATTAATAATATTAACACTAATGATAAAATCCTTTGCTACATTTTTAAAAAGCATTTAACATTTATATTTGGATATGTTTCTTTTAACATTAATATAAAGATGACATTTTAAAACATAGGTTACTAAATTAATTACATCTTTAAACAATAAAATGATTAGATCTTAAATAAAGAAACAATCTAAGTTCTCTGAATAAAACTTATTTTCAGAGCTAGAGTACTTTTCATTAACAGTCTACTGTGTTTAAATACAAACATACAGTATTTACATATGACAACTTAGATATTGATGTACCTGGTCAATTAATCCACTATATTTACAAACAATATAAAAAAAAACAAATCAAGCCTCCATAGCTCAGTGGTTAGAGCACTGGTCTTCTAAACAAGGGGTCGTGAGTTAAATCCTCACTGGGGGGGCTAATTAATAGAATATTTTTTCCCTCTTCAAAAAATATTAAAACATTAATCAATTTTTTTTAAAAAATAGGCATGAATACATACATTTATATATTGTAAATAAATTGATGGTCTGGAATAGTCATTATCAGAATGTCACTTGAGAATTTAGGGTAAATCTTGTGGGTATTTTGTGAACATGCATCAACATATTAGCTTTCAAATTCTGTTTTGTGGCACAATTCTGTGTTGGGTGCTATAGATTAATATGTGTGAATCTTATTCTGTGTTTTAGATTGATATGAGCAAATTTTATTATGTGGTTTACATTGTTAATTCAGTATTCTAATTTTCCATATTGATTGGATGAGATTCAACACATCAAATGACCTGTCAACAAGCCTCCATAGCTCAGTGGTTAGAGCACTGGTCTCGTCAATCAGGGGTCGTGAGTTCAATCCTCACTGGGAGCTCATTAATAGAATATATTTTCCCTCTTCAACATATTAAAACATTAATCAATTTTAAAAAATTGTATGCATGAATACATAAATATATATGTATACATATGGTAGGATACTGTAAATAAATTGTTGGAAAGGAACAGTCATTGAGAATTTAGGGCAAATCTTGTGGGTATTTATGAACATACATGAAAATATTAGCTTTCAAATTCTATTTTGTGGCACAATTCTTTCTTTTTTTTCTGTGAAATCATTTTCATTTGTAATAAAACCATCATATTATTATATGCACTTGTTGAAAAATGTATATATTAGATTTTTACCATCATGATGTTTACATGTATCATAACCATGCATGTGTTTCTAAAAGATAATGGAATATAGTATTTTAATACTAAACATGCTAAGATAAGCACTAATTATTGCTATCTTCATACAATGTGCAATTGTCATACTCTCATTAAGAGGGCCTCAAGGGAGAATAGTCCTTGACTAATGAGTCACCCTCTATAAATAAAGCATTATTATTATTATTATTATTATTATTATTATTATTATTATTATTATTATACAAATAAGTAAGGGTGATTCTAAACATTAAAATGCCTAAACATTTATCTGATATGTGGTGGCTTGGAATTTTCTCAGAGGCATTCTTTTTATAAATATGTATCTCATACGGTGGAGCATATTATTTTATGCCAGTACATTCATGTGTCACCAGTTTTATTTCTGTACCATAGTAACTCAAGTTATCCATGATATACAGTTACCAAATATTATGAATGGATTGCACTGGTAGTAATTAACAAAATACTATTGTTTAGGAGGGGGGGGGTTAAAGGTCACTGTGGCTAAAATATTTTCCATAATTAGCAGTGTTGGCCAGCATCTACAAGTACCAAACTTTGTCAAAGGTGTTCATTTGTGATATGGAAAAAACAAATCAGTCTCTGGTAATACAAAATAAAAGTCACTGTAACAGAAAGAATGAATGTCTTTTCTATTCAATATCATTATTTCTAAATCATATTTCTTTCGGAAGCCTGCACATATGGTTTGGAAAAAGTCAATCAATTCTGGTGTAAACAAAAATCAAAAGCTAAGGACATCACAACTGAAAGAAAGAAACATAGTTTCATTTTAATAATATTAGTTCTGTAGCAGAGACATTGACCAAACCTTTTTTGATGACTTATATTTAGGGTAAGGAAGAAATCCTCAATGTTATGGTTCAAAGGCTAATGGTCAGTGTTAGTGACAAAGAAGAAAAAATATTCCTTTTCTTTTGTTATCATTCATATAGGTTCACTGAAGTTTGTAGCTGATTTTACTTTCTGGAGTTTTAAGATCAGAGGTCATTGTCATGTTAAGTCTAAAAGAAAATCATTTTTTTCTACAATTAAATTTAGTTCAAGACTATGCACCCTGACCATTGGTCTTGTTTGCTGAGAGTCAATAGTCCATTTTCTAGAGAGTCAACCATATCATACTCCTAACATCACACAACATGAGATATATGGATGATACGAAACACAACACTTTTAAGCAAAAAAAAAGGGTCAGGGTTTGAAAAAGAAATCCCAGGCATTCCACAGAAAATAAAAGTTACATACTGAACTTATGTCAGTTGTGCAATGTATTTGTGTATACATTTTCAGAGACCAAAATATTCCATAAAAATTGGTAATTGCTTGAAATATTGGCTTCACACATGACTATTGGGTAATAAAACATAGAGAAGTACACATTTGGTTGATAGCTGTTGTTGGATAATGAGAGAAAGAGAAGTAAATGTTTGGTTGATAGTTGTGGTTGGGTAATAAGACAGAGAAGTATATGTTTGGTCAATAGATCTGGTTGGGTAATAGGACATTTTGCTTGATAGTTGTTGTTAGGTAATAAAACAAAGAGAACTACATGTTTGGTTGATAGATGTGGTTGAGTAATAAGACATAGAGAAGTACATGTTTGGTCAATAGTTGTGGTTGGGTAATAACACATAGACAAGTACATGTTTGGTTGATAGTTGTGGTTGGATAATAAGACATAGAGAAGTACATGTTTGGTCAATAGTTGTGGTTGGGTAATAACACATAGACAAATACATGTTTGGTTGATAGTTGTGGTTGGGTAATAGGTCATAGAGAAATACATGTTTGGTTGATAGCTGTGGTTTGGTAATAATACAAAGACAAGTACATGTTTGGTTGATAGTTGTGGTTGAGAAATAAGACACAGAAAAGTATATGTTTGGTCAATAGTTAAGGTTGTGTAATAATAAATAAAGAAGGACATGTTTGGTTGTTAGCTGTGGTTCGGTAATAAGACATAGAGAAGTACATGTTTGGTTGAAAGTTGTGGTTGGGCAATAAGACATACACAAGTACATGTTTGGTTGATAGTTGTGGTTGGATAATAAGACATAGAGAAGTATATGTTTGGTCGACAGATGTGGTTGGGTAATAACACATAGACAAGTACATGTTTGGTTGATAGTTGTGGTTGGGTAATAGGTCATAGAGAAATACATGTTTGGTTGATAGATGTGGTTTGGTAATAATACAAAGACAAGTACATGTTTGGTTGATAGTTGTGGTTGAGAAATAAGACACAGAAAAGTATATGTTTGGTCAATAGTTAAGGTTGTGTAATAATAAATAAAGAAGGACATGTTTGGTTGTTAGCTGTGGTTCGGTAATAAGACATAGAGAAGTACATGTTTGGTTGAAAGTTGTGGTTGGGCAATAAGACATACACAAGTACATGTTTGGTTGATAGTTGTAGTTGGGTAATAAGACATAGAGAAGTACAAGTTTGGTTGATAGTTGTGGTTGGATAATAAAACAGAGAAATACATGTTTGGTTGATAGTTGTTGTTGGGTAATAAGACAGAGATGTACATGTACATGTTTGGTTGATAGTTGTGGTTGGGTTATAAGACAGAGAAGTGTATGTTTGGTCAATAGTTGTGGTTGGGTAATAAGACATCGAGAAGTACATGTTTGGTTGAGAGCTATGGTTGGGTAATAAGACACAGACAAGTACATGTTTGATTGATAGTTGTGGTTGGGTAACAAGACATAGACAAGTACATGTTTGGTCGATAGTTGTGATTGGGTAATAAGACATAGAGAAATACATGTTGGTTGATAGTTGTGGTTGGGCAATAAGACATAGACAAGTACATGTTTGGTTGATAGTTCTGGTTGGATAATAAGACATTGAGAAATACATGATTGGTTGATAGTTGTGGTTGGGTAATAAGACATTGAGAAATACATGATTGGTTGATAGTTGTGGTTGGGTAATAAGACATTGAGAAGTACATGTTTGGTTGATAGTTCTGGTTGGGTAATAAGACATAGAGAAATACATGTTTGGCTGATAGTTCTGGTTGGGTAATAAGACATTGAGAAGTACATGTTTGATTGATAGTTGTGGTTGGGAAATAAGACATAGAGAAGTACATGTTTGGTCGATAGTTGTGATTGGGTAATAAGACATAGAGAAATACATGTTGGTTGATAGTTGTGGTTGGGCAATAAGACATAGACAAGTACATGTTTGGTTGATAGTTCTGGTTGGATAATAAGACATTGAGAAATACATGATTGGTTGATAGTTGTGGTTGGGTAATAAGACATTGAGAAATACATGATTGGTTGATAGTTGTGGTTGGGTAATAAGACATTGAGAAGTACGTCTTTGGTTGATAGTTCTGGTTGGGTAATAAGACATAGAGAAGTACATGTTTGGTTGATAGTTGTGGTTGGCTAATAAGACAAAGTTGTACATTCAAAACAAATACATTGGTAGGTGACTTTTGTTATTATCCATGTGATGGCAACAGATGTATTAATAATATTAACACTAATGACAAAATTTTTTGCTACTTTTTAAAAAGTATTTAACATTTATATTTTGTATATGTATCTTTTAACATTAATATAATAATGACATTTTAAAACATAGGTTACTAAATTAATTACATCTTTAACAAATAAAATGATAAGATCCTAAATAAAGAAATAATCTAAGTTCTCTGAATAAAACTTATTTTTATAGCTGGAGTACTTTTCACTTACAGTCTACTGTGTTTAAATACAAACATACAGTATAAACATATGACAACTTAGATATTGATGTACCTGGCCAATTAATCCACTATATATATATATATATATATATATATATATATATATATATATATATATATATATATATATATCAACAATATTTTAAGAAAATCAAGCCTTAGACATTTTTAATTTCTAAATTTGTTAGGGACTTTTACATGTACGCTTACGTACTAGTCTCTTTCGATCGATAGGACGATAAATAACATTTCTCAACTAAGATATTTGACTAATTACACAGGTGGCTTACACATTATTGGTTGTTAGGCTGTCCATTAGTACAACTGGACTAAATTTGATGTATATGTGCGTGCTTGGCCTTCCGCCTCGCTTTGCTTGCTACCTGCTGCAGTAACTCCACGTGCTTGCACGTCCATAAATAACTACGCAGACACAGGCGATATGAGAAAACTATTTTTCTCTTGCTTTTCTTTTCTGCCATTGCAGACTGGTAGGCAACTCCAAATGAATGATTGGGTGGGTGTGTGTAGGCTCTATTCCTACCCACCAAAACGGCCTTACAATCACACAGTGACAGTTCAATAACTGCCCCGATGTGACGGCCCAACTAAACAGTGTTCCTATGAACACATAAATGCCTGCAGGGTGCGCGGCACCATTCCCACCCTCAGGACAAATTAAATAACTGCCCTTTGGCAGATAAAACAGTAGTAAGAGTCTTCGGAACGGACTACTTTAAACAAATCTTCATCATCAAATCAAGCCTCCATAGCTCAGTGGTAAGAGCACTGGTCTTGTAAACCAGTAAGAGTCTTCGGAACGGACTACTTTAAACAAATCTTCATCATCAAATCAAGCCTCCATAGCTCAGTGGTAAGAGCACTGGTCTTGTAAACCAGGGGTCGTGAGTTCAATCCTCACTGGAGGCTCATTAATAGAATATTTTTTCCCCCTTCCAAAAATATTAAAACAGTAATCAATTTTTAAAAAAATAGGCATGAATACATAAAAATATAAATATATTATAAAGAAATAGTTGGTCTGGAATGGTCATTTTCAGAATGTCATTTGAGAATTTAGGGTAAATCTTGTATTTTGTAAAATGCATCAACATATTAGCTTTCAAATTTTGTTTTGTGGCACAATTCTGTGTTGGGTGCTATAGATTATTTATATGTCTGAATCTTTTTCTGTTTTAAATTGATATGAGCAAATTTTATTAAGTGGTTTACATTGTTACTTCAGGATTCTAATTTTCCATGTTAATTGGATGAGATTGAACATGTCAAATGACTGTCAACAAGCCTCCATAGCTCAGTGGTTAGAGCACTGGTCTCGTAAACCAGGGGTCGTGAGTTCAATCCTCACTGGGGGCTCATTAATAGAATAATTTTTTCCCTCCTCAACATTAAAACATTAATCAATTTTAAAAAAAATTATGCATGAATACATAAATATATATGTATACAAATGGTATGATATTGTAAAAAAAAATGTTGGTCAGGAACAGTCATTGAAAATTTAGAGCAAATCTTGTGGGTATTTTATGAACATGCATGAAAATATTAGCTTTCAAATTCTATTTTGTGGCACAATTCTGTCTTATTTCTGTGAAATCATTTTCATTTGTAATAAAACTATCCTATTATTTTATGCACTTGTTGTAAAATGTATATATTGGATTTTTAGCACCATGATGATTACATGTATAAGTAAGGGTGATTTGCAACATTAAAATGCCTAAACATTTATCTGATATGTGGAGGCTTGGAATTTTCTCAGAGGCATTCTTTTTATAAATATGTATCTCATATGGTGGAGCATATTATTTTATGCCAGTACATTCATGTGTTACCAGTTTTATTTCTGTACCATAGTAACTCACGTTATCCATGATATACAGTTACCAAACATTATGAATGGATTGCACTGGTAGTAATTAAAAAAAAAATATTGTTTAGGACAAGGGTTAAAGGTCACTGTGGCTAAAACATTTTGTATAATTAGCTGTATTGGCCAGCATCTACAAGTACCAAACTTTGTCAAAGGTGTTCATTTCTGATATGGGAAAAACAAATCAGACTGTGGTAATACAAAATAAAAGTCACTGTAACTGAAAGAATGAATGTCTTTTCTGTTGAAAATCATTAGTTGTAAATAATATTTATTCAGGATGCCTGCATATATGGTTTGGAAAAAGTCAATCAATTCTGGTGTAAACAAAAATCAAAAGCTAAGGACATCACAACTGAAAGAAAGAAACATAGTTTCATTTTAATAATATTAGTTCTGTAGCAGAGACATTGACCAAACCTTTTTTGATGACTTATATTTAGGGTAAGGAAGAAATCCTCAAATTTTATAGTTCAAAGACTAATGGTCAGTGTTAGTGACAAAGAAGAAACAAATTTCTTTTCTATTGTTATCAGTCAAATATCCTCACTGAAGTTTGTAGCTGATTTTAGTTTCTGGAGTCTTGATCAGAGGTCATTGTCATGTTAAGTCTAAAAGAAAATCATTTTCTTCTACAATTAAATTTAGTTCAAGACTATGCACCCTGACCAGTGGCCTCGTTTGCTGAGAGTCAATAGTCCATTTTCTAGAGAGTCAACCATATCATACTCCTATCATCACACAACATGAGACATATGGATGATACGGAACACAACACTTTTAAGCAAAAAAAGGGTCAGGGTTTGAAAAAGCATTCCACAGAAAATAAAAGTTACATACTGTACTTATGTCAGTTGTGCAATGTATTTGTGTATACATTTATGGAGACCTAAATATTCCATGAAAATTGGTAATTGCTTGAAATTTTGAATTCAGACATTATTATTGGGTAAAAAGACATAGACATGCTTGGCTGATAGATGTGGTTGTGTAATAATACATACAGAATTACATGTGCATGTTTCTTTGATAGTTGTGGTTGGGTAACAAGAGATAGTGAAGTACATGTATGGTCGATAGTTGCGGTTGGGTAAAAAGACATAGACAAGTACATGTTTGGTTGATAGTAGTGGTTGGGTAACAAGACATAGAGAAGTACATGTTTGGTTGATAGTTGTGGTTGGGTAATAATACATACAGAATTACATGTACATGTTTGGTTGATAGTTCTGGTTGGGTAATAAGACAAAGAAGTATATGTTAGGTCAATAGTTGTGATTGGGTAATAAGACAGAGAAGTATATGTATGGTTGATAGTTGCGGTTGGGTAATAAGACATACACAAGTACATCTTTGGCTGATAGTTGTGGTAAGGTAATAAGACATAGACAAATACATGTTTGGCTGATAGTTGTGGTTGGGTAATAAGACATAGAGAAGAACTTGATTGGTTGATAGTTGTTGTTGAGTAATAAGACATAGAGAAGTACATGTACATGTTTGGTTGATAGTTGTGGTTGGGTACTAAGACATAGAGAAATACATGTTTGGTTGATAGATGCTGTTGGGTACTAAGACATAGAGAAGTACAAGTACATGTTTGGTTGATAGTAGTGGTTGGGTAACAAGGCATAGAGAAGTACATGTTTGGTTGATAGTTGTGTTTGGGTAATAATACATACAGAATTACATGTACATGTTTGGTCAATAGTTGTGTTTGGGTAATAATACATACAGAATTACATGTACATGTTTGGTCAATAGTTGTGATTGGGTAATAAGACAAAGAAAGTACATGTATGGTTGATAGTTGCGGTTGGGTAATAAGACATACACAAGTACATGTTTGGTTGATAGTTGTGGTAAGGTAATAAGACATAGACAAATACATGTTTGGTTGATAGTTGTGGTTGGGCAATAAGACATAGAGAAGAACTTGTTTGGTTGATAGTTGTTGTTGGGTAATAAGACATAGAGTACATGTACATGTTTCATTGATAGCTGTGGTTGGGTAATAAGACATAGAGATGTACATGGATTGTTGATAGTTGTTGGGTAACAAGACATAGACAAGTACATGTTTGGTTGATAGTTGTGGTTGGATAATAAGACATTTAGAAGTACATGTTTGGTTGATAGTTGTGGTTGGGTAATAAGACATAGACATGTACATGTTTGGTTGATAGTTGTGGTTGGGTAATAAGACATAGACAAGTACATGTTTGGTTGATAGTTGTGGTTGGATAATAAGACATTTAGAAGTACATGTTTGGTTGATAGTTGTGGTTGGGTAATAAGACATAGAGATGTACATGGATTGTTGATAGTTGTTGGGTAACAAGACATAGACAAGTACATGTTTGGTTGATAGTTGTAGTTGGGTAATAAGATATAGAGAAGTACATGTACATGTTTGGTTGATAGTTGTGGTAAGGTAATAAGACATAGACATGTACATGTTTGGTTGATAGTTGTGGTAAGGTAATAAGACATAGACATGTACATGTTTGGTTGATAGTTGTGGTTGGGTACTAAAACATAGACATGTACATGTTTGGTTGATAGTTGTGGTAAGGTAATAAGACATAGACATGTACATGTTTGGTTGATAGTTGTGGTTGGGTACTAAAACATAGACATGTACATGTTTGGTTGATAGTTGTGGTTGGGTAATAAGACATAGACATGTACATGTTTGGTTGATAGTTGTGGTTAGGTAATAAGAAATAGACATGTACATGTTTGGTTGATAGTTGTGGTTGGGTAATAAGAAATAGACATGTACATGTTTGGTTGATAGTTGTGGTTGGGTACTAAGACATAGAGAAATACATGTTTGGTTGATAGTTGCTGTTGGGTAATAAGACATAGAGAAGTACATGTACATGTTTGGTTGATAGTTGTGGTTGTATAATAAGACATTTAGAAGTACATGTTTGGTCAATAGTTGTGGTTGGGTAATAAGACATAGACAAGTACATGTTTGGTTGATAGTTGTGGTTGGATAATAAGAAATAGATATGTACATGTTTGGTTGATAGTTGTGGTTGGGTACTAAGACATAGAGAAATACATGTTTGGTTGATAGTTGCTGTTGGGTAATAAGACATAGAGAAGTACATGTACATGTTTGGTTGATAGTTGTGGTTGGGTTATAAGACAGAGAAGTATATGTTTGGTCAATAGTTGTGGTTGGGTAATAAGACATAGAGTACATGTACATGTTTGGTTGATAGTTGTGGTTGGATAATAAGACATAGAGATGTACATGGATTGTTAATAGTTGTGGTTGGGTAATAAGACATTTAGAAGTACATGTTTGGTTGATAGTTTCTGTTGGGTAATAAGACATAGAGAAGTACATGTACATGTTTGGTTGATAGTTGTGGTTGTATAATAAGACATTTAGAAGTACATGTTTGGTTGATAGTTGTGGTTGGGTAATAAGACATAGAGATGTACATTCAAAACAAATACATTGGTAGGTGAATTTTGTTATTATCCATGTGATGGCAACAGATGTATTAATAATATCAACACTAATGATAAAATCCTTTGCTACATTTTAAAAAGTATTTAACATTCATATTTTGTATATCTTTCTTTTAACATTAATATGAAGATGACATTTTAAAACATAGGTTACTAAATTAATTACATCTTTAAACAATAAAATGAATTGATCTTAAATAAAGAAACAATCTAAGTTCTCTGAATAAAACTTATTTTCAGAGCTGGAGTACTTTTCATTAACAGTCTACTGTGTTTAAATATAAACATACAGTATTTACATATGACAACTTAGATATTGATGTACCTGGCCAATGAATCCATTATATATACAAAAATATAATAAAAAGCAAGCCTCCATAGCTCAGTGGTTAGAGCACTGGTCTTGTAAACCAGGGGTCGTGAGTTCAATCCTCACTGGGGGCTCATTATTAGAATATTTTTTTCCCTCTTCAAAATATTAAAACATTCATCAATTCTTTTAAAAAAATAGGCATGAATATATATATATATATATATATATATATATATATATATATATATATATATATATATATATATGCATCAACATATTAGCTTTCAAATTCTGTTTTGTGGCACAATTCTGTGTTCTTTGCTATAGATTAATATGTGTGAATCTTATTCTGTGTGTCAGATTGATATGAGCAAATTTTATTATATGGTTTACATTGTTAATTCAGTATTCTAATTTTCCATGTTGATTGGATGAGTTTGAACATGTCAAATGATCTGTCAACAAGCCTCCATAGCTCAGTGGTTAGAGCACTGGTCTTGTAAACCAGGGGTCGTGAGTTCAATCCTCACTGGGGGCTCAGTAATAGAATATTTTTTCCTTCTTTAACATATTAAAACAATAAATCAATTTTAAAAAATTGTATGCATGAATACATCAATATAAATATACATACATATGGTATGATATTGTAAATAAATTCTTGATCTGCAACAGTCATTGAGAATTTTTTGTAAATCTTCTGAACATGCATCAAAATATTAGCTTTCAAGTTCTTTTTTGTGGCATAATTCTGTCTTGTATTCTGTGAAATCATTTTTTTAAAAATAAAACTATCCTATTTTATTATGCACTTGTTGTAAAATGTATATATTGGATTTTTAGCACCATGATGTTTACATGTATAAGTAAGGGTGATTTGCAACATTAAAATGCCTAAACATTTATCTGATATGTGGTGGCTTGGAATTTTCTCAGAGGCATTATTTTTATAAATATGTATCTCATACGGTGGAGCATATTATTTTATGCCAGTACATTCATGTGTTACCAGTTTCATTTCTGTACCATAGTAACTCAAGTTATCCATGATATACAGTTACCAAACATTATGAATGGATTGCACTGGTAGTAATTAACAAAATACTATTGTTTAGGAGGGGGGTTAAAGGTTACTGTGGCTGAACATTTTTATATAATTAGCAGTGTTGGCCAGCATCTACAAGTACCAAACTTTGTCAAAGGTGTTCACTTGTGATATGAGCAAAAACAAATCAGTCTGTTGTAATACAAAATAAAAGTCACTGTAGTTGAAAGAATGAATGTCTTTTCTGTTGAAAATCATTAGTTGTAAATAATATTTATTCAGGATGCCTGCACATATGGTTTGGAAAAAGTCAATCAATTCTGGTGTAAACAAAAATCAAAAGCTAAGGACATCACAACTGAAAGAAAAAAACATGGTTTCATTATAATAATATTTGTTCTGTAGCACAGAGATTGACCAAACCCTTTTTGATGACTTATATTTAGGGGAAGGAAGAAATCCTCAAATGTTATGGTTCAAAGGATAATGGTCAATGTTAGTGACAAAGAAGAAACAAATTCATTTTCTATTGTTATCAGTCATATATCTTCACTGATGTTTGTAGCTGATTTTAGTCTCTGGAGTTTTAAGATCAAACGTCATTGTCATGTTAAGTCAATAATCATTTTTTTCTACAATTAAATTAATTTCAAGACAATGCACCCTAACCAGTGGTCTCGTTTGCTGAGAGTCAATAGTCCATTTTCTAGAGAGTCAACCATATCATACTCCTAACATCACACAACATGAGATATATGGATGATACGGAACACAACACTTTTAAGCAAAAAAAGGGTCAGGGTTTGAAAAAGAAATCCCAGGCATTCCACAGAAAAAAAAAGTTACATACTGAACTTATGTCAGTTGTGCAATGTATTTGTGTATACATTTATAGAGACCTAAATAATCTTGAAATTTGGGCTTCAGACATTATTATTGGGTAATAAAACAGAGAAGTACATGTTTGGCTCAGAGTTGTTGTTGGATAATAAGACAAAGAGTAAGTACATGTTTGGTTGATAGTTGTGGTTGAATAATAAGACAAACAGAAGTACATGTTTGGTTGATAGTTGTGGTTGGGTAATAAAACATAGACAAATACATGTTTGTTTGATAGTTGTGGTTGGGTTATAAGACAGAGAAATACATGTTTGGTTGATAGTTGCTGTTGGGTAATAAGACATAGAGAAGTACATGTACATGTTTGGTTGATAGTTGTGGTTGTATAATAAGACATTTAGAAGTACATGTTTGGTTGATAGTTGTGGTTGGGTAATAAGACAGAGATGTACATTCAAAACAAATACATTGGTAGGTGAATTTTGTTATTATCCATGTGATGGCAACAGATGTATTAATAATATCAACACTAATGATAAAATCCTTTGCTACATTTTAAAAAGTATTTAACATAAATATTTTGTATATCTTTCTTTTAAACATTAATATGAAGATGACATTTTAAAACACATGTTACTAAATTAATTACATCTTTAAACAATAAAATGAATTGATCTTAAATAAAGAAACAATCTAAGTTCTCTGAATAAAACTTATTTTCAGAGCTGGAGTACTTTTCATTAACAGTCTACTGTGTTTTCTATTCAAGCATACAGTATGTACATATGACAACTTAGATATTGATCAACCTGTCCAACTAATCCACTATATGTCTTGTTTATATCTAAACAAAATAAAAATATCAAGCCTCCATAGCTCAGTGGTTAGAGCACTGGTCTTGTAAACCAGGGGTCGTGAGTTCAATCCTCACTGGGGGCTCATAAATATAATATTTTTCCCTCATTAAAACATTAATCAATTTTAAAAAATTTTATGCATGAATACATAAATATATATGCATACATTTGGTATCATATTGTAAATAAATTGTTGGTCTGTAATAGTCATTGAAAATTCAGGGTAATTCTATTTTTGGCACAATTCTGTGTTGTGTGTTATAGATTGATATGTGTGAACATTTTTTTGTGTGTATTAGATTAATATGTGTGAATCTTATTCATTGTTTTAGACTGATATGAGCAATTTTATTCTGTGGTTTACATTGTTAATTCAGGATTCAAATTTTCCATGTTGACTGGATGAGATTGAACATGTCAATTGACCTGTCAACAAGCCTCCATAGCTCAGTGGTTAGAGCACTGGTCTTGTAAACCAGTGGTCGTCAGTTCAATCCTCACTGGGGGCTAATGTGTTTGCTTTTAACAGTTGTTTTATTTTTTACCTCAAATATTTAACTAAAACTACATACATAATAGGCTGGTCCTCTCTTTATCACAAAGTCCCTTTCCAGAGGCTATCATTTGTTAGGGTCATCATCTGCACCAAAAAGTCTTTTGTACCCTCTAAAGAGATGATACTCTTGGGACTACTCCTGCCAATGACAGGTGGTCTCTCAGAGGTCATAAAACTGTTAATCAGAGATGTTCTTAAAAAACATTCTTTCAAGGCAGATTTAATGTGCCATAAAAAAGGGAATAATTGGCCTCATTAGTTGTGAATGAATATAATTTCTTCAAAAAACAAACTTTGAAACTGTAAGGTTTGCCTTTCCTTATAAAATAATATAAAGTTTTTTTAATTAGATATGTATATTAGATATTGATGTAGTAAAATCTTTTTAAACTAGACACTTGAAAGACCATGTAATTGTCAATGATGCACATGTACATAATAATAATAAGATTCTGTAAAGATGAAAAAGTATTTTTAAATTGTGTTAATTATGAGGCATTAAATATGTTTTATTAAAGTATACCTTAGTTTAACTGAGAAATTTATCTAATTCTCCTTCCTGACTCCCATTACCAATTTATTATGCTTTATTTAAAGATAAGTATAATCCTGTATAAACATTCAGAGAAAAAATGTTAGAATAATGTTAGTATTCACAAATCGTATAATATAACACAAATGAGAAAAGACAGAGGGTGCACAATAGACACATATATCTTCATTGCAGATTATCTTAGTCAACTTCACAGTAGGGGCCCCCCGCGTGGCCGAGTGGTGTAAAGCACTGAGCATTACGGATCACTGCCATTTCACCTCTGTCTATGTAGGTTCGAATCTCAGATTCAGCCAATGTGGGTATGTGAGAAAGCATGCCAGTAGCTTCTCGTGGGTTGGTGGTTCTTTCTATGGGTTTTCCAGAGTTCTTCCTCCACCATTAATACTGGCCATGTATAGCCTATCATGTGCTGAAAAATGACGTTAAACCCTACTACAACAACAACAACTTCACAGTGTTTCAATTTAATTGCTGTCCATGCAGAAAAGATTAAAAGAAAACATGAAATAAGTGATATTCTTGTAAGAGCAATGGTGTCATAAACTGGGGTCATGAGTACAATCCTCACTGGAAGCTGTCTACACATATCACACTAAGGGCATATATTTTTGTTTTTGCTATAAATATAGCCTAGATCTCAAACACATGATCCATGGGCATCATGCAACCCACCATACTGTATCCTGTGGCCTGCAAACTGATTGGCATCACAAGGTATCATAGGTGGTGTGACCCTTGGGCCATCAAAATTGCCTTTATGCAACATGCAGTGTGGTTTGAGTTTCAGACCCCTGGCCTTGATAGAGTGCTCACTATCTTCATGTATAGATGAAATAATCCATCCATCATCAGCTTCTAATTAGTTCCATTATTGGGGGCAATATCTCCTCATTAGATCATTTGATATCAGACTTTTCCAAAACTAACACCAAATTCAATTGACCATATCAACTATTTCCAAAAATGTTTAAAAATAATAATTACACAGGTAAACATGGCTGAAGGACAGAGATCCATTTCTTTATGAGTTCTTTATACTGTTACTTAATTATTGTGAGTGTGGCCATCTGTGTGTGTGAGATTTGGATTTTGTAAGTTTTTGGTATGACAGCGATGCACACAACATATTTTTTTATTTTTATATCCAAAAAGGGCATTTTGATACAAGTCTGAATATGATTGGCTAAATTTAGACACAAAAGAAGGGCTTTTTCTCACATTACAAAATAATGAGTTAAACAATGATGGATTCCAATTCAGATATTAGCTAGTTGAATGAGAATAATGCAAGCAAAATTAGAATTTAATGAATCAATCTTAGAAACTGGATCAGATATTGATGTGAGCACATGCACCTTATTTTGAATCTGACAAGGAGGAGGCCATAGTCCCACATGCATTGCCATTTTTGAGATCAACAATTTTGATTCTGATGTTGGTTCAACTATTGAGTTTGGATCAGTAAGCAAAGAGATGGATTTTATAAAAAGGTTTTTCCTGAATTTCTGGTGGAAAACCTTGTTAAAGAAACAAATGATTCTGCCAAGAAAATGGGAGACCAAAGCAGGACCTGAAATGGTATGAAACCATCATCATGGAGATGTGGACATTTCTTGGAATCTACATTGTCATGACCATTATGTAGATTCCCAAATACTCTATTGCCTGGATGTCATTAATATATTTTGGGATCCAAGGAATACCAGAAATCGTGATTTGAAAAAAAATATGGCAGATATCTTCATGCTAATGACAAATGTGTTAACTCACCCAGAGGCCATCCATGACATGAGAAGATTTGCCACATAAGACCTTTCCATGAAAGTCTTGAATGAATGCCAAATTATGAACCTCCAGAAATATCAATCAGCCAGTTGATGAAAACATGATTTCAGACAAAGGAAGACTATCTTTTAAACAATGCCTGCTTGAAACCCCAAAATTTGGGCATTAAAGTCAAAGAAAAGGCCCATCCCCAAAATGGCTGTCTATGATTTTCAGTTCCATGTTGGAAAGCATGATGGACATTGAGAAAAAAAGGCAGAGGAAGGATTAGGGTCTAGAATGGTGAAAGACCTTACAAGAATTAAAAAAATGAAAACCACCATATATATAGATATATACATGTACATAGACAATTTCTTTTCAAGTCCCCAGTTTTTTTAAGATTTATATCAGGAAAGCCTCTTCTGTTGTGGGCAAATAAAACGGTAATGCCAGAACCTTAAAAAAAAGCCCGTTGTTTACAAAGCCAGTGGAGCATGAAAATTAGGCAAAAACAGAAGATGACCTGTGTTGCCAGAAAATTGTCCAAATATTATTTAATAACATGGATCCCATGTAGCTGTCACATGCAACTTGGCAAGAAAAAACCCAGAGACATAAAGAAGTGAAATGAAATGAAACAAAAGGGTGGGGGTGGGGTGGATGCAGTACAGTTCTTGCCATAAAGCAAAGAAATAATGGAAGTACCTGTTTGAGTTTATAATTCATACAGTGATATGTAATGCCCTGACCTGCAATGAAAGAGTAAAAAAACACCAGATCAAACACAGCTTGAACTTTGACTGAACTTTGCCGATTAGATGGTTGCTGGCTTTCAGGGGACTAGGAAATGAAAAGCTCTGTCTAAAGCTGACAAGAAGGTCTGAGGTATTGGTCAGGATAGTTCCCAAAACATGGGAGATGCAAGAGGTGTGTTAGAGAAGGGAAACAACATGATGTCATTGAATGTAAATTTGCATTTTGTGTGGATAATTAATGACTGTTTTGAGAGGTACCACTTTCAACTGTATAATTAGAGTGGATTTCATTCATATTTTATATGTACATATGTAAATACAACTATATTGGATTCATTTTGTGGGATTCAAAACAGATGATAAAGACTGATTTCTGGTATGATGGGCTGTAGGAGTATGTCAGGGTAGAAATATATAGATAGTAGACACTATACAAGTTAAGCAGTTTCTTTATTTCATAAAAATTAGGCAATAATTAATGAAACAATAAAAATAATCATGTTTTTACTGTCGATTTCTGTAGTCAGTCATCATGATACTCTAGTATTCAGCTGGGCAACCAGACTCAGTTGTCTCAGTAACTGATATGGTAACACTCAGCACAACAGCTGCTGAAGTTAATTAGCCATCCAGCTTCAAGTTATAGGCCAGAAGAGAAAGTATTGCAGATACTCATTATGTTGACCTGTGACAATCTGTTATGCTACACACATTTATTGATAATATATAAAAATACCAAGTCTCATCCATTAATTTTAAAAAGATTTAAAGTTACAGAGTGGAAGTGAAGGTCTGAAGATACAAGATAGGAAAAAAAAATGGTTATTTAACAAATGTCAAAGTACTGATATATACTTAAAGCCATTTATCATTACTTGGACATTTGTTAAATAAACATTTTATATATTTGTCTAACGTATGGAGAGGAAAGGAAAGTGTGATGGAAAACTTAAAATACTAAATCATAACCATGCAATACACCTAGTGTTCATATACAACATACAAAAGTATGCCTTGTTTCATTCCATGCTCTCAACAAGGAAGTTATAAGGTGGAAATTAAAGTGTGAACATTTGAAAGCCAGAAATTCAAGGAACAGAAACTGACTGAACTCTTCAGTCAATCTGGGCTCAAGGAACTATACCCCAGTAGTATAAAGATGCATCCATTGTCCACTTGAACAAGCTGAAAGACAACAGGCAACAACCATTGGGGCATCTCTTTGCTGTGAATAGCCAGCAGAATCCTCAACAGAATTCTACTGAATGACCAGGTGCATTACATCAATCAAGGGCTCATAACTAAATGTCAGTATGGCATCTGGAAAGGATTAGGGTAGAGAGATATGGTGCTTGCTGCTCATCAACTCCATGAGAAATGCTAGAAACAGCACTCCAAAATGCACACACCATTCATTGACTTGACAAAAGCATATTAAACAGTCAGCGTGGGGGACTTTAGAAGATAACGGCAAAATATGGTTGCCCAGAGAAATTATTTGTGAGGCTTTGGCAGTTCCATGACATGCTCACTTGTGCCATGGACGACAATGGGTTATCTGAACCATTCCCAGTAAGAAATGAGTCAAGCAGGGATGTCTGTTGGCACCACCACTCTTTAGTATAACGTTCTCAGCTATGATTACTGATGACACTGGGATCAACATCAGACACCAGACTAATGACAAGCTTCATAATTTGAGGAGATCACATATGAAGTTACTGGAACACTGTTCATGACCTTCTATTTGTTAATGACTGTTCCTGAATTACAGATCTAAATCTACATGCAACAGATTATGAACCATACAATTTTGGTCTCACAATCAATATAAGCAAGACCGAGGTGATTCACCAACCTGCACCTGGCAGGAAAGCATTACGTAGAGCCTACCATCACAGTAAATGGCCAAACCATACTGGCAGTAGACAAGTTCACCTCATTTTAGCAGCACACTGTCATGCACAGTCCTGATAGATGATGGAACCAATTCCAGAATTTCTAAAGCAAGTATGACCTTTGACTGACTACGCACATATGTATGGCAGTGCATGAAACATCAATCTACAAAGAAAACTAAAGGTTTACAAATGCCATTATGTTGCCAACCCTGCTGTATGCTTGCGAAAACTGGATGGTGTACAGATTTTGTGCCAGGAAGCTGAACCATTTTCATATAAGTTGCCTGAGAAAACTGATGAGGATAAGATGGCAGGGCAGGATTCCAGACACTTAAGTTCTCATTTGGTCAGCCAATCTAATTATACATACTCTGCTAATACAATCCTAGATAAGATGGGCAGACCATGTCACAAAGAAGTCAGGAGTGTGACAAACAAAGATTTTCTATGGCATGCTGAAGAGGAGGGAAACAATCTCAGTATGGTCAAAACAAATGCAATACTCAAAGAAATTTTTTAGACACAGGCCCAGAACTGGTAACTCAGTAAAAATCATAAGCCCTGGCTTAAATTCCACAAGCCTAGAATCCAACTGCTATATGCCCAAAGCTTCCCCTTTTATAATATTAATTATCACACAACATTGCAATTATAATAATTCAAATATTAATTCAACTGAAGGTAATGCATGTTCACTAGTGTTGAGCAAATTTTGATCAGAACCAAGTTGACATATGTTGATATATTTACAGTATGTGCAAAGAAATCATTGCCTCCCCCTTGTTTATTTATTATTTGCTTTTTATTTTTGCTGGTAAAATTCCATCAACTAGGAGTTCTGAAGTTATTTTGTTTAGCATTGCTGATTGCTCAATGCTGCCTAAATTACGCTTAAAAAATGAATCATACTTACACACTGTTCTTACAATTTAAATGATCATGCTTTGCATTATATATAAACAATAAAATTCAACTTAAAAAAAAAAAATTGTCAAAACTCTAAAATACATCTGGCTTAAACATGCTCATTCATAGCAATGTTATGTAACAACTTCTGTTATCCTAAACGTACCAAGCATCTCTTTGATTTACCAGCATTGGGCTGTTCCAAGTCATGATCATACCTATGCAAATTAGCAAGGCATCGGGCTATAAGATTTTATTACTGAAGAAATGCTTCAACAACTCCCGTCAGTCATCCCTGAAACACTTCAACAATAACCTTGAGTCTTGAGAAGATCTTACATAGAATCTCTCCGCCTGAACTGGCACAATTTCATCCATACTGAAGCAATATCATTAATACTTCAATACTAAAGCAAAAATCTTTGAATGAAATGATGTGAATTGCAGAGGCAGTGCTAATGTTTTGGAAAAAATGTCTAAAAATTTTCACTTACTTGAGATCTGTGGATAGCATACATCGCAGAGTGCCACGAAATTTCTCTAGCAGAGGCAATTCTCCCTGCTCTGTTGCCAATTTAGGTTCCAACATTGCAAAGACTGTACCTCCAAGACCTGTTCCAACTGAGGCATAGGACTGTGAAAAAGAAATTGTAATCTTTTTAAAGTACTGATTTCAGGATACAAAAGTAGAATTTATTCACATTGATCCATTGGATCACCATAAAAGAATTTTTACCAATCCTAATTTTATTTGACTGATCAAAGCATTGTGTGCATAATGTATTCAGTTTCATCTAGGCAGGTGTTGACTAAAGATGCTCTCTTCCCATGATCATTTGCAAGACTGACACTCCACATTTTTTCAATGGCATCAGATTAGCAACTTCTCTCTGTGCTGCTTTAACCTCAGCACACAGTCCAGAAAAAACTTTCAGTATGCATCAATATGGTTCAAGCAGTAAACAAGATATTGTTAATCTGGCTGATTATTTACCTAACAAACAATGTACAAGCAGTCACTATTAAATCTGGATTAGAAGGAAGCTTTCTGTTAAAATTAATCCATTGATGTTGACTGCTTAAGTTATGAATAAATTTTTTTACAAGACCTCTGCAAATTTTACATTTTCATTTGGTTTTTACTGCATATCATTTGTCTAAAATACTAAAAGGCCTCGATGCCTGGATGCTTTCCTTCCAAGATTGTCCAAGATGCATTATTTCCAAACTGGTCCAATACAAAAAGGCCTTGATGCCAAGAGACTTTCTTTTTGAGTTGATCCAATGATGAAAGGCCTCTATGCCCGGATGCTTTCTTTCCAAGCTTGTCTAATAATGAATGGTCTCGATGCCACAATGTTTTCTTTCCAAACTGGTCCAACACTGAAAGGCTTCTATGCCATGATGCTTTCTTTCTGAGTTTGTCTAATTCTGTTTAGTAAATCTTTGGTATAAAAAAAGTATAAAGTCATTTAAATGTCTTTCTATTTATAGCAATGGCCACCACATTTGATGGTGGACTGGCATAATTTCTCTAAAACTGAAAGGTTTTTAAGCTTGGATGCTTTCTGTAAAATCTGGTCAAATTCAGTTTAACTGCTTGTAGATGTCTTTGTTAAAAGTTTGTCTATTTCTAGCTACAGCAATCATATTTTGATATAAAAATGGCAACATCTGTGTACATTTATAATCCCTTCATGCCAAGATGCTTTGTCCAATTTTGTGATTTATAAAAAGTTGTTTGAAGATTGTTTTTGTTTTTTTTTTTAAATTTTGGTGGCCATATCTGATTGCAGATTGGCAACAACTGAACAAAATCTGAAACTTTATTACAAACCTTTTTTTTGAAAGTAGGTCAAATCTGTCAAACATTTGTTGATAAATTCTTTTTGGATTTCCCTATTCTTAGCAATGGTGACTACATTTGACTGTTGATCAGCATCATTTCAATAAATTTTAATTAAAGTCATGCCAGGTTGATTTCTATGAAGATCTTTTGGCATTTTTCATTTTTAGCAATGTAATGGTGGATATATGATTATTGCAGATCAGCATATACAAGACTGAAAACCATCAATGTCAGGATGATCTCTTTACAAGAACATAAAAACCATAGATGTCAGGATGATCTCTTTACAAGACTGAAAACCATCAATGTTAGGATGATCTCTTTACAAGAACATGAAAACCATCAATGTCAGGATGGTCTCTTTACAAGAAAACCATCAATGTCAGGAAGGTCTCATTACAAAAACATGAAAACCATCAATGTCAGGATGGTCTCTTTACAAGAACATGAAAACCATCAATGTCAGGATGGTCTCTGTATAAGAACATGAAAACCATAGATGTCAGGATGATCTCTTTACAAGACTGAAAACCATCAATGTTAGGATGATCTCTTTACAAGAACATGAAAACCATCAATGTCAGGATGGTCTCTTTACAAGAAAACCATCAATGTCAGGATGGTCTCATTACAAAAACATGAAAACCATCAATGTCAGGATGGTCTCTTTACAAGAACATGAAAACCATCAATGTCAGGATGGTCTCTGTATAAGAACATGAAAACCATAGATGTCAGGATGGTCTCTTTACAAGAACATGAAAACCATCAATGTCAGGATGGTCTCTGTATAAGAACATGAAAACCATAGATGTCAGGATGGTCTCTTTACAAGAACATGAAAACCATCAATGTCAGGATGGTCTATGTATAAGAACATGAAAACCATAGATGTCAGGATGGTCTCTTTACAAGAACATGAAAACCATCAATGTCAGGATGGTCTCTGTATAAGAACATGAAAACCATCAATGTCAGGATGGTCTCTTTACAAGAACATCAAAATCATCAATGTCAGGATGGTCTCTGTATAAGAACATGAAAACCATAGATGTCAGGATGGTCTCTTTACAAGAACATGAAAACCATCAATGTCAGGATGGTCTCTGTATAAGAACATGAAAACCATAGATGTCAGGATGGTCTCTTTACAAGAACATGAAAACCATCAATGTCAGGAAGGTCTCTGTATAAGAATATGAAAACCATAGATGTCAGGATGGTCTCTTTACAAGAACATGAAAACCATCAATGTCAGGGTGGTCTCTTTACAAGAACATGAAAACCATCAATGTCGGGATGGTCTGACAACCTTTGCTAACACTAATTCAAGGAGAACACCCATACTGGATCTCGGAGAGCAATCCTACACAAATATAATACTTCTTAAAACTAAATGCCTCATTATAAAAGTCTGTATGACCATAAAATCTTAAATATAGTATGGGACAAAGTGAGTTATAATCATTCCTTTGCATCAGAAATAGAATAAACAGAATGAAAGAAGATATAACAAAACAGAAAATATTACTAAGCACATTTCCTGATTCCTTCCAAAATTTTATATAAAATATGTTAACTTGGTCATAAAAATACAAGATTTAGATACTATGATATGATTGTTGGTGTCACTTGGCCTTCACTATATCTGATAGTCTTGTATATTGTTAACAATCCCAGTCTGCCAATTTTGATTATAAATAATATTTACACACATTACTGCAAATAGCAAAACTCAAATCTGCAACTGTTTAATGCCCTCTGATTTCAGGGTCTACACTATGAGGTTTTTATTTACTTTAGTCAAGCAGCATAAACCATATACCAGGCTCCAGTTTTACTAAAGATCTAGATCTCAAACATTCTACAGAAAACTGACCTTCCTTACCTCATGGCGACTTTTGCAATGAAAATTCAGCAGGCTTTGGGGATTACAAAAATGTCATAAAGTCTTCAATTCTCCTGATAAAAATCATACTTCATTTCGGATGATATTTTGAATGTTTTCTGAAATATGAGGAATTCCTCTACGTTTTTGCAAGATTAACTATCCATTGTCAATGCTTACAACAAAATGACTGATATTGTCTTGACAACAAGACAATGTAAAATCTCAATTAGATTTAAAACTTGGAGATATTTAATCAACCTATGAGAAGAATAATTAAATCTACATTTTTTTCAGTTAGGAGAATATTACACTATGGTATTCAGTAAAAATGGGAAATGCTATAAAGCACTGGAAGTCCATGGAGTCAACATGTTCAGCAATTGTGACAACACATGCCTACAATCGACTCCTACAAAAGAAGTACATAAAGACTTCATGACTGCCATCAAACCATGGATGGTTACCCAGGTCTATTGTAGAATCAGCAATATACCACCCCATTTATAACTTGCACATTGATAACTCACAAACCAGCTTAATATGTGGGGTAAGGCATGGATCCCATTTTTAAACCAGAAAATACCCAAAAAATTGACCCTTATTTGTTGAACTTTTAGAAAATTGCAATGTTTTATTATTGAAAACGGTAGATAGGATCTGGAAGTTTTAAAGAACATTATGAAATATCAAATTTAAAAATAGGTCATTGTTATGGCTATTGGATTTAAATTTTTTTATTTTTTAATTATTAAGTCCAAATTTGTCATCTAGGGTTTATTATTCATTAAATGGGACATTTTTCTAGAAAATTCAGTCGACCTGTACTTTACTGATAAACAGGCTGACCTTGGCTTGGAGACTTCTTTATTTGACCTTGTTTTGGACATTGTCAACAGGTCTTCAATTCCATTGGTTGGTTTCGGGGACAGCATTTTATTAGTGGCTGATTTTTCCTTCTGGTTCATTCTATCTCTACGTGACTTGAAGAAGGTACTTTTTCCATGACCTTCCAGACTCACATGATTCCTCTTGTTTACGAGGGAATTACAATATATATAGCTGTGTTTTAGAAGCTAACTTTAGTAGATTTTGGGCTTATTGTAATATTAAGTTGTGTATTATCTGTTTGAGTTTAATTATTTTGGACTTTGTGTCAATTCGTTGGAAAAGAAGAATTATCTGGAAAAAGGACATATGTTTATGATATTCATTTGGATGATTAAAAACAAGAACTGTAACACGTGACATTGTCAGCCATTTTGGATTACGTCGTCAAGATTCGAACCTGGAACTATTAGAACATTTATTTATCAGGACTCTTACAATTCCATTAGTGGATTATTTTTGTGAATTCTATATTGGATTAATGTTGGATTTGATTCTCTAAAACTGTAAGTTTATTTATTTTATGAAAATAATTATACTTAATAAAATCATTGTTAAAGTTATACAAGCTTGTTAGTTTTCACTCTTTCTGTGTTGCTGCTTATTCGAGCCTAAGCACGTAACATAGAATTGGTGGCTATCGTCCGGGATTGAGATTGAGATTGAGATTTAAATAAATTTGAATTTAAATTTGAATTTCCCCTAGTTTTTGAAAAATTTAAATCTTTAGTGAGACTAACACGCTTGTATCAAAATGACATCTAAAGTAGAAATATTTCTTTCTAATCCTACCCAGTAGCAATTAGATCTTTTCAAAAAAGATGAGTTGGTTCAACTTGCCAGGAAATACGATCTTTATGAAGTGAAGGCTTCTTTAACGAAACAAGATATCAAAAAGATTTTGGTCCAGTATTTGGTAGAACAGGATGTTTTGGAACAAAGTGCTTTGATTCCAGTCAGTAAGTCTACACCAGACACTGACATTAAATTGAAGGAATTAGAATTAAAATTCAAGATGGAATTAGAGTTGAAGAAGCTGGAATTTCAAAGAGAGAGTGAATTAGAGTTAAAAAAACTGGAATTACAAAAAGAGCAGATGCGGATTGATAGAGAGAAAGAGGAGAAAGAGAAGCAAATTGAATTACAAAAAGAACAAATGCGGATTGATAAAGAGAGAGAGGAGAAAGAGAGACAATTACAATCTGAATTAGAGTTTAAGAAATTGGAATTTCAGGAAAGGGAGAAAGAAAGACAATTACAATTTGAAAAAGAGGAGAGAGAGAGAAGGAAAGATTGCAAGAAAAACAAATTGAATGAGAGAGAGAGAAGGAAGAAAGGGAATATCAGTGTAAAATGAAAGAATTAGAGCTGGCAGGTGAGAATCACCATCATACTTCAAATCAAAATTTTGATTTAGCAAGGAATATTAGATAAGTGCCCCCTTTCAAAGAAAAAGAAGTACCGGTAGACAAATATTTTATTCTTTTTGAAAAAGTTGCAGAAAATTTAAAGTGGCCAAGAGAGAATTGGACTCAGTTACTACAATGTGTACTTACTGGTAAGGCTAGTGAGATTTACACTTCACTGTCTGTTCAGCAAAGTGGTGATTATGACGTAGTTAAAGAATGCATTTTAAGAGGTTACGAGTTAGTTCCTGAAGCTTATAGGCAAAAATTTAGAAATTACAGAAAAGAAGCTGGACAAACTCATGTCGAATTTGCTAGACAAAAAGAGCAATTGTTTGATAGATGGTGTTTAGCCAAGAAAGTCGAGCAAGATTATCAAAATCTCAAGCAAATTATATTAATTGAAGAGTTCAAAAACTGTGTTCATAGTGATGTTAAAACTTATCTTGAGGAGCATCAGATTGAAACCTTGGAAAATGCTGCTCGAGCTGCTGACGAATATTCTTTGACACATAAAGTTCCTTTTGTTAACAAGACTTCTACTCAACAATTTTCTGGCAGAAAAGAATTTCCGCCTAATTCAAGCCCTTCTAAAACTCAAACTAACACAACTTTCAAAAATCAGACTTCAGAGAAGTTTGATTCTAGATCCTTGTCTCTTCCGACGTGTAACTTTTGCAAGAAAAAAGGACACGTTATTTCTGATTGCTACAAATTGAAAAATAGGCATCAGAATCAAGACAGGCCTGTTCCAAATGCTCTTATTTACAAGAGGTCAAGGTCACAGTCATGTATTGAAAGCAATACATTTGTTGGGTCTAATAAATCTCAGTCTGATTTTGATATGGAGAATTATAAACCATTCATATCGAAGGGTTCTGTATCACTTTTGGGTGATTCAGCCAATCCCACCCCTATTAAAATTTTAAGGGACACAGGAGCCTCTCAGAGTCTTTTATTATCAGGTACTTTGCCTTTATCTGAGAAGTCTTCTTCTAATGAAAGTGTTCTTATTCAGGGGTTAGAGTGTTGCTTTGTTAATGTTCCTCTCCATTGTGTAAATTTGTCATCAGACTTAGTGTCAGGACCTGTGACAATCGGAACAGTCTCGGTTTTACCTGTTGAGAGAATAGATTTATTGCTAGGCAACGACTTAGCTGGAGACAAGGTTGTGGTTAATCCACTTGTAACTGACAAGCCTAATTTGGATCAGAAAGTTGATTCAATTAAAAAAGAAATCCCTGATATATTTCAAGCTTGTACAGTTACTAGAGCTATGGTAAAGAAAGCTCTCGAGAATGAAGTTGAAAAGGGCAGTATTCCCTTCGTTGACACATGCATGGGTCAGGCTTATGTTGTTGAGGGCAGTATTCCCTTATCTGATACCTACGTGGGTCAGGCTTATGTTGAAAAAGCCAGTATTCCTTCAACTGACGCTTGTAAAGGTCAGGTTTTTGATGAGGTCACTTTTACTCTTGGTTTAGATCAATTAGAAAGTATTGATCATAGTGATCCTCTTTTGACAACTCATTCTCTTTATTTTAATCAGGGTGATGATTTTGAGAGTGATGTTACAGAAGGCAGCATTCCTTCAACTGGCACTTGTATAGGTCAGGTTTTTGATGAGATCACTTTTACTCTTGGTTTAGATCAATCAGAAGGTATTGATCATAGTGATCCTCTTTTAATAACTCATTCTCTTAATCAGGGTGATAAACGACAGTCACTTGTCGTTGAACAGGAAAAAGATCCTGAGATCTCCTGTTTGTTTCAAAGGGTCATAAATGAGACTGAAGTTATTGAAGTTCCTGTCTGTTATTTCATTAAAAATGGAATTCTTATGAGAAAATGGAGACCTCCCGAGGTACCTGCTGGTGATAAATGGTCAGTGAACTATCAAATAGTAGTTCCAAAACCTTACAGACAGGAAATACTTAATCTGCATACATGCCAACCCCTGACGAGGAAAAAGTGTAATCCAAGTGGTCAAAAAGAGGAATCCAAGCAGAAAAAGAGTAATCCACATATAACATACTACAATTACAATTAACAATGATTTATTTGCTTTTCTCGTCTTTTATCATTCATTAATGGTTCAAGTGTTCATATGTAGCACTTTTAGCTTTAGAAAGCAACAGATTGTCATATTGCATTTCAAAACATTTTGTACCAGCTGAGGCCATGAATGTTTTGCATACCAGTAGAGCACTCAGTACCGGGTTACTTAGCCTGGACCTGAATTCAGTTTTATTTTTGTTAACAACACTGAACAATCTCTCACAGTCAGCATTAGAATGGTAAAGAACCAATATTCCTTTCATAACCTGACAAAGAAGAGGAAATTTATTTCTTCCAGTGATAGAGTCTTTTAGCTGGGAAATGAGGTGCCATTGCACATCAACTCTATCTGCATTAAGTATATTGTCGGGTAGAATCCCAACTTGATACTTCAGGAATTCTTCTTCCAGATGATCCAAGTTAGACAAGGGTTGCAATAGAAAGGGATATCTCTTGACAAAGAATCTAACACTTTTGAAGCTTTTTGACTGTCTCTCATTTACATAAGCAACTGAAGCATTTAAAAGCAGTTCATCTCCATATGGGAATTTATGGAGCATGAAATCACAGGCTGTAGCATAATAATCTCTAACATTATCATAGAACATCTTCACAGGAAGAGTAGAATTGTGTTCTATGAATTCTCTTGCTTCTGCACCAATAGCTAGATCTTCATTATCTTTCTGGTTTGCATGGTCATGAAAGTCAATATCAGTTAAAAGTTTGGCTGATGCGATGATTTCTGGCTTAATAAACCTTATTAGCAAATCTGACAACTGGTTTGACAGAATCTTGTGCATAATATGAATGCATGGTTCTTCTTTCTGCACGACAACATTTGCTGCATCAAACAATGGAATGGCACTCTTCATAAACAAGCAGTACAGTTTTGTAACTGGATCATTAAGCTTTTTGTAAACCATCTCACATTTAGAGTCTTCAAAGCAGTGAACAGATTCTTTTTCTTTCTGTGCCATCTTAGTATCCACTTTGCTAGTTTTGCCCTTGGAATTATGAGAAGATCCAGTATGCTTTTTAACAGATTTATACTCTGAAGAACCTGATCCAGATGGCTGATGAAATTTTATGTCAAAAGATTTATCTTTCACAGTCATGGTCTGAGCCTGGAGGCCCTCTAGCTGGATAGATAGAGGCCTCTAAAATAAAAATTCCATGGATTTAAATTTCTTTCTTTCTGCTACACCAATCTCTTTATTGTTAGTATGTCTGTCTATTCTTTCATCTCTTGTTCTCTTCTGACTTGCAATAACAGATTCTGCTTTTGTACCACTCTTCTTCACTTTTCCACCACGTTTTCTCTGTGCAGATTCACTTTCAGTTTGAAAGAATGCTTGTAGTGCATCCCAAAGCTCAAGTAAACGGCTAACACATTTGTCAAGGGATAACCATCTTGTACACACATGCTTTATAACTTTATAGTCTTCAAGATCAAACTGATCTTGTAACAACTTTAGAGCCTGTTTCCTTTTACTACTTTTCTCCAAAAAATAGTAGATATCTATTAATAAATGGCCAATATCTACTTCTAATTTATCAGCAGCCTTACCAGCAGCAAGGTGCATCAAATGACAGGGGCAACCTGTTATGAACACTGATGGAGACATTTTCAAAATATAGGATGCAACTCCTTTATGAATTCCAGTCATCACTGATGCATTATCAGCTGCAAACCCCATACAGTTCTGCCAACTTATGTCATGTTTCTTCAAAACATTGTCAAGCAAATCAAAAATGTTTTGTCCAGTGGAATCTACTGTTAATTCTGGTAAAGAGAGAAGAACACTCATGACTTTGCCTTTTTCACTGTCAAAGTATCTAGCACATACTGGGTACAACTTTTTATCATCATAATCACAACTCCCGTCTGTGGCAACACTAAACGGCCCAATTTTCATTGCTTCTGCAATTTTAAGTGAAGTATCTTCTGCTAGGCACCGAACAATGTGAGATGATTTTGTTCTTGCACAAGCATATTTTTCCGCAATTTTCGAATCAGGAAACATTCGCTTGAACAAGGGACCAACGTGGTCTGCTGCCGCTAAGGGTAGTCCGTGTTCTATTAAAAACTCGGTAAATAACACCTCAGCATTTATAGTATTCAAGTCTGCACTTGAGCTCTGCTGTAAATAAGAAGTTACCTTATTATTAGAGTTCGTAGGGCGAGCTAATTCGATGTGTTTCCTTGTTTTCATGTGTTTTTCCACATCAAATTTACCACCTTGACCAATGCTAAAATCGTTTCTGCAGTCTGCAATGAGCATGATGCTGTCATAGAATGGAACGCTGTATTATGTCATTCATATATTCATCTTTGAATCTTAGGAGGACTCGTTGTTTTGCTTTTTTCTGATCCATCTGCGAAATTCTTGGGGGAAAAAAAATGTGCTCTAACATACACAAAGACTAGAATCCATCTTAACATCTGAAGCCATTTAGCGCCAACGATTAGACGTCACGTGATGATGCCCTCGTCGTGTTTGGAGGATTGATTACATTTTGCTTTGTTTATTATTGACTTTTTCTAACCCATCTGTGAAATTATTTAAGAGATATTTTTTGCACTCATAAACGCATTGAGAATTTTTTAATACTTTTTAGCGCAAAAAAAACTTTTAGACTGGTTCTGCACTATACAAAATTAGAACAAAGAGTATGTGCAAAATGATTTAAACAAAATAGAAACCAGTCTGTTCTCTCCTCACTAAGCCGCTATAAATAGAATATGAGGTCGAAAGTTTGAAAGTATCTTAGTAACATGATAGTTGCTATAAATAGAACATGAATATTAGGAAAGTCCTCGGACAAGTATACTCGTATATCGTAGTTATGTAGAAGCGGGGTATTTATTAATTAAAAATAAAACAGTATGTAAAAAAAAAAGTAATGCCAATAAAAACGAAAAAAAAAATATTTTTTTTGCAAGATGGATATATCGAAAAAGCGTAATCTATAAACTTTAACGCATAACGCGGAATTTAGTGGCAAAAAGCGTAATGATTACGCCAAAAGCGTAATGGTTGGCATGTATGAATCTGGCCCATGAAACTCCTTTGGCTGGTCATTTAGGGATTAATAAAATGTATCACAAGATCTTGACTCACTTCTTTGGCCAGAAATCAAAAGTGATGTTGTCAAATACTGTAGATCTTGTTATGCTTGTCAAATGGTAGGAAAACCCAATCAGAAGATACGTAAGGCTCATCTGCAACCTATTCCTACGTTTGATGAAACATTCAGTGGAATTATGGTAGATTGTGTGGATTCCCTACCCAAGACCAAGTCAAGTAATCAATTAAAGTTAAAAATGAAACTAAGGTTTGATAGAACTGAAAGGGAGAGAACTTTTGAGTATGATAATGGAGTTGTGTTACTCTTGTTCATTCTTCTTACTTTTCTTCAAATTAGATATTACGGCCCTTACAAAGTTAAGAAGAAAATGAATTAAGTTATAGTATTAGTGCTCCTGGGATCTAAATTAATTATAGGAGTACCAGTATATTGAAAGAGATAGCCATGTTAAATATGTAATTAATTTAGTTGTACCAGTCCCTCTTAGTGAAGGAATATCATCAGGATTCGACTGATATTGGAGCTACGAATTGTTGGAATTCAGAAATTATAAAAAAATCTAGACCAGAAACTTTCACAGTTGCAAGTGCAAGAAAGAAATGAATTGAAAGTTATTATTATATGAGCACTTATGTCCAGATATTCTTACAAGAACAAACAAAATTTTCATGACGTTGAAGAATTCCATGCCGGACGAGTCCACTCAAACAGGAATATTTGAAAAAGGAAATTCAATATTTGCTGGAGAATGATTTTATCAAGCCCAGTAAAAGTGATTGGAGTTCACTATGCATATTTGTTCCTAAACCAGATAAAACTCTCCGTATGTGTACTGATTATAGGAAGGTGAACAGAGTGACAAAAACAGATTCATTCCCATTAACAAGAAGTGACTATTCTATTGATAAAATTGGGAATGCCAAGTACGTCACCAAATTCTGACCTTCTGAAAGGATTTTGGCAAATTCCACTACGGAAAGAGCAAAGGAAAACTCAATATTGCGACTCCAAAAGGACTCTACCAATAGAAAGAAAGTCCATTTCAACGTCTCATAAAAATGTTCATCTCTGGTCTAGAGATTTGTGACGACATCATTTACAACGACACCTGGAAAGAGCATCTAGCAACAATTCGATAATTCTTTAACAGACTCACTAATGTATGTTTGACAATTAATTTGTCTAAAAGTGAGTTCTGCTGTGCTATTGTGCCTTTCCTAGGACATTTTGTGGGACATGGACAAGTTAAAAATTTGAGGCTATTTCTTGATAATATAATTGTAGACACTCTTTCCCGTGTATAATTCATTATATTGTGTAATTTGTACTAGTTCTTTTAATCTCAAATGTAAATTGATTTGTGATAAAAAGAAAGTTTTATCATATAAACCTTTCTTTTTATTTTATGGGGGAAGGTGTTATGGCTATTGGATTTAAATTTTTTTATTTTTTAATTATTAAGTCCAAATTTGTCATTTAGGGTTTATTATTCATTAAATGGGACATTTTTCTAGAAAATTCAGTCGACCTGTACTTTACTGATAAACAGGCTGACCTTGGCTTGGAGACTTCTTTATTTGACCTTGTTTTGGACATTGTCAACAGGTCTTCAATTCCATTGGTTGGTTTCGGGGACAGCATTTTATTAGTGGCTGATTTTTCCTTCTGGTTCATTCTATCTCTACGTGACTTGAAGAAGGTACTTTTTCCATGACCTTCCAGACTCACATGATTCCTCTTGTTTACGAGGGAATTACAATATATATAGCTGTGTTTTAGAAGCTGACATTAGTAGATTTTGGGCTTATTGTAATATTAAGTTGTGTATTATCTGTTTGAGTTTAATTATTTTGGACTTTGTGTCAATTCGTTGGAAAAGAAGAATTATCTGGAAAAAGGACATATGTTTATGATATTCATTTGGATGATTAAAAACAAGAACTGTAACACGTGACATTGTCAGCCATTTTGGATTACATCGTCAAGATTCGAACCTGGAACTATTAGAACATTTATTTATCAGGACTCTTACAATTACATTAGTGGATTATTTTTGTGAATTCTATATTGGATTAATGTTGGATTTGATTCTCTAAAACTGTAAGTTTATTTATTTTATGAAAATAATTATACTTAATAAAATCATTGTTAAAGTTATACAAGCTTGTTAGTTTTCACTCTCGAGCCTAAGCATGTAACAGTCATACAATTTTTTTTATTTTTTTCCAAATGAATTTCCTAGTACCCCAGCACACTGCACTTAACAATCTATAAGAAAATTTTGATCAACAAAAATATCACTTATGCCAAGTGGAGGCAGTACTTTAATAAATAAATAAAAGTTAAATAATTTTGTATCAATTGAAATTTGTGTTATAGTTCTATCTTTTAGTTCATTTTAAGTGTAATCATCATAAATGCATTGTGTTCTCCTATAATTTAATGTAAAATGCATCCATCTGCTGTAAAAAGTCTGAAAAAGTGTTTCTCTAAGAACCTAACTAAGTGCTGATCGTGTTTCCATGCCCTACCATTTCTTCCCTCGAATATTCAGAAGATTGCCACTTTTTTTTAAAATGAAGCTAAAGATTTTTCTACTAAATTATCAGTGTAGGTCATTTCTATGATTCTGAAAATGAGTACAATAAAAGTATTGTCACATGTAAATACATGACTGATAAAATGAAAATCAGAATATCCAAAATGTCAGCAAATTATTCATCAAAATTAATATATTTACACAAAAATGTCCAAATGAATATGATAAAGAACTGTGCAATATATATTAATAAGGCAGAACTTGTACAAGTCCAAATGCTAACAAGATTATTATTTATTTTGTGAAAACATTCAAAAATTGCCCTTTTGAATAATTTTGGCACTTTAACTTTTCATTTACATTTTTAAACTGAAACTATGATTTTCAATCAACCAGTTTCATTTACTTATGACCATATAATTTCACCGCCTGGAAAATTTTTATAGCCTACATTTGAGATTGTACCAAAAAGATCAATAACTATACACTAGATTATGCAATGAAAATTGACTTTGTACTGTTCAACAAGTAAAAATCAGAAATGCTTTAGAAGATAAATCAGTCATACCAAAGTGTTCTATTATGAAGTGCTCAGTACACTCCTATAATCACTGATTTTCAACTTTATTGCAGCTCTAAAAATTCAATGTATAATATCTATCCCAAAAAATTTAATTTTTAAAATGCTGGGCTTTTTTTAAACCAGAAAAACAAAAATGGTAAGATTTTAAATAATTCCAATTTGAAGAAATTTATTTTAAGTTTTGAACCAATTTAAATCCTTAAGGTTTTACCATTGTTAATCAACTGTTTGCAAACAACTGTATGATTAATAAAAAAATTCACAGTAAATTAATGATGCTATAATACAAAAATATGCCATATGCACATATGTACATGTCAGTTCAAACTGCATAGACCCCGATCTGCCATCGCATAATGCTCAGCAAATCTGGGTCTCTGCATTTTATTGGATTACTCATAATAAAGATAGGCCATGATTTGCCAGCTATGTGATGGTAGAGTAGTGTGTATGTTGGTTGCATTTGGACCCAACTTATCCACAATTTTATATGGTTGGCATAATTCAATAATACTTGCTAAATACCTGGAGGACAGGAAGTCCTTTCAGCAGGGTTTGGAGACATGACTGCCACATTGCTGGTGTCATCAGAAGTTGACTGCGTAACAGGTGTACAAGAACATCAGAGGCAAAACCACACACCTGAAATTTCATTGAAGTTACAACAATTTAATTAAGTGGAAGGACTTTAATAAAAATTTTCAAGAAATACATAAATAGTGCTATAAGAATTAACATGATAACTAGCTTTAAAACAAAGCATCATTATATAACTAGCAAACTGTCTTTTTCATTTGGCAAATAGGCTGATTTGACTGAAGCTGTGCAAATATCATTATACAAAATACCACGAATAATTGTCTAAATGTTTGAGGCTTTAAATGAAATTAAAATGAAATAGAGGCTATTTTATTAAGCTATAAATAGCCACATTTTCAAGGTCCCTCGCACCTATTTTAAGTAGAAATTGGCTGCTATTATGCAACCACCTGTTGTAGGGGCAATTTTGTTCCACTTCTCCAAGGTAGATATTCCAAAATGCTTAATTTTAGAAGTAATAATCTGTCAAAATTAGTCAGTATGGTGGTCATACTACAAGTTTTTGTGACACCCTTTTTACTAGAGATACATATAGACTTCTAGTGCACAGATACACAGAAAGCTATGTGATATCTTTGGTAATGTGGCAATAGCAAGAATTTTCAAAGATGGCTGATATAAAATTCATCTTGAATGTCTGAGAAGTGCCATTTTTGCATACAGAACTAAAGTGGTACCAAGCTCTGAGTCCATTATTTATACCTTGAAAAGCTGACCTTATAAAATACATTGTGAGAGACAGACTGGTTAAATATACTATTATGGTGTCAGTTTAGGTGGCATCTGATAAAGGGGTGGCCATCTTGAGGAGGGCTTTTCAAGAAGGACACAAGTGTATGCTTTGTGACAAATCTACACAAAAAGATTGCTGCCCATCTACTTGTTCATTTTAGAGTAGCATTAAAAGATTTCCAAGATGGTTCCTATGCTGGCCATATTGAATAGCAGAGGGGTACCATAACTATTTAGAACATACAGACTCAGGCAAAATGGTTAAATGTGTGCAAACAGTTCCCTGACCATCTTCATAACAGTATACAAATAGTAGGGATATTTAAGACCTCATCAAATGTGCATATCGAGGGTCATGAGCCTAATCCAAGAGGTTTGGGAGCAGTAGTGATAAAACTTGTCATGATGGCCACCATGGCAAAAAAACATGGTTCATACAGACCTTGGATTACAAATTCAAGAAGTTTTCAATGACGTTTTAATGATTTAGTCCAATTCTCAAGGAGATGTTTCAGCAAAACGTTAATTTTTTTCTTCATTTTGCAAATCACTTTAGTTCTGTCTGAACTGAAACACAGCTTCAAACACATTACAAAATTATGTATTTTACAAATGAAGCATAAGTTTTGTTTTCATAACAGCTGGTATGATTCAGTTTTAAAACTGATAAAAAAATTACTTTTTATTTATGTGGTCAACATTAGTAACCTATTATATTTTTTCATTGTTAATAGTTTAAATGCATCGATCTCTATATAAGTATACAAAAATAACAGGTGTACACAATACCATAACTACTATCTGAAAACATTGAGTTCAACAGTTTACTAATGTTCTCTGATATGATTATGAATTTTAATGTCAGCTTTCAACACATCATCTTTTTTAAATGTAGTGTTCAAGTAGTCTTTGTAAGTTCTGGGGGTATAGTCAAACCTCCTTTGCAGTAAAAAGTTCCTTCTCTGGTAAATTAGAACTTCATTTAAAAAAAGAGGTCATATTTACATCAGGTTATGAATTAAGATCATGTATTTTATGAGTTTTGACTTTCATGTGCAACTTTAAGGTTGATTTCTCATGCCTGAAATGTCTATTATATGATCACAGGCAGTGCAAGATCTCTCAGTTATTTATATTAGAAGATTTAATCTATCTCTTACACACTTTACTGTTGTTGATGTTGTTTGTTGTAGGGTTTAATGCCACTTTTCAGCACACCATAGATACACATGGTGGCCAATATTAATGGTGGAGGAAGAACCTGGGAAAACCCTCGGAAAGAATACCGACCCACAAGAAGTGACTGACAAGCTTTCTCACATACCCACATTGGCCGAATCTGAGACTCGAACCCACACAGACAGAGGTGAGATGCTAGTGATCCATAAAAGAGAGTGGTTTAGACCACTCTGCCACTCGGGGCCCCTGTACACTTTGTAGAGTCACACTGCCTTTTGTTCATAGTTTATAAGTTTTTCATAAGCCTGTTGAATGGATGCCATATATGCTTATTTGGTTAACTTCTACAGGTGTGCCTGTGCACCATATTTACTTGTACCCTTCTTAAACTAATTCAGGGTAGATTATTGTAAAAATGACAGATTATTGTAAAAATGACTGATTATTGTAAAAATGTGCAGATTCTGAGTTCACAATATTCCTAATTTAATATTTGTTTTTTTTTTATCAAAACACTCTTAGTTATATCATTAAATCTGCTTCTAGGATCTCAAGAAGGTTTTTAAAACAATTCAAGTTCTCAAACAAATTCAAGAGATTTCCAAAGAAAGATTGCCCTATTATCAAATTAAAAGAGTGTAAAGGACCATGCCCAATTTCAATGAGTTTTCAAGGACTGTGTGAACCTTGTAAAAGCTGTCAGAAAACAAACAGTTTAGCTCATTATTTTCAACAATTAATTGTGCTAAATCAGATATTTCTTGTATAGCTTATAAGCATAGGGTCTAGAGACATGAAAACAGATGGACACTAAACACATCTTCAAATATAAGTCACCCATTTCAAGTTACCATAATAACCATATATCTTGGGAAAGGAATCAAACATTTTTCTTCCTTCACAATAACTCAGCTGCGACGAGTGTGATTGAAAAATCCTTGCTACACAGTGATTATTTAGAGTTACTGGTCACATTGTGAATTAAAAAGTTGTTTAGTGGTTGATTATCATTTTTATTATGCTGGACACCTCAGTCAATGATTTTGTAATTGCTGATATAGCCATTTTCACTGACAAGCAGCCTTATTTACATACAGAATAAAGGCAAGGCAAAGATCATTTTCCTGACTTATTTTATCTGAGAGAAAATTTAATACAAGTATCCACACAATTCAATATGAAACAAAATGATTACACTGAAATATCCCAAAACTTCAGTGCATTTAAATAAATATTTTATGAAATAATTTAGAATGTGCAAAATTCTACAATATCCCAATATATAAAGTGAATACAATCATGTTTTGAGAAGTTTATCCCTAATATTGGTAAAGCACAACTTAAATTAAGGATACTGAGTTCCTCAAAAGAAATATATTCTTACCTTTGGATCATTATCTGCCAGGCCATATAAAATAATTTCATATGCAACATCTGTGTTGATGAGAAACTTGGCTTTATCACAAGCTTGTGAGGAACCTGGATCAACTGCCTTATTTACACTTAAAGAACTCTGAAAACAATAATAGTATATTGTAGCATTTGTCCTTGGCCAAATACAACTCTTATAAACTATATATATATATACACAAAGATACATATTCCATTAATCTCGTCAATATTTTGACTACAATAGGAAAAAGACTGAGACATCAGGATAGTTTATGCAACACAGTACAAACTGCAATGTGTTATTATAAAAAAGTAACTGAATGATATTCACTTGTATCCACTGTGGTCCTTAATGACATGACACATGGCTGGGATTAAAATGCTAAATAAATGTCAATAAAAACCTGACTGATCTGAAATAATTTTCATGGCATAATATTTTAAACAAATAATAAACAAACATTATTACAAACAGTGGAGACCGCTCCTGAGGCTTAGCATTTAGTTTGTCCTCCTCGTATGTGTCAACGTTGTGGGCTTAAACCCCAGACAAGTCATACCAAAGACTTACAAAAATCGGACTAACAGATGCCTTACTAGGCACTCAGCATTAAGAGGTTAGTGTTTGGACGTATGTCAGGATAATGTAACTGGATAGAATATTATGCTACATGTCTGAGGCATGATGCCCCAGTGCCAGACATCACTATAAACTCCCACATTGCAGACATTGTAGCGATATGACTGAAAAATTGTTAATGCTATGCTAAAAATCCAAATCAAAAACAAAAATAGTGGAGACCTAAAAGAAAATACATAACCACATCAGATCCAAGTCCAAATTGTACATACTTAGATCTACCTATGAATAATTAATTCACCAACAGGTCTGAATCTATGCAGTCGATTAGAATTAATAAGCATAATAAATAACAAAACCATCGACTTAACCCAACTAACAATTATTATGTGAAAACAAATGGACTCTCTGTTTGTGAATATGATTCAAGAGAAAATATAAATGATCTCAAAACAAATGTATAGTATCCATGAAAATAAATAAATTCACAGTATCATGTCAGCAAGAATGCTCTTGCCTTTAGAAAAAGATAATATAATGTCTAGGTGTAAAATATAAAATAGAAGCCCCCAGTGAGGATTGAACTCACGACCCCTGGTTTACAAGACCAGTGCTCTAACCACTGAGCTATGGAGGCTTGGTGACAGGTCATTTGACATGTTCAATCTCATCCAATTAACATGGAAAATTAGAATCCTGAATTAACAATGTAAACCACATAATAAAATTTGCTCATATCAATCTAAAACACAGAATAAGATTCACACATATTAATCTATAGCACACAACACAGAATTGTGCCACAAAAGAGAATTTGAAAGCTAATATGTTGATGCATGTTCACAAAATACACACAAGATTTACCCTAAATTCTCAAATGACATTCTGAAAATCAATATCCCAGACCAAGAATTTATTTACAATATATATATATATATGTATTCAAGCCTTTTTTTTAAAAAAAAATTGATTAATGTTTCAATATTTTGAAGAGGGAAAAATTATTCTATTAATGAGCCCCCAGTGAGGATTGAACTCACGACCCCTGGTTTACAAGACCAGTGCTCTAACCACTGAGCTATGGAGGCTTGTTGACAGGTCATTTGACATGTTCAAACTCATCCAATCAACATGGAAAATTAGAATACTGAATTAACAATGTATACCACATAAGACAATTTCCTCATATCAATCTAAAACACAGAATAATGTTCACACATATTAATCTATAGCACACAAGTAGGTCCACTCAGACAGGTAAATATACATATAGTTGTCTGAATGTGTGTTGTACTTATTGTAAGAAACAAATTCCTCACTTACATGTTTATCCACTTGTCAGTTCTTATGCAAGTTTGTGGGTCTTCATTAGTTTGCCTTTTAACATAATTTTTGACAAATGTATCATATCAATACTGACAAAATGACAAATACAAATGTGTATTCACTACTTTTGGGAAAACACCATAGTTTAGGTTTCGAGGTGCTAAAATGCAACATATTTGATGCTGCTTACCAGAAAATATGAGTATCCCAAATATGTATGGAACATGATACAACTGTTTTGTGACATTCCTTTTGTGATGATCGTGACCTCTCGAGTTATCAGTGTGACAATTGTACACAACACAACACACTGTCTTTATATATTGCATCATAAAGTTCTATAAAAATAAATCTTGTAGTTATAAAATATATCAGCTTTTCACAAGCTACAAATCAGATATGAAAACCCATTACAAAGTTTCTTTTCTCTTATTATGACCATGACCTTTAAGGAAAGGACATGACTGTGATGTGCCACACACAAATGGGTCATTGTATAAATAAATTTAATTCCTTGGCATCCGTCTGTCTACGTGAGATGATGGCATAGCTCCTTCTTTCTGGCTCTCTTTTGAGCATGCTTCCTATTTCTGTTATCCTCAGCTTTGCTAACTCGCTGCTTGACAGCTAGGCGCCAGATGGGACAGTCATTAGCAAAGCTCTCCCATTTATTGACATCGATGAGGGCCGTCTTTATGTCTCTCTTGCAAACGTCTTTGTAGCACAGGTGTGGATGACCAGTTGGTTGTGTACCTTCTGCTAGTTCCCCATATAATATGTCATTAGGGATGCGGCCCAGGTCCACTCTCTTGACATGGCCGAGCCAGCGAAGGCGCCTCTCATTGAGAATGCCGAACATGCTGTTGATGTTGGCGCGTTTTAGAACCTCTGTGTTCGGTACTTTGTCCTGCCACTTGATGTGCATAATGCGCAACAGACATCTCAGGTGGAAGCTGTTGAGTTTTCTCTCGTGACTTACATAAGTTGTCCGTGTTTCGCTGCTGTAGAGGAGTGAGCTGAGCACGTATTCTTGGTAGACACGCAGTTTGGTCTTCTCGGTGAGGTTGGGGTTGTTCCATACCCTCTGGTTAAGTCTGGCCATCACTGCAGCTGCCTTGGCAATCCTACCATTCACCTCATAATCAATTGAGAGTGAGCTGGAGATGTTGGACCCGAGGTATGTGAAGTTCTCGACAACTTCCAAGTTGTATCCATCAATGGTGACAGAGGGAGGGATGTCTGCATCTTGCGCCATGATATTTGTTTTCTTCAAACTGATGGTCAGTCCAAATTCCTTGCAAGCATTGGAGAGGCGGCATACCAGCTGCTGCAGTCCATCTTCTGTGTGGGATGTCAAGGCTGCATCATCGGCAAAAAGCAATTCACGGATGAGTACCTTTGTGATTTTAGTCTTAGCACGGAGACGGGCAATGTTGAACAGCTTTCCGTCAGCCCTGGTATGGATGTACACTCCATCGCTGCAGCCCTTGAAGGCATACTGGATAAGCATCGAGAAGAATATGGCGAAGAGAGTAGGCGCAAGCACACAGCTTTGTTTGACTCCGCTGATTACTGGGAAGGCCTCTGATGTTGCGCCACTGAAGCACACTGTGCTGTGCATGTTCTCGTGGAATGACATGATGACAGCAAGTAGACGTGGGGGGCAGCCAATCTTCTGCAGGATTCTGAAGAGTCCGCTCCGACTGACCAGGTCAAATTCCTTCGTCAGGTCTATAAAGGCAATGTACAGGGGCATCTGCTGCTCATGACACTTCTACTGCAGCTGACGTAGTGAGAAGATCATGTCTACAGTTGACCTGCCGGGTCGAAATCCACACTGGGACTCTGGGTAGACGCGGGAGGCTAGGATCTGCAAGCGCGCCAAGGCAACATGGGCAAAAGCCTTTCCGACAACACTGAGGAGGGAAATGCCCCTGTAGTTGTTGCAGTTACTACGCTCTCCCTTGTTCTTGTACAAAGTGACGATGTTGGCGTCACGCATGTCCTATGGGATGTATCCCTGTTCCCAACAGAGGCAGAGGAGTGTGTGTTGCAGCTGGAGCAGCGCTGGTTTCCCACTCTTGAGGACTTCAGGCAGAATGCCATCGCTTCCAGGAGCCTTCCCACAGGCAAGGCAGTCTATGGCTTTTCCGAGCACTTCCAGGATGGGCTGTGTGTCTAGCTCCTCCATGACAGTGATGTTGTTTTGGGTTGCATATAGCTCGAGATAAGTGTTCAACCCATCACTGCAGTTGTTTGCTCTGGTCTGTGCTGTCTTCACCTGCCTTGGACTTGAGGAGGGCGGTCTTTGAGATGGAGGGGCCTGTCACCTTCTTGATGCCCTCATACATTCCTCTTGCATCCCCGTTGTCGGCAGCTGTCTGTATACTGTTGCAAAGGTTAAGCCAGTATATGTTGGCACAGTGGCGGGCAGTCTTCTGGCATTCTCCCTTGCATTCCTGAGTGCTTGCAATGTTCTTGGGCTACGTACAGCCTTGTATGCCAGGAGGGCTTTCCCCTTTGCCTCAGTCATGGACTCCATCTCCTCCCAGTTTGCCTCATACCAGTCGGCATTTTTCAGTTCCCTCTTCCCATAAGCTATGATGGCTGAGTTGTACACAGTCACGGAGGTGGGCCCACTTTGAGTCAATGGTGTCGTAAGGTGTCACTTTGGTGAGAGCTTCCACATTGCTGATGAACTGCTGTGTTTTCTCTGGGTTACTTGCACAGCAGATGTTGATGCGAGGGTGACCCTTCTTCTTGGCATGGTGCAGCTTCTTAGGTAATATTCGCACCTTACTGACCACAAGGGAATGGTTCGTGTCGCAGGTGAGCTGCGAGTGAGGAGGACTCTGGCCAGTTCCGTACACCTGGTGATGAACGTGGGTGTCTTCAAGAAACCTGGTGGATCTCCTTGCATAAGAAGTTAGTGTGTGTCACAGATAAGCTGTGGTAGCAGCACATCTCCAGAAGTCGATGCCCGTTCTCACCGATCTTGCCCCTTCCATAAACGCCAAGACAGGCGGACCAGGCCTCATGATCGGTTCCCACTCTAGCATTGAAGTCTCCTAATAAGTAAAGGCTTTCGTTTTTTGGAATGCTGGATATCGCCTGGTTCAGAGCCTCATAAAACTTGTCTTTCTCCTCGTGGGTATAGCGGAGGGTTGGAGCAAACACGCTGAAGATGTGGACCGAGCCTAAGGATGTTGACAGCCTGAGAGCAAGGATTCTCTCAGTACCTGATGATGGAGGTTCAATGAAGGCAACTAGCTTGTTCTTTACAGCAAAGCCTACACTGTGCTGCCTAGGTTCATATGAGGGCTTCCCCTGCCAAAAGAACGTGTAACTGGCTTCCCTGATGGTGCCGCTGTCAGACAGTCGGGTCTCCTGGAGACAGGCAATGTCAATGTTCAGTCGAGAGAGTTCTCTGTCAATGACAGCAGTCTTCCGTGTATCGTCGATCTGTTGTAGTTCATTGGTCAGTCCAGGACACATGGTCCTAACGTTCCAGGTCGCAAAACAAAGTGTTGGAGTTTTCTTATTTCTTCTTTTAGGTCTTCCTGGTGAAGAGTTTTGTGGCCCACTTGTCGAGATGGTTCTCTAAGCTCCACGCACCCAGTGAAGCAGGCAGGCCATGGCGGGAAACACCTTATTGACTGGGGGCTGCCCAGCTTAAGGCGGGTGGTAGCTGTCCAGTGAGACCTGATGATCTCCCCCACCGTCAGAAGTAACCCCTGGCGCCAAGCTCTACACCAATCGAGCTTTGGCTTAGAACCGGTAAACTGCTACTTCTCGTGTTGTGCCGACATCATACGATGATGCTCGAGTGTCCTCTCCAGTGGAGCTACGAAGCCTGAGCAGGGAGGTATGGAGAATCAGCTGTTGCCCATGCAGCAGATCCCCCCTCTCCACGCAGCTGGTGGGCTCAAGGGAACGACAAATATCGATACAGCTTGGCACCAACGGTGTCGCAGGAGTTGCCGGAATGACATTGAGGTCAATGGATTTTTGTTGGGATTTACTCCCTTAGCCTTTCACATGAGTGTGAATAGACGCAAGGCAGCAGAGGTTTGGAATCAGAGTTTTCCTTCTCCTAGATGAGCTACCATCCAATGGGTCATTGTATAAATAAATTTAATTAAAGTCTAATGAACTAAGCACAGTTCAATGGTTATGTAACTGACATGAAAACAGGTCCGAAAGTTACTTTTTCCATAACTATAATCTTGACCTTTGATATATGAGAATGGCAATGTTACATGACACACCATCTTGCAATGAAGTGACATTTAGAAGAACTACAAGGCTTTGAGGTTCCCAAATACAACTCACCTGTACAATTTGGTGAAGATATGTGCATAGTAAGACTCAGATTGTAAGGCACTGATCAAGAAAAAAAACAGACTAATGGAATGTAAAAGCAACTGCATTACATACATCTGGTCATCGGAGTGGGAGAAGAGAATACAGGAAATCTAAGCTGTTTCATTTAACTGTGCTTTAAATATATATAGCTCCAACCACAATTGTGGCTTGCAATACTTTGTGTTCCAAAATGTTCCTGTAATCTTTTCACAGACCATCTGTTTACAAATATAAATCGATCTTTAAAACAATGATCTGAGAATTAATTAACCTGCATGCTAATGATCCAAACCTTGACCTTGACCTTGTGACAACCATATTATTAGCACCCCTTCCATATCTTACAATGTCTGTTAATAAATTGAGTGTTTTTACATCAATTTTAAATAGTCACTGTAAAAGTACAACAGCAATATATACCTTTCACACTGTATCCCCCCAATTAAGTTATATATATATATATATATATATATATATATATATATATATATATATATATATATATATATAAAGCAAGACGGGTTTTCATTCATATAGTGAATTAAGTAACAGAAATCAAATCAATATAATTTCTTCAGTACCCTTCCTGTTGTAACAAAAAAAAAAAAAAATTCATATGCATCTCACACCTTAACCAATTCCATTTTATCCTCTACCCTATTCTATGAATTAAGGCTTATACTTTCTTGGGCAAATAAAATGATCGATGTAAAGTTTTACTGCTGGGATCAAATTATGATTAGTATAAAAAAGATGGAAAACATGACATCAGGGATAGCAACTGAATATTCTCCCATTGTATGCCAGATGATATTGATTAATGATTTATACAAAATAATTTCCTTTATGATATGCATTCAAACTGAAGGTTTACATAGGTAACATCTGTTAAAGAAGTGTGGCATTTAAGCTGTCAGATTTTATTGTGCTAAACACTTATAACAAGCCTCCATAGCTTAGGGGTTAGAGCACTGGTCTTGTAAACCAGGGGTCGTGAGTTCAATTCTCACTGGGGGCTAAATGTAATTTTTTTACCAAAAATTTTACTTTTTGTTGTTGCTTAAATCATCTATAAGTAACATTTATTTATGAAATGGTCTATGTGATTACTTAAAAATTTAGAATTACAAACATATTTTTTTTTTAATTTGGTGCTGGTGGTGTGAACTAGTTTTAATTTTAATACTACCAACCTGATACTATTGCATTGTTTTCCATTGCCAGGACTCATAGTTCCAGTCCATACTAATTATTCCCTCCCCCCAGTTAGTCTTGGAAGCCCAGAACAGACTCTTTAGTCCCAGCCAACATGCAGAAAATTTGACTTGGACTTTAGACTGTAGAACAAAAGAGCAACTGGAAAGGAGTCTTTGCAACAGTAACACATAAGCATCATATCATCATATAATTAAAATTAGTTTTAAACCTCCAAACCTTTCATTACTTTGTTATGTTTATTTAAATTAATTGTTTTCTGTTTTTTTAATGTTTTGTTTGTATGTTAGTTTTAAATTTCTTTTTTATTCCATCACAATCTATTGTAATGTAACATTGTTTACTGGACTTGATATTATCTTGAGTTTAGTCGAGTTCTGTTCAACCGGATTGACTTTTTAATTTTTTGTATGTCATTGATGTGAACAACAAATAACAGCCTCAATACATAAACTTTTTTTCCAGAAGGATGAACATTTCACCATCATCCAGGAATCTGTTTTGCATATTCTTTGTATAACTGATGTTTTTGGTAAATGACTGTCAGTTGGGCTTAAATCATTTCAAACATTAAGTTGTATTATGTTGTGAACAGTTTGGGCTGAATTTTATTTTTCTGCAAATTACTGAATTTAAGTGGCAAAATTCTTGAACAAAGACATTTATTGGAATTTATACTGAAATAAAACTGGAATAATATTTTCTGTGAATCAACAAGAGACTGTTGACACATCTGCACATTATAGGTTATTATAGACATCATTGCCTTCCATTTTGAATTTTATCGTGATTTGAACTGAGATTCACTTAGAACTTTCAATTGATATGACTTGTGCTTTTTAATTCTTGGAGTATAATTAGGAATTAGTTTGCAATACCATAAGTTCTTTTTTTCTCATTTTTCACTTTGCATTCTAGGGAATTAAATTATTTGTTAAATTTTACAAAGCTTGTTGTCTTCACTTATTTCTGTCACTTATTTTAGGAGCAAAGCCTTTAAACAACCTGCAACATGTATTTAATTATTTTTCACACGAGATATATCACAAACTTACATTCAAAAGAAGGATTCCAAGTGTCTCTGCATTTTAAACTAACTTTTGTACTGAGTAATTAATTTCAGTGAAACATCCACTTACAGAGAACTACTAAATGGCTCCTATCAAACTAAATATTCCTAATTGGCAAAACGTTTTGGAAGATTATTACATCATGGTGTCACTTCAATTAAGATAAATAAGCCATTGTTTCATTATTATGTGCTTTCTAAATAAGTCATGCATTGTTTGGAAATTGGCAGAGACACATAAAATGTTTCTTTTAAATGTATAAGATAACCCCATTTTCTTTTGTGTAAAATAATTACATATTTATAGAAATATCTCCTGGTATTTTCACTTTTCTGTGACAATTTAACAAAAAAGGTGTAGTCTTGTAAATCTGTATGACCTGGGATGCATAAAACTCTGTCCGGATGACAAGATGAAATATTACAAAATTGTGACATTATCTGGCTCTTAACTTATCACAAGTCTGTCAAGATCTGTGACAGATTGCTGAAGAAAATTTCTCCACAGTAAAATAAGTTTTTAAATTGCGTAAAATGGTCAGTGTTAACATGAACATTGTTAAGTATTTGGTACTATGAGTTAAACTGCAATTTCTCTATTTAAGACACAAACATTGGATTTTCTTATATATTTATATAAGGTGTCATGTATCAGAAGGTTTCTATACCAGCTGTCTTCACTTGTAACAATATTTTCATGGCTTGGACCCATTTTGATATAAAGTTTGCATTAGGTACCTGTGAGCAAAGAAAACACGGCTTCCTTTACATCATGTTCTGGACTGACAAAGGCAAAAAAGAAAAAAAAGTACTTTTATAACGAACTGTCACTTTAAAGATGTTGAGCAATGCTCAACTGTGCTGCTTGTTAAGGATATAAAATGCATCCATCTTTGTTCTGAGGTTACGAATCTGCACCTAAACCTTGAAAGTACTAATGAACATAAAAATGTTTTAGTGGCATCAACTGAAAGATATTTGTGAATGGAGCTGATGCATTTCAGCTCAAGATATTTAGCTTTGCATATGTTCATGACATGTTGGTATAATGTGAGAGTACTGTCTAGAGTAAAACCTGGGTTTCATACTGACTGTGCGAACATAGATCAACAGGCCTAGAGTGTATTCCATTTGCAGATACAATTTGTGAATTGTTGACTAAGAAGGACTTAAACCACTGTAAAGCTGTATTGTGAATGCCAAATACATCCTGGAGATGGTGAATATATCATGGTCTATTGTGTCAAATGCTGCAGACAAATCAAGGAGGGTGAGGACTATAATATTACTGCTATCCAAAGTAGAGAGAATGTCATTAAATACTGTCAGAAGAGTAGTTTCAGTACTATGGCAAGGGCAATACTGTACATTGCTAAAATGACTGTTTGAAATCAAATGAGATACAAGTTGGGTTAGAACAACTTTTTCTAAGATATTTTATATGAATGGGAGATTAGAAACTGGGTGGTAGTTTTTTTTTAAATTGTTATGTTCAAGTGTTGGTTTCTTCAGCAGAGGCTTTACGATGGCAGTTTTGAAAATGAATTGGAATTCCCTGGATGAGAGATATTAATAACATCAATTAGTGAAGGCAATATTGGGTCTAAGCATTCAAGCAGCAGTGATGTTGGAATTAGATCAAGTTCACATGACTTTGGTGCACTTTTCATAGTGATTTCCGTACTAAATCCATAGAGACAGGTTAAAATGCCTCCTAATGATTGTCCCTGAAATTTTTTATCATAACTGTACGATGATGACGAACCAATTGAAACTGTGTTGTCAAGCTTATCTCTAATAATTTGTACCTTGTCACGAAAGAAATTTGCAAATAGGTCTGGAAGGTCTACTGGAGAGAAGGTAGTTGAAAGTGGTGTACATTTGTTTATTGACAGTTTGTTAGTTATCTCGAAGAGCTCTTTGCTGCTGGAACTCTCCATGATCTTAGTACTGTATTGGGATAATTTGGCTATATGGACTATGTTTGTGACGTTCTTCTTAGCTGCTTCATAGATTTGTTTATGAATAGTGAGTCTAGTGGAAAGCCAAAGCCCCTCTACTTTACGGCAGTGTCTTTTAGCAGTGCGAAGCTGGTCCCTAACACTGCTGTACCACGGAGAACACTTTTTAATTGATACTCTGCACTCTGTGGCTGGGACATGTTTTTCAAGCAATGAACACAGGCAGTTATCAAGTTGTTCTGCTGTTGTTAGGTTTTCTTGGATGTCAGCATTAGTTTGGTTCTCTTTATCATACGGAGGTTTCTCTTAGTAACAAATAAAGGTGGAGGGTTAGGGACTGATACATCCAGATGGCATATAATGCAGAGGTGATCTGATGCAAGTTCGTGGGATACAATGGTTGATCACAGAATATTATCATCAGGTCTATGAAGAATCTAGTCTAAAATGTAACCAAGTTTATGGGTGGGTTGGTTATGTGATTGTTTAAGGCTGAAAACATGAATGGAATCTAGTAGGAGCTTGTATAGGTTTCCAGGACAATCAAAGTGAAAGTTGAAATCTCCAAGAATAATTAGGTTGCCACCTATTAAATTTCCATACTCCAGAAGATTGGGAAACTGCTCCAAAAAGAGAGATTCAGTCATCTTGTTTTTACTACTAGGAGGAGAGCGGTAGAGGCAGAACAAATGGACTGACCTTTGTTCCAGTGTGAGTGTGTGATGACAGCAATTTCACCTCCGTGAATGGTGGGGGAATGACTTGATGGAGTAAGCAGTGGGTGTTAAATCCACGCATTTGGGCTCATCACCTGATGTTTTTAGCCATGTTTCTGTCAGGAAGAAGACGTCGATATTCTGGTCATTGATAAAATTAACTATTTATGTGCGCTTTTCCAGTGGTCCAACTGAATGGGCGTTGAATAATGCAGTACACAGTGGTATCTCTGGGACAGCTGACACAATGATTTATGATTTAAGAAGGATTTGTGCCAGGTTATCAAAATTAACGGCCAAATTTTTTAATTGTTTAGCTGTTAAGGACGAAAGGGAGATAACTGGAATTCTTCTTCCTGTTCTATGCCGGCCAGCAAAACAATGTTTCTTTTTTCACCTTTAGGCACAAGGTAGTATGAAGAGCCAAGGAGTGGTCATTTAAAGCAATTGATGAGGGTCCATCATAGCATAAACAGGTTGACTGGTGGTCACATGATGGAGGTTTATTAAAAAACAAAGGACTTCTTAACAGTGGAACAAGACAGCTGAGATAAATTCTAATTGTTTTGGTTTGCAAAACAAGGAGATGAAGAAACACATACGATCTGAACAGCCAATGCATGATGAAATATAATAATGTAGGCCAAGATAGACAACAAGCACATATATCATGAATAACAGCACAAAAACAGAAGAGCTGCGTCAAGCTTGTTTAAGCGATAGTGGCCATCTTTCCGGAAGTCATCCAAAGCTATATTAAACATCCAAATCACACACAGACATGTAGCATAATGTCCCACCCAGTCACGTTACACTAACGCTAACCTCTTAATGCTGAGTACTAAGCAAGGCAATTGTTAGAATCATTTTTGTAAGTATTTGGCATGTCTCAGCCAAGGATCAAACCCATGACTTCTGGAATCTGAGGTGGACACTCTAACCACTAGGCCACTGGAGTGGTCCATATCTCATTGTAGATTGACATTATTTGTATAGACCTTCATGTTATGATGCTTTCTATCATGTTTGTTCAGATTCTGCTCAACATTTGTAGAAAAGTCACTTAAAATGTTTTCTATTTTAATTATTAGTGACGTTATCTAAAAATAGGTCTGCATAATGTGCTAAGACAAGAATGGTTTTCATGCCAGGATACTTTCTCTCAAGTTTGGTTGAATTCTAAAAATTGGTTTTGGAGATGAATCTGTTGAAGGGTTTTTCTGCTTTTAATAATTGTAGCCATATTGATGACAGATTGGCATAATTTGTAAAAACTGAAATCTGTTTATACCAGAACGCTTTCTATCAAAGTTGGTCATGTTCTTCTAACAGTTTTGTGAAGTCATTTAAATGTACTCTGTTATATGTATCATTGACTTTATCTGAATACAGATCAGCATCATTTGTACCAACTTAAAAGGTCTTCATGCCAGGATTCTTTTGTCAAAACTGTTGTTCTAAGGTTTTTAAAAAGTCATTTAAGGGTGTTTCTATTTTCATTAATGGTTGCCATATGCGATGGCAGATTACTATCACTTGAACAAACCTCAAAACTCTGCTTTCTAGTTTCTTTCAAATTTGGTCAAATTCTTTTCTGAACAGTCGTTGTGAAGCCATTTAAAGGTTTTTCTGACCTTAAGATGCTAACCTAATCACATGCTATGGGTGAGTAGGTTCCGCATTTTACATGCAACTTGCCTGGCCCACTTGTATGGTCCACTTCAATTTCATATAGTTTCCAAAAGTCAGTTTGTCCATAGACTGTTTTGCTGCATGTTGTAGGTGACTATGGTTACAGATGATAAACATTATTCTTGGATGGTAGATGCTACTGTACATCTACCCGTCATGTAATGAAATCCACAAAGATAATCATTCAAGACTTATGCCTTTGATTTCCAAATACACATGTAACAGAAATATCGCAAGTTACTGTATTAATACATTCTATGACCAGCTTAGTTTTGCTGATTAATGAAAGCAGGCTTGACACGTTTCATTAGACTAGAAAGTTCGCCAGGAAATTTATTTGTAAAACAAACATAAAAGTATTATACACACTGATGGCTTGGAGTTTAACTGATAAGAATTGGTGGATGAATATAACTCCAGATATATTGCTATTCATGGTCTTTGCTGACATCATAAATATATAGCTCTAAAACATCTTTATTGTTGTTTTTGTTTTGGTTTCAATGCCATTTCAAAGTGTAAGATAGGCTATACATGGTAACCAGTATAATTGTGAAGGAAGAACCCAGGAAAACTCTTTGTAAGAATCACAAACCTACAGGAAGCTACTAGCAAGATTTCTCACATACCCATATTGCCAAATCTCAAGAATACAACCCATATGGACAAAGTTCATTTGATAAATTTAAACAATACCAAAACAGTATCTGACCATGTGACTCTACTCAGTCATATGACTGGGTCCAAATTACAACATTTCTAAAATATGTTACAAGCTTATTAACACAGACTGGCTGACAAAAATATTGTCTGCGCATAGATGACCTAGTGTAAAGAAACCCATAGGGGTCAACAAATAAGGATGCATTTTGTACCATCTAAACTTCATTTAATCTATTAATTTATAATTCAAGAAAATATTTCATATTTTATTCTACTTTGTATTTTAACTTTCATTGTAGTATACAATTCCGCCAAATCTCATGACAAGTTCAATTTTCCAGTCAACTTTCCCTATAACTGATTTCTGGGGCAAGCCAATTTTGTTCAGTTTTTTTGGCCATGACAAGATTTCAATATGGTCACCATGGCAGCTTTGGATTTTAAATTGTCACAATTTACATTCAGGATCATCCGAATAAGTCTTTTAGTGAAATCTCTATATCCATATGGGCATTCCATTAATAAAAAGAAAATCAAGATGGCCATAACAGTAGCTATGATGGATGCCAGATCATCACTATTTTCATTTCAGACTATCTACAAATCATAAAATATCTTAGTGCCAAAACCCCAACTCAATATGACTATCCTTTCAGAAGAAATGGCAATAACAAGATGGCTGCCATGACACCATTGTCATTTGGGATCATCTAGACCTCAATATGAAACTGTATGCAAAATTTCATGACTTTCTTCCTAGTAAAAGGAATAGTGATGATGGATGCAAGCTTATTGCACATGTTCTTCTGGATGAGCTAAGAAGATAAGAAAACTTGATACAAAATATCTCTGCTTCTATTTTTCGCAACAAAGTAAATTAATTAGATATTTGTGCATGAATTTCTATTAAAGAAAAACATCACATTTTCATCAGTACTTAAGTTCACGACTATGCCACCATTTGGAAAATAGATAATACTGCCTTCACAAAGGGATGTGTTCATTAGGACCTTTAATTAGATGTAAGAATCAAAATGTACTGGTGTGTGTGATAAAACTGATTTTAATCTTTTCCTGGCATTAGTCACCAGCACAAGGACATTATTCCCCCCCCCCCACTTCTCCAATTAGGACAGAGGAGAAAAGAACAGTCAAGTACAATGCAAACAAGAATGATTGACAGTAGATGAAATGTTGAGCAACCAAGAGACACACATAAATGCCTGAAGTCCACAGAAAAGAAGAAAGTCATGACAAGGTATCAGACTGAGATTATGTTGTTCTGTATTCTAGACCTCCAATTACTAAATGGTGGAGGGAATACAGGGGATTAGTGCCAGGAAAAGATATGGCAATGCCATTCGAGCACATATAATATTACTGCTATTAAAAATGAAACCCTCAAGAAAAATGTCTTTGAGAAAATAATGTCCAGGGAGCATCACTAGCTAGAAGTATTCGCAAAACAAAATACTATAAATTATTTCTTTATTCCAACTGCAAGTCTCCAATAATTCCTCTCTCTTACTTGACAAAAACATGGCCAATTGAAATGCCAGCTTAAGTGATCAGTGTTTGTAATATTACAGGAATGCCTCCAATCTGGAATGATTTGTGTTTTCTTGTTGAAATGAAAAATTTCAAGCAATACAACTACATCTGTAAACCGTATTTCTCTGATTAAAAAAAGTTCAACAGACCAAACAATTATATTTGTTTAAAAGTGGAAGATGGACTTATTCTCAGCTATGGTCTTGTCATATTAGTGTCGAATCATCAAACATTGGGTGTACTATGCACCACTAATCATTAGGCTGCTGGCAAAGGAAGCAAAGTGAGAACCATTAAATCAAACCATGTTATTTACCTTTAATATGAAATGTTATGACAGCATTAACTATTTTTTAAAATTAATCTTTAAAAGAAAAGTCCCTTAAATTTCCAAAGCCATGATCAGGAAAGTAGTATACTGCTCCATTAAGTATACAACCAAAATTAACATATGCAAACATAGCAATCTGGATCAAAAATTCAATTTCACTACAAAACCCCTCATTAAAACAGGGTTCTTGTTATAGGGCAAATATGATCATGGATCTCATTTTACTAAATTAAAGCAATGGTGTGTGTGTGTGTGTGTGTATATATATATATATATATATATATATATATATATATATATATATGTATGTATGTATATATATATATATATATATATATATATATATATATATATATATATATATATATATATATATATATATATATATATATATATATATATATATATATATATATATACATACATACACACACACACAAGCTTATAATTCAAATACAACCTAATTTGCCCTTACATAATGCACCAGCAGATCAGGGTCTATGCTGATTGTTCTAGGTATCACTCCTAACAAACTGCATAGACCCAGATCTGCTAGCACATTATATGATTGCAGATCTGGGTCTATGCAGTTTGTATCTGAGTCTAACTTGTAACTGAGTACATAAAGTATGTACTTTATTGTGAGACAGTCGCATTATAAAGGCAGAACACTATAGACAGTTTTATAATAAGAGAATACTGGTATACTGCAATTTGACAAAAATGTGAGAGCCACTGTGATATTTAGCTTATGATACCTATAAATATTTATCAGTGAATCCTTATCAGACTTACCTGCAGTGTCTGTAGGACCGTCATGTAGGTATGCTGTCTGACCTGTGCTACAGGGTGAGCCAAAAGCTTCAGTAACACTCCATGACATCTGTCTTGAAGAGACCTTTGCTTGGTCTTACTGCATCTGAAATATTTTTTTAAAGAAATTAATGCATGAATTAATTATATATCAACAAGCAGCAATTAGCACACCTCATCATACCAGCTAACTATAACTGTTAACTGGAGTGCATACTAGTGTTAGAGGAAGCCTGCAATGTTTTAATGAATAAATAAAAAATTATGGTAGGTACAAAAATACAATGTCAAATTTCTAATCTAACTGTCATTTAATCAGATCAACTGGCCATAAGGTCAAGTGAGCGTATGGTATGATCCTGCAGAGACAATGGAAATGATTCTTCCTGTTTTAGTCAATGATCCTTATCTTCTGACCTTTGAACCCTTAAATAAGTAGGCTTCTGCCTTACCTCAAGTGCAAACTAATGACAATGTTTGGCAAAGGCTGATCATGTGCAGAAGTGAAAAATGTGACTGGTGAAGTGATGGATAGATGGATGTGATAACAATATGTTTGGCAAAGGCTGATCATGTGCAGAAGTGAAAAATGTGACTGGTGAAGTGATGGATAGATGGATGTGATAACAATATGTGCTTTGCAATTTGGTGGGAATGTAAACACTACTCAATCAATCGCAAACAAGCTTGGCAGATACCATTCACATCCTGGCATGAAGAACTTTCAAGTCTGTACAAATAATGTTGATCTGCCATCAAATATGACTCTTTGTATTAAAGATAAATACCTTATTTTGTGAGAATCCCATGATTCCAATACCAAGTAAGCTTTTCTTATAATGTTGATCAAGCATTAGATATAGACACCACTACTGAAACCTTTAAAATTGCAGGAAAACTTTTAAACAACTTTTCAAAAAACACTACAACAGAATTTGACTCAATATTTATGAGAAAACATGTTGGTTTGATGGTTACTTACATTTCTGAGCAGAGGCGAATTGCCAAAGACACAAAAGGCATGTGACAATGATAGGGAATACTGGGAATGGCAGACTCCATGTAGGTCACTGTCTCTTTACTACACCAGGCAAGCTGAAATATTTACACAAATTAACAGTTTTATAATACATATTATTTAACATGTCAAATATAAATGAAAGCACATCGATGTTGTAATACATTTTATTACCTGTAGTAGAAACGTTCTAATTATGAAAATAATGATTAAGTGTTCCAGTTTAAAGCTCACTATGTCAGACTTGCGTGATTTGACAGGTGGCATTGTTAGGTATTTGTATGATTTGTACGGGGATATTTATTTGAATGATTATGACTGAAAAGATGGATCAAAACATACCTAACTCATTAAAATGTGTCTGTGTTATAGCAATAAAAACAATGCCCATGGCTAAATTCATTTATTTACATCCAGAGAAGAGACTGTGGTTCTTAATCCACTTGATATTAAAATTGATGCGGATTAATGATAAAGAACAATGTGGTACTGGCAATACAGTAACTAGTATTGGTAGCCAAAGCCAATTTCAGGGTTTAAACAATCGTGGCAACTGGCTTTAATTGTTGTTGGAAACCAATGACCAATTTATCAACGACCAGTATAATCAAAGAGAGACATCGAAACAACAACTGGTTAAAAATGAATAAAGGTGATGTGTTGACATTACAATTTGCTTTAAACTGAAATGCGAAACTAAAAATGGATCATTGATGATCTAATTTAAGTTTAGTTTAAACCATACTTATTTGAGAAACTTTATCAAATACAATTATAAATATATGATTTGGAAGATTCAGTAGAAAGCATAATCTACTGTATTTTATAAATAATCATAGAATGCTAGAGTTAATATGCATTACATCCCTTTGTAGGATCAATTAGATCAATGAAATAGCTATGCCAGTAATCGCTCGTGCATGTTAAACAATATACTGAAAAATCAAATATTAATAGACCAGTTGCTAAAATGTGATCAGAAAGAATGAGGTATGGTTAAAATGGATGAATAAAACAAAATTATTTCATATCTTTTTTTAGGAACAAACAAAATAGTACAGTAGAGTATAGACCATAAATGTGCTATGCAGCCCGGTGATTTTTTTTTAACCAGTAATTGTTTCTTCTATTTCATGTTTGAGAAATAAAAAAATATACACTGAATGCAAACTAAATAATGACAAAACAATGTATTGACATAGTAAATTAACAATAATTTTTACTTCTATGTGTCCTATTTTCGATTATGCCGATTGGTGAGCAATTTTAGTTGCATACCAGGTATAAGTCGATGCTATTTCAATTAGATATTCCATATGTAAGTCGATTAGGACTATAAGATGAAGACTTGACATTTAAGTAAAAAAGTATCAACTTATAGGCCAGAAAATATGATAAGGCAAGCTAATAGTGTATATCAGCAGCGCACTGTACATCATTGAAACTGATGGATGCAATCAACTTCTAAAGGATACTTTGTAAACTAATATCAAAAGTCTGACTATATACCAGAAAGAAGCCATTATGGATGTATCTGAATGAATGGATGTATTTGTGCAAACACAGACCAGCAGTGGAAAATCTCTTAGTGAGTCCATTCCAGTTCTGTGCACCCCTTGTCTCCAATCACGAAGAAACAGTGTTCAAATGTGAACAACTTTATTTGTATTGGATGCAGTGGCAACCCACTTCATGCAATTAAAATCAAAGATCTAAAGCACTGAAATACCTGATTAATCCAACAAGGTTAATATATCAGACCCTTGGCACTTTCAAACTTTTTTTGGCAATAAAAGGTGGCAGTTAGACAAAAGAAATTTCCCCTTGGATAGTGAGACTGTGCCAAATCTTTGTATATTCTCTCTAAGGCATTGACGTAACTGTTGGGATACTGGGAGAGTGTGCCCGTATCTTTTCTTTTTATTGACGAACATATTTTTACTAACATAACTAGTTACTTCTTCAGGTCTATTGCCCAATAAAACAGACAGCTGGTAAGAGGCGGAAGGAGATGCATTAACTTACTCAACTGTTGGTGCAACCAACAGTTCCTAATGTAAACAAAAGCAGCTTCAAATCTTGTAAGTGATATTGGCTGGAGTTTGGATATGACTTTTAGAAATAATTTCCCTCTCATAAATCCAAAAGTAGTGGGGTGACCATGTCATTTCAAAGCTGCTGAATAACCCAGGAAGGTAGCTTGTTTAACTGCTGCTAAATATCCCACTGGGTCAAACTAAATTCTTTGGGTGGTGACAGGGTGAGGTGTTCCATATTTTTTGGTATAATGACCCTTACTTGAGGAAAAAGTTCAAAGATGGGTAGTGCAATTTTTACTTTTGTTTGATAAGAGGAATCTATGATCTTCATCCTCTGCAAATACAATGAAATTTTTAAAAACCTTATTTTATGGACAACTGGTGACAAGGTACATATTCTATCCTTTTCTTGCACTACTAACATATCAGGTTCTTTAAAATTAAGACTTTTGTTGTTAAAATGTCGATAAATACATATAAAGCACAATCAAGTCATAACTTGAACTTTTTTCTGAAATTCGAAGGAAAAATTAGAAAAGTGATTGCAACTTAAATTTGCTCATGTTATTAAGTTTTAATCTCGAGGTATCATTCAGTTCAATCATCAGGGCACAGACAAACAAATAAGTGGTAAAGAGGTAGTTACACAAAAACTGTAATTTAACTTGCTAATTGGTCATGACTTCACCAGGATCAATGATAAACAGTAAGTCAACTGTAAAGGTGATCAAAAATGACTATTACCACTATTCCTATCTCTACATTACAAGTATAATGACTATCTCACCTCATCCTGACATTGCATAAGGAATTTACATGTCTTCTGCATTGCCTGGCAGACACCTGCAGTGGAGACATACACCTGGTACTCCTCATGATTCAGCTGCTGCAGGTAACCTAATAGTGTGACCTGAACATCTGGATGACTATGACTAAGAGCCTCATCATATACCATCAGACAAATTACTGATACAACACTCTCCGGTACAATTATTCGGCACTAAAAAAATTAAGACACAAGAAATTAAAGTTGATGTAACAAATTATCTGCTTCTTTGGTTCATGAAATATATATTATGTAACTAATTATACAATGTGGCATGGACAGTGAAACACCTGGCTCTTACAGTTAAGAAGGTAAATAGTCAGACATTCAAAGTGGTTTCTTTCGTGATCTCTGGTGTCTTTCACCTCGCAGGCAACATTAATATCTAAGCTGTAAAAACTATGTCCTATGAAAAAAAACATCCCACTGTGCAACTGATATACAAACATAATACTCTAGAGGAATGAGGAGCAATTTTACTCCCATAAATATATCCATACCTCTACCCCCATCCTAACACTATTATTGGAAATGAGTCTATAGTATAAAAAAATGAATAACTGTTCCAGTGATGTAGTCAACATACATATCTGATGATAATAACAATAATATGTACTACATTCCATATAAAAAATTCACAAGAAACTATTAGAAGTAAATTCCCAATGCATCACAAACTGCACCCACCCGTAAATAGGGCAGTAACTCTTTTTAAAAATTCACACAATCAGAAAGATTTATTAAATATTAACATCTATACATAATGACCATAACATTTTCAAAGCTTCAAAGAGTTCAAAAAAAAAGCTTCAAGACAAGTGGCATTTACAAGATTTTGCTTTACACTGGACAGAACAAAATGGAGAATAACATAATTTGCAAAATTTTCTGATTATGACCATAACATGTATAAAGGCCCAATGTGATCCAATGAAAACTGTGATACAAGCTGCATTCTCAATATTCTGTCAAACACTAGATCAAGCCCAAGTTAATATGACTGTCACACAAGCTGCATTCTCAATATTCTGTCAAACACTAGATCCAGTTCCAAGCAATAATGACTGTGACACAAGCTGCATTCTCAATATTCTGTCAAACACTAGATCCAGTTCCAAGCAATAATGACTGTCACACAAGCTGCATTCTCAATATTCTGTCAAACACTAGATCCAGTTCCAAGCAATAATGACTGTCACACAAGCTGCATTCTCAATATTCTGTCAAACACTAGATCCAGTTCCAAGCAATAATGACTGTGACACAAGCTGCATTCTCAATATTCTGTCAAACACTAGATCCAGTTCCAAGCAATAATGACTGTGACACAAGCTACATTCTCAATATTCAAACTCTATATCCAGTCCCAAGCAAATATGACTGTGACACAAGCTGCATTCTCAATATTCTGTCAAATCACTGGATCCAGTTCCAATCAATAATGACTGTGACACAAGCTACATTCTCAATATTCAAACTCTATATCCAGTCCCAAGCAAAAATGACTGTGACACAAGCTGCATTCTCAATATTCTGTCAAATCACTGGATCCAGCCCCAAGCAAAAATTACTGTGACACAAGCTGCATTATCAATATTCTGTTGTTGTTTTAGGGTTTAACACCATTTTTCAGCACAAGATAGGCAATACATGGCAGCCAGTATTAATAGTGATGGAAGAACCCGGGGAAAACCCCCAGAAAAAACCACTGACCCATGTGAAGCTATTGGCAAGCTTTCTCACATGCCCACACAAATTCGAATATGATGTGGTCATGGCGTGGCTCCTGAAATTTTATATATTCATTCGCAAATGAAAAACGATTTTTTTTCCAAAGTACATGAAATAATTATACAAAATTGAATATCGTTTTGGGGAGGAGATCTCGTATGAATTTGAATATAATGCAATCTTGGCACTATTCCTGAAATTTTAAATATATGTACATGTATTTTTCTCATTTCGGGAATAAATATTTTTTAAGTACAAGAAATAGTGTGTAAAACGTTTATTATCATTTTGGAAAAGAGTTCACATATGAATTTTAATATAATACAATCGTGGCAGTAGTCATACAAGTGTTAATTATTGGAAATTTATAATGGATAAATGTATATGGAAATGCAATGGAGAAAATATTAGCACTATGAAATTGTACAGACACCATTCAAATACCCTGGAACGTAATGAACCATACACATGCTTCATCTTTCTTAACCTAATTTAGCTGTCAATTTTCCCATTGAATTCAGATACATAATGATTTGTGACAAATTTTTGGATAGTTTAAATATGTATGCAATTTTTAAAATGGAATTACATATATTATGGATTAATTTCAAGCCAAAACAGTATGATATCAGACAGCAAGCAAATGGTGTTAATACTCTGTCATACTATATATTAGACACTGATATCAGATGCAATGATCTGGGACAAAATTATTGAATATTGTAAATCTGTCTGCAATTTTTTAATGGAATTACATGCATTATGGATAAACTGCATGCCATGATGGCATGATAGCAAACAGTGTTGATACCCTATTCATCATATATATTAGACATGAATACACACGTGTGCCAGTGAGTTGTTCTCTGTAAAACGTATAATACTGTAAAACTCTGCATTATGGTGGCCCTGCTATTAATGCGATCCCATTTTTTGGACACCAATTATCATGTTACAGCAGGCTTCCACTGTATATCAATTACTGAAGATTCGCCATTTGGCATACACTTCGACATTGATCTTCTTTTGGACTAAATGATACATCTGGCAACCTTGATCAAAAACATTTCTCTGCAGTGAGATCATTTGAAATGAGCGAAATGTGTTAATAGAGAATCTGTGGGCTGTTGTGTAGGAGAGACCTCTTCTGAAGTAAGGTCCTGGGATGATGCATTAGCAGATCTAGATGATCACTGAACCACATTTACTGGGACCCCAGAAGGATGATCAAAATGAGCTAAGTAGTACAGTGCCTGATTTTGTGTGTAAACCTGTGGGATCATCATGAATGTTGGGAAGGTGCAAGTGAACACACAATTCCACTTCAAGATGAAAGCATTCATTGCCCAAGCCATCTGGTTGGGACTAAGGAAACAAAATCCTTGTTTTTTTACAAAACGTCCAGCAAAAGATTCCCCAAAAGATATCATCTGCAACAGGCTGGTACAGCAAAAATTCCATGAGGAATATATTCACTTGAGAGACTGTGCATTAAAATTTCTTTCTGCCAGGAATGTGGTGATCTTGGAGGGAAATTTCTTCTAAAACTGCCTTACAAAGTAAGTTCCAAACCCACATGGTAGCTGAAGACACACATGTGCCTCCTTGTCTAAGGAAAACCACCAATAGCATGTTGCTGAATGTTGATATGATTTTGGCTGTGCAGCTTTAAGGAACTTATCAGATGGACCAAAGGATTTTGTTAGGATGATTTCACTTCTTGGCCATTTTTTAAAAGTGAGAAGAGTCTCAAATCCTACGAAGTAGAGGAGGGGATAAGACCTCCAAAGAGTTTCTGCTGTCAGGGGGCAGCTCTCAGACGATTCTAAGTGTACTCTAATAAAACTTTGGAAGTGTCCAGAGCATCATCTCTGCTGAGGCAGATAAGCTAGGCTGAAATGCTGATTCCCATGAGGTTGTTGAAATGAGGTTGGCATGCAAGCCTATGGTTACTAGTGAACTAGCCTTTTGCTCCGAGGATTCCATGGTTTTTACTGGGATGCAAGCCCAGGTCTCTGTAGAAATGACCACTTGATCCATATCATGAACTAAAGTGGTCCATTTAGTCGGTCATGGGGGATCCCTTACATTGACTATAAAAGTCTTGGCCCTTGTTAAACCTTTGGGAGAGGAACAAGAGATTTGCTAAAGAGTTTGCTCCAGAAAGTTTCTCCAAACTGGAAAGAATTTGACAGTCACCAGAAACTGAAGGCTTGGGACAACAGTCACTGACCATGAAGTAGTAAACCTTGTGAGCTGCTTTATTAAAAGTCCAGCACTCCTTTTCCTCTGCTGCCTCAACTGATGGGGAAGAGGCGGAAGGAAACCAAAAAAGGAGAGGGTATCACATATGCCTGGTTTGCATCAAACTTTTGCAAATTGACAATGATAGAATGGACTTCTTCTGACTGCTCTCTCTGCCCTGGTAGTCAGGTCTAAGTGACAAATTGTCTCTGTTTTGAGGGAGACATGGGGGAAAGAGGAACCTGAACTGATAACTCCTCCTGCTGAGCTAAGAGACTGATCTCAGAAGTTGATCTAACAGGTGGGTGAGGGTGACTCCCTTCTTTTTGACCCAAGTTTTTAAGATGATGCAGGTCCATGGCCTGCAGCCATGACTGTACTATGATGCGGCCAAGGTCTAGAAGTCCATGGCTACATGTGTTTGTGGTTAAGATTCTTAATGTAGCTTTAACAATATTTTCAGACATATCGCTGTGATGTCTGCAGTGTGGCAGTTTATGTCTAGCACTGGGACATCATGCTGCAGATATAGTCACATTATTCTGATACCAGACCAACCAACCCTTACACTAACCTCTTAATGCTGTGCGCAAAGTGTGACAGCTGCAAGTATCAATTTTTTTATGTATCTGATGTGACTCAGCTGAGGATCGAAACTGTGACTTCCCACATCTGAGTTAAATGCTCTCTAACCATTTAAACTACCAGAGTGGTCACAAGTAGATAACTGACCTATCACTTACCTGAGGTGGAAGGCCTTACATCCCATAGAAAAAATACAAAATAATCATGTCAGCAGGCTTGACAAAAACCAGGGACAAATAAATTAGCAAAACTCCAGTAACACAGTAGCTACGAGTTCCTATTTTCTGTACACGTCAGCAGGTGTTTTTTTGTAGTACTAGTGGCAGCATATAAGTTTGATGATAATTTCTATTATAAGTACCCACATTTACTTATTACAAGTAGTAATTAAATAGTGAATGCAACTGGTTTATCTGAGAGATTACTTTCACCCCAGCTTTGAAAAAGAAATTTTCACCATTTTTCACATTGGTAAAAACTTACTTGTCCCTCTTTCCCTAGTCTAACAAGGAATTTTACTTATTCTGGGCATCAGGCTATGTTATTTACTCAGCCTACTCAGCCCTGCATTTATTTCAGTGTTATATTCACTACAGACACTCCTGTCATACTAAATCCTTGGAAGTTGGTTTTAAATTTCAACATACCTGTCAAGTGCTTTTTGTGATGTGTAATATTCTGCACATAAATATATTTACATTGACCACTAATCATAATAGTGAGTTTCATGGAAAAACAATCTTTGACTTAATCATCCTTGATATAAAGTATTTTACAGCAGTAGTACTAAACTTACCTTCTCTAGTGGTACCAGAACATTAACTAACTTGGTAAGGAAGATGCTGATACCAATGAAGGCCAATCTATGCTGAACTAGGTCCCCTGTGTTCTGATCATTGCTGTCATCCCATGACTGATTGAAGGGGACATTAGCATGGTGGTGAAATTTTATCAGCTTTCCAATTGTCTCCAGGCTCTCTGTTAACTTGTCCACCTGAAGACAATACAGACACTAATATTTTCTACACAATATTCCCAAAACGCTGAAACAAAGTCATGGCTTACATATACGGTATCAGTTTATGATAATGTAACTATATTCTGATATAAATATTTCATAGATAGTACAGTGATCCTCTTCTTATACAGCCACCCCTTCTGAACTGTGAAGTGGCCGTATAAGACAGGTGGCTTTTCCAGAAGAGGACTAAATTTTTTCATGAAAAGTATATGTGATGTGCGTAGTAAGAAAACTACATACTTTAAAACATTTAACATCTTTGTTTAAAAGTAACATTAATAATTATAGAATTTTTCTTGTCTTAAGAATAGACTTATTTCAACTAAACAGACATTAATAGTTCTCATTCTTGATGCAGCATGATATGCGAGAGTGTATTTTTGTCATGCACATTGCAAAACCATTCAAAAAACATCATGTAAATCTTGGTACATACATAATTCTCCTTCTATCTGCTCCATTTACCCACTGCTGCTAAATAATCTCCTTATTGTTATGACAATGCTTATTCGAGTCTTTTCAGCATGAAACTGTTTAATTTGAGTCTTTTCTTCTTAAAAGTGTTGACAAGCCACCCCCCCATCCCCACCACCCAATGTTGTAAAGTCGAATAACAAACTTTCTTGTAAAGTAATAAGTCTCCATTTACATAATGACATGTTAATGTTTGGTAATGATTTATTTATAATGATTTATTTAGACGTTGCTAACTGTATGCAATTTAATCATGCAGACATTTTTTTATAGAGCGGACAAAACGACTTATTCAAAAAGAAAGCAATAGATTATTGTCACATGATTTTTCGGTCTTTGTCTGGTACCTGTTTTGTTCAAGGTTAATTTCATTGTGAGTGTTAATCCACAAAATCTATATTTAGCCAATGCTGACCATGTTATGATCTTGACAATTATATCTGGTTGTAACCATCAAAGGGTAGAACTTGACAGATGTGTGAAGCCCAAAACTCACAACATTGTCGAGCCCATTTCCTGTAAACTTTGGCTTTTATAAACAATGATATATAATTAATCTTAGTGCTGCATGTACATTAACCAACACTTCTTTCAGTAACAGAAACCTGAGATCGTGAGACAGGAATCGACTGTAGAGATAATCTGATTACTTATCCTATGATATGAATTAATTATTTGTTATGGACAAATTTGAAGAAAAAATTGGCTGCTTGTGCGGGATACATTTTACATTTTTTACTAATATGCTAGCCGCTAACCACATTAGAGGGGTGGCCATTCTTGAGGAGTACTTTTGAACACAAATCATCAGTTCCAAGGAATTCTGGCTGTAAGAAGCGTGTGGCTGCTGGTCATGGGAGGGGGGTTGGCGGCATTCAAGAGGGAGACCACTGTACATACAAATAAAGGTGTAGTGCATAATTTACAGTATTTATACATTTATACATTTTCAAATAAAATTTTACAATTCATGACTTTTAACTGCATTTACAATAATAATAATAATAATAATAATAATAATAATAATAATAATAATATTAATAACAATAATAATAATATCCTTAAGTTTCTTTTGCTGGGTCATGTAATAAGCAGCAGCTAGTTTACAGTATGTCTGTTCAAATACCAGAAGGTAATGCAAATTATACACGGATAACATAATGTTATCAAAGAGATACATATTAAAATCTGGATTGCTCATTAAAATGTTTGTAGAGGTATACCATAGTGTCAGCCTATTCTGTGCATCATACTATTCTGCGCAATGATATGTCATTTCTGACACATTGAATCACATGTTGCTTTTGGTTGAAAATCCAATTTGTATCAAGATCGCACGTTCATCTTTAAATTTAGGTAAGTAATATTCGTAAGCAGACCTGCCAACCTTGAAAACTGGTCAATCTTATGGAAAAAAATCAACTGCCTTACTGGGACGGACTCTATAACAAAATATCAATAACTGCTATTCTAAAGCTGGAAAACGTTATTAAAAGTATGACGCATTGATGATAAACATTAAGTTCAACTGAAAAGTTTGTAAAGTATACGTAGACTTTATTTACCACTAGTATAGGTTGCACTCTACTTCCAAACATTAAGCAGTTCAATGGCTTGTTGCTAAATCTCAACTTGACATAATTCTTGAAATTATTTTCCATTTCACATGATGACGGCAATAATATATTTCATCACATACTTAAATTGGCATGTGATGTCCAATAAACGTAATTGTGGCCTTTCCAGCTTTTATTGACTAGACTCTGAATACTCCTTTTTATTCTTCTGTGTTGATTATTATCACTTTTATAGAAGATTATTTTCCCTTTCGTCTTAAACATACATCACTTTCTGAATGCCATTTTTACAAATTCTGTAATCAACAGTTTGATCATGCAGATGCTTCGTGAGAACAAAAGTGCAGTTTAAAGCATCTAGAGTGTTGCTGTAAAGTTAGTTCCCTGATTAATTTCACTAATTCTAAGATAAAACCTGGATATAAAATATAACACGAAAGAACCGATTATCCAGAATTTTTGGCAATGATCATTTTTCCATAAATTTTACTAGTCTGCCTTAAGTTTGTATTTTAAGGGCAAATTTCACAAGACTTAAAGCATAACGAAGGTCTGCTAACATGCTTAACTTTGATAAAAAGAACACAGAAACTTTGCCACTACATCATGACTGTAGCCAGAAAACGTTTATCACCATTTGCTGCAAGAAAAAAGTATAATTCTTGTCATACCACTTCTCTGGAAGCCACAGAGCTGTCCTCCCACACAGCAGGTGTGACAACATAAGACAAAATCTCAAGGGTCTGGTTCATCAGATAAAGCAGCTCTATCACCATTTCTTCTGAGTTAGTCTGGAGCAATGGCAAACCTTTCTCAAGAACAGTGGAGCAAAACTGTGGCAATGTCATCTGGATGAATTTCAAGGCTTGCATCTCCTCAAAGTCTGTTTCCTCTTGCAGTGGTCCAGGACTGAAGCCGACACTTGAGACAGTGGAAGACGATCTGGGCAAGAGATTATGAATAGATGACCTTTAAATACCACCTAGACAGAACAGAATACAGAACTACCACAAAATATGTATGACCTTTACCCTAATAATGATCCTAACCTCTCTGCCAGGAACTTGACAAGGTGAGGACCTATTGAAAGTCCCATCAAAATATCTGTTGATAATAAAATGTGCAAGCCTAAAAAAAGAAATAGGGCAATGACTTCTATTACCATTGTGACCATGGCCTTGAGGTGGGAAGATAAGACTATGAGTATATGAGACTGTCAAGTCAAAATATACAAAAGGCAAAAGATTCATCAAATTATCTTCATTGGTTATGCCCATACATGAATAGAGGCAACTGAATTATATCCACTTACAATGACACTGACTTCAAGGCTGGGGGCATTGATATTTTATATAACTTATATATGATATATAATCTGCAAACAAATTCTTTTAAATATTTACAGTGATTCAAAAATTATACTCTAAAGATACTAGTCACATAATAACAAGTTCCTATACAATGACCATGATCTTGCTGCAGGGGGGCCTTACTATAGTGTACATCATACTGTCTATTCAGAATATATAACAAAGCAAAGTTTCATGACAATCTTGCCAATAGTTACAATTCTATAGGCCGTATAAAAAAAGCTAATGGAAGACAGACAGACAGACAGATGGAAGGGCGCAAAAGCATAATAAATCAGACTTAAGATGGTCATACAACTTCAATTTATTATGAGGACTTGAGGACATTAAGGGTAACTGTACTGTTGCAAAATGAGTTTGGCAAAATGGTAGTGAGGCTAGTCTCATTTGATCATAAAGTAACAGCAGCATTACACAGGATTTCATTACTTTTATAAACCAATATTTTCAGGTTAATTCCCAGATGAAACTGATTTTTGAAGGATCACTTAATCTGATATTTAGTGAACAGAATCAAAAACAATTTGGTTTAGAAAATGTATGTTTTAAAAATGAAAAGCTGTGTTTCTGAATTTGATATATGACTATGTATCAAAAGACTAATTGTATCATTTTAAAACAAATATCTTTTGAAATTCAAAACAAATTGCATGTAACTCATTTTAATTTACAAAACAAATATCTATTGAAATTCAAAGCAAATTGCATGTAACTCATTTTAATTTACAAAACAAATGGGTAACTTTACTCTGCTTAACTGAATATGTTGACATGAAAAAAGTTTTTTCGGCAAACTTATTTTAATTTACACAAAAGCACTTACAAATTATACACCTTTGTATAAAAGAAGATCTGAATTTTTTTATATAAAAAAAACATTTATGTTTAGTTGGTGCCTGAACATGTTTTCAATGTAGTCTGACTATAGACTGCATGTTTATTGCAATCATTGTCAAAGACAGCATGGAGCATTGTAATCTACATCTAAAATTATGTTAGTAATCAATACATTCATTAAGTACATGAATGATTCTGCTATATTAATTGGGGTCAACTGGTGGACCCCATTTTCTACTGGAAGCCCCAGAATTGTTATTTAGAAATATTCCATTTGAATGTATGTAAATCTTGCTTATGTGACCTCTTTCCCTGATTCCATTCAGATCCTTAATATGTTTCTTCATTGCAGGTATGATTTTACTTTTTCCTCACCAGAAGTCCTGTTAATCATGTAAAAGCTTGGCATTGTTTTTAAATGCATTTAATCATAATAAACCAGGCTCCAAGCTGACTCCATTATTTGGGTAAAGGTAACTCTCTCAAGCCTGATTAGGGTTTTAAGTTGATGAACACGAGAGATGCAGATGTACAACATAACTTGTAAAAAACTGTTTTTGCATACTTTCATAATGATTAGAAGTTTTTAAAAATAGTGTGTGTGTGTGTGTGTGTGTGTGTGTGTGTGTGTGTGTGTGTGCATATGATTAGGATTTCTAATGTATCTTTATCAATATTTCAGTCATATCGCTACAATGTCTGCAGTATTGCAAATTTATAATCATGTCTAGCACTGGGGCATCATGCAGCAGACATGTAGCATGATGTCCCACCCAGTCACATTATCCTGACACCTGGCCGACCAGTCCAAACACTAACCTATGAATGCTGAGTGCCAAGTGAGGCAGCTGTTAGTACCATTTTTGTAAGTCTTTGCTCAGCCGGGGATCTAACCCATGACCTCCCACTTCCGCAACAGATGCTCTAATCACTAGGCCACCGGAGAAATTATAGAAATAGTAAAACTTTTCTTATGAAGCTTCAATACGGTTGTTGTATAACATAAAATGGCAAGCTTTAAAATATGTTACAGTATAAACTTGGCAGCTGTCTCCATGCCAAATGGCCTCTTTTCATAAATTGGGATGATGAAATACTGGATCCAATGATTATTTTTATCAGTAATGTACCTTGATACATCCAATGAGTTTTTCCAATTGGGCTCCACAAATTCAACTTTTAACTGGCTTTTCATAGAATATGCAATGTTTGGTAGGAATTCTATTGAAAGCAATGTATTATTTATGATCATTAAATGAAACTAATCACAGTACATTAAGCTTCCTTTTCTATATCTCTACCTTTTTCTCTCAAGGTAAAATTTACCAAAAGTCAATGGTTCACTTCAATTATTAATGCATTGTAATGAAAAACAGGGCAGTGGGAATAATGTTAAGGTGAAGTGAACCTCACTCTTTTCGGGCCTATTTAGATGAAATGACTGACTCTATGGTAACTAGTTTGCCTAAATCACCCCCTAGCATGGTCTCTGCAAGTATTTGGATGAACACATGTATACTGCTGAAAAATTAACAAATAATTATAAAATATTTTTTAAATAGCTGTTTGGATAGTTGACAATACAAGAGTAATATATTAAACATTCATTTTGTGCTTTGAATTCTGAGACTTGTTTTCCAAGATATGCTTAAAGTCGCACGAAATGTTAAATTACTGTCTTGACCACCTAACTTCTAATGAACCAATCTTTATTTGGGTCTTTACATGACATACCATTTCATGTTTTATTCGTTGTAAACAGAATATCATTTTTAATTGTGTTCAGTATTCTAGTTCATTGACTTGTATCTGCTTGGTAATTATCCTGCAAAGATTCCTTTCCTTCAAAAGAGAACAGAATTTCAGTTTGCAGGGAAACTAATGGTATTCTGTGATCACTGGCCCTCTTTATTCCAGTAAGTAAAAAACAATTCTGACAATACAGCCTAAATTTATATTATAATAGAAGAACAATCAGATAAAATATTGAGGACTTGTTTTAAAAACAGCTGTTTTTTATGTCAAGAACATGACATCAGCAACTTCTACTATTGCTGCTACTTAAATGATATAAATAATTTTTTTTACACAAACCATTATTATAGTATTCATTTTTTATCTGTATTAAATGGTATCTGAAAATAAAGTGCAACAAAAGTCACAAGTGATCAGGGATAGGAGCTTAAAAACCATAATCATATGTGTGAAAATTTCCTCAAATATTCATTTCATGATATCCCAATTCTAGGGATGGGAGCCCTTAATTTCTTTGCTGGAATCATCTCAAAGTATTTAGCAAGGTTTGAAAGTCAAATTCACCACAGAGATGAGTTGGGGGTCATGATGTTACTATTTATAATAATGTTTAACACAGTATTACCTACCTGCTTGATGATGCAGATGTGTCCCCATCTCGTCCATCACCTCGAGGGCGAGTGTCATTCCAGCCCACCACTAATGGTCTCCCATCCACCACAGGGTCAGAAATGGAACTAGTAGGTGTGGAAAAAGGTGAAGAGGTGGCACTAAAATCTGGAAAAATATTCATGATTTTTTTTTATATATAGCTCAATTGATAATGAATTTTGTTGTATACTTGCAATCTAAATTCCAATAATATTAATCTCCTTTAATTAATACATAATTCTCCTGACCAACTAGTTCTTGTTTAACTCCTCAATTTTCAAACTACGGCTTTACTTCCCATTACCAGCCTCCTATTATTAAAGCCTAAACTGTACAATCCCTTGGCCAGTTTCTTAAAGGAGGTTACATCATGTATGCATATGGATAATATTCTCCAAAGTAACTTCTTTCCTTACAAAGTAAACATGCTTCTATACATGGTACAAAAAAAAAATGCAGCTCACAAAGTAAAATTGAACATAATAAAATTATTTCTTTCAAATTGTTGCAACTGTATTCAGAAATGAAAATTGAGAATTATATTCAGTAATGCTGAGAAACATATTTGTACAGATGGGTAATTAATTGATAATAATTAAGACCTGAGAATATGTTTAATTTAGTGTTATAAATTCTGTCAATTACTGAACCTGGTAAAAGGATTATTTACAGATGAAGAAAAAACACTAATTACAAGGCTTGTCCCAATTACAACATATTTTAGTGGCTGATGTTAAAAAATATCAGAAATATAATGGAAAGTAGAAATACCTTATACAGAGTTAGGAATGACACTTTTTGTGCCCAGCGCCTTCTAGAATGCTCAGTTTGGGGATACAATTGTTGATCCCAGGTAGCCCAAAGGGCTGTTTGAAATAATTACTTGTTCTATATAAATTTTATCAAACTATGATTCCAAAAATATTTCTTTCATAGAATAATTATTAATGACTCATAACAAGAAAAGGAGAAATCTTACAACTAAATATTCCATATTTAAGTGCCTTCTCTAAACAACTGAGTTAAACTGGGCTACTGAATTCAAGTGGGACTGCAAGTTTCTTATTGTGGTAGATACGCTACCTTCAAAATTTGAAATTTATCTCACAATGAAGAGCCTGGAAACATCCCATTATAATCTACACTTCAAAATGTTTCCAATAAATTTACTTGCTTGCTTCTTGGTGTTATGTTCAATCAGGTATTCAGTTATCTTTGTATTAGGGTCACAATATATCGTTTTCATTATTAATATTACTTCTTCTCCATTATATTTGCAGAATGCAGGTCCAACAATCACTGTAAAGCTTTCATCCTTCTATAGTGTATACAGGTGACTATAATTGTAAAAACAATACACAATCCACTGATGCAAACAAGAGATTGAGAGAGATTAATCTTATAAAACTATAATTTATTTTGAAAACTTGATATGTAATGGATAAACATATTCTCTAATGTCTCTGCTGATCTAAAATATTTTAATTGTGTAGTTGTCTCATTTGTTGCAAAATAGACAATTATAATGACAATATCAAGGTTGCATAACAACTTTACATTGTTTAGGTATATACAAAAAAACTTTTTATAATAGCTGATCCTGGGCCTACAACAACAATAACAATGGGGACATTCATACTGTACCTTGTTTGGGTGTATATAAACTGGGGTCTTGATAATATCGTATCCTGGTCTTGAGACACACAGTGTAGTCACACAGTGTTCTGGTCGCATGTATTCTTAGCTTCTGGTTCTCTTGATGAGGTGTTGTCATCAGTGCCATTAAATTCTGAAGAAGAATGGGCATATATCTATGATTTAGTCTCATAACTCTGGTCTAAACCACTGTTATTAAAATCATTGTACATATCCTATTGTTAAAAAAGGTTTAATTAAGAACAGCTGAAATATTCAAAGCCTACTTTAAAGCAGCACACAAACAAGAGTCCCTCACAAGAATTGATGCTTTGCTGGACAAAAAGAATCTCCAGGAATTCAATAAAGAACCATTTCTTCCATTTCACTGCAGAGTGTTTAAACTATTTCCAATATTCTTCAGCTATTAGACAGTTTTCAAATTAGCTGCTTTGGTGACCATTTTAGATGTCTGATTGGTGACATTTTCATTTAGGACCAAGTAGGTATCATTAAAAGACTTTGGGTGAAATTCCTATCTCAATATAACCAGACGTTCAGCAGGAGTACAACAATATTATCAAGATGGAAATCATGGCTGATATACTAAATGCATAAGTGGCATCATTTTCATTTAGGACTAACTAAGTGCCAAAAGAAATCTACTAGTGAAAACCCCATCCTGCTCTGGCCATCCAACAGGGAGGAATAGAGGTACCAATATTTTCAAGATGATAACATGGTGGCCATAGAACCAGTTTGCATCATTTTCAGTTTAACCAACCTGAAACCATAAGAACTCTTCTGATGAAAACTGCAAGCTGAAATGTTTTGCATTTTAGAGGAATGATATAAACATGATCTTCAAGATAGCTACCATATTGGATATCAGATTGGCACTGTTTAAATTTACAACCAGCAAGCCATTTTAAGAAGTATTCTGGTGGAAAACCCATGCTAGTATGGCTTTCCATTTTGGAGGAGTAACAATAAAAAGATTTATAATATGAGACCCATGGTGGTCATATTGAATATAAAATGGAACCATTTCTGTTGAAGGCCACTAGGCATCATAATAAGTCTTTTGGTGAAAGCACAATTACAATATTCCCATCCATCTAAGACAGTGGTTCCCCACATGCCATTAATTGATCTTTTAGGCTCCATTAATTGATAAAAACATAATGACAAAAACCTAATACAAACTCAGTAACCTTTGTTAATGAATTCATATTTTATTCATCACATCAACAAATACCTACATTTAATAAAGAGTACTGTATGTATGCGTGACATATTATTTAGTCAGTATATTCACTGACCCCTTGAAATAACCCCCTAGTGTCCATGGCCCACAATAATTGAACCACTTATCTAGGATAAATAGTAATACGATTTTCAAGATAAACAGATAAATAAAGATGGCAGTGATATTGGAGATCAGATTAGCACCATTTTATATTTATGAGCAACAAAACATCATTATTTGGTTCTTTGCAAACAATAGAGTATCTTTTATGTTCCAAAAGCAAATAAGGAATCTGACGAGTCATAGGCACAAAAGTCCTGATTGAGGTTAAATCATACATTTCTGATAAAATTAACAAAACAGTAAAGCTAATAATTTGATTAAACATTTTGCAATGAAGTCTGTTTTGCTGTTGATTAATCACTTTAAGTGGACTTCCATTAGAGAATTTCTAATGTGGACAACCTTATGTTTTAGTGACAATAAGTCTGTCTACCTGATCTTGGGCTACCAAAAAAATCAAATGAGCACCCAGATTTTCAAAAATATGTTGCCCATAGACAACCCATGGATTTTTACAATTTGTCTACCCTTGAATTTCAAATAAAGGTTTTGGATGGACATAGTATCTATTCAAATCTGAAACAGGAAACAAACATATTGGATCATGTGTTTCGTTAAATCCATATTTTCTCATAAAGAGATAATAGCAAACTAACCTTAACAATATTAGGTCTTTGTAAGAAGATTTCTGCTGGGAAGTCTTGGAAAACAACATCACTAAGGAATTCACAAGTACTAATTAATAGTGGAGATTCTCGACTCTGCAAAGATCTAAAAATAAAGATTAACTCAATAACATCACACAAACAAAACTTAAAGCTGGGGCTTACCCCAGATATAACTCAAGGTGGTGGAAAACAAGACCTGAAATGATAGCAACAGTAAAAACTTCTATAGCACTTACTACCTGAAACTAAAGGTGAGACAGTGAAATTGAATTAGTAATCAGCCCAATTTTTAATAAAGAACAGGAAATAAACTGAATTTTGGGACTATTTTCCATACATCATTCTTGCCTGGTTGGTAAGTCAAAATTATAATTGTCACGCTCTTCAAAATAAAATTAAATAAGTTTTTTTCATTAGCAGTTTAATTTTTCATGACATTTTTGTCACTATCAAACACCAGGTATGGAATAATTTGTATCTGATGTCATTCTAGTTGTTAAAACAGAACAAGAATTTGCAAATAACCAAAAGAAATAAAGAACAAACCCATTCATCTTCAAATGTGTTTAAAGTTTGTATGCTCTGTTGATATATTTAAAGGACACTGGCATTAAGGCATGGTAGCAAGCACCTGTCCTACATTAAGGCATGTTGTATCACCATGCTTGAATTGCCTGTGAAAGGCTCCAGGGAACTAATTTACAATGTTCCATGAGAGAATACTCTGAGAGCGTATTCATTCCATGAATTCACATGATTCTGAAATCCAAAGTAGATTTTTAATTTTATAGATTACTGTGATTATGAATCCACCAGACAAATGGGTAATCTAATTTATTGCATGGACTGAATACCAACCATGCAGTTTTGTTAACTAGCTCTGCATCAATGGTTTAAATCAATTATCAACTACATTATCATGTAGTTATTCGTCATCATCTGATATGATCAGAATCAATTTCATCAGAATGCAGATATGACTTACACTTCTGATAAAATTAAACCTCTCAAGACCAAAATCTAAGGAGACCAAATTCAATCTTTTTGAATGTAATGGGCTCTATAAAATTTAACAAATAAGTTATTTCCTTGGAAAAAGATTGTAAAAATGAAAAAAGAACTTAGTTTTAAGAATCAAATCCAAAAATAATCAAAGAACAATCCATGAATTAAATTACAAAAGTCCTAGTAATGGAATGTTCTAATGAATTCAAGTTTGAGTCCTGATGGAAAATAAAAGATGGAAGACGATAACGAAGTCTGTACTGTGCTTATCTACAGTTCCTTGTAGAAACACAAATATTAAAGCTCTGGTGTTGGAAATCCGAATAAAACTTTGATAAACTGTCTTTGTCCAAGAATTCTGTATGGGCACATCAAATATTTCCAGAGATACAAATTAATCCTTTAAAATCCATATGATCTTAAGAAAATTTAACAGAACTTTAAACTAGCTACAACAGAAGCCCAAAACTGAGAAATTCTTATCATAGCATCTGTATTAAACCATAGCTACTGCATAAAACAGATGCCCGTATGAGGGTCACATGATTATGTTCCAGAATCTCGTTGAAATTATTTACTTGTTTAAAATCATGTACACCCAATATGGACTTGAGTATCACCAATGATTTTCACTCAAGGAAAGAAATTTTTTTAAAAATGTTTACCAGTTTTGAATCAGGTCAGGAACTAGGTCAACTTTCAATAGAAAGTTTCAACTATTATTAGCTATTCACGTTGTTTATGTCTTAAATATTAAAAAAATCTGGAATCTATATCGGAAAACTTTACAGTAGTATGAAATAGAATAAAAAAATTTAAAACTAACAATCAAATTAAAAATAAATATAAATCAAATCATATATATGTAACATTACATTATTATTACATTACTTGGGCAACATTCTCTGATTAAGTTCAGGTTTTATCCAAACATATTAATAAAGAAATAGTATTTTTCCATGTAAAATGTCTTGTTATTTTATGAAAAATATTCAGAACAATAAACATGATTCAACTGAAGGAGATTTCATTATTTACCATGGCTTCAATCTTGAGAGTTTTCACAATATTAAAGTGCCTTCCATTTTTGTTTCTTTTTCTAAACATTGAAGTAATTAATGGTCACTCTACCCCCCCCCCCCAATGTCTGTTATCAGTTACCTTATGTATGCAGGTAATTTAATATTAAACACTTTAAATATGACATGAGTATTGCACTTAAATTCACTACAAAAAATTGCTAGAGATCAACTTACGAGTTGGTAGATACAATAACATGTCTATCTGTGGAAGTCAGGGCAAGCCAGGGAAAGGTAGTCATTCTGAAGCAGCTGGGTGATCCTACATAATAATAATAATAATAATAATAATAATAATAATAATAATAATAATAATAATAATAATAATAATAACTACAATAATAATAGGCAGGTGTGGATCGCCTTTTTCTTATAGAAAATGCTCCCCCCCCCCAAATAGGCACTTAATTGTTTAATATAAATAAAAACACAAATGATATTGGTAAATGAAACCTTGATATATTATTCATTTTATAAAAAAATTGTCTGATAGTGTCCAGAAATCTGAATCAGCATAATGATATTTACAACTTGTAACAAGAAATTATATCTTGTATTATATTTTCATAATAAAAAATATTATCAAAGACAAAATACAACAAAAGTTTTATAATTTAAAATATCAGCAATACTTACTGGTAGCAACATCTTAATAAATAAATCCCAATTAAATAAGTTTTGATATGCCCTCTTGTGTTCAAACACGAAAAGTGTCAACTGACCATCACAGTGAAGCCCATGAGCATTTCTTTGAGAATCAAATTAAGTAATGAAGACATTTTGATCTCCAATTAACAGCTGTGTTAATTGCCTTGTTACAATGAATCTAAAGTTGACCTGCATTGTTTTATAATGTTAATCAATCTTTTGCATCATATCAAATAATGGGAGTAAAACTACAAAAGGTAAACAAACACCAAGCAAATCCTATGAATTTAGCAATCGTCTTCTATTATTTCATGCTACTCCAGTTAAAATAAAGGTAATATTATATAAAAAGTGAACTTTTATTAAAAAGAGTTCTTTATTGACAATTATTCCCAGTGTGATTATAAAACGAGTATTCAGACATTAAATAGCCCCATTACCACCATCCCCAGGATATTTCAATGACTAGCAGAAATGACATCCCCATCCAGATTTTTTTTTTACGTCCCTCATGCCATTTCATACAATATCGGCTTCTGGACACTGTAATGTGCAATATACCGGACAGAGGTGTATGCAGGAACAAGATGTTGTCTTTCCACAAATGTTGGATTTAAGAGGTAGCGGTTTCTTCCTAGCATTATTGTGATCAGGGAATGTATTCAACAAGAAATTTATATCCTTGAAACTAGTAAATTGTTTTAAAAGAAATACCATTAATTTACATCTGTCTCTAGGGGAACTATTTGTTGTGCGCAGTAACAGAGACCAAATCAAATATAAACAGCCGACATTACATTATATCCTACTTAAATCTATTATATACTTTACATAGTCAACATGTTAAAGAATAAATTGCAAAAAAAGTTTTAAATGAACACTGGATATATTTCATCTAGTGGGTGCAAACTCATAGCTTCACCACTCACAAAAATATTGAGTTTCCAGCAACTCAGTGAAATTGTTATTCACACACAGCAAACTAACATTCTGTTTTGTTTTACTAGTATATAATAGATACAACTCTTCAACAAAGCATAGACTGATCAATATCTCTCTCACACACACTCACTAGAATGATAATAAATCCTTTGCTTCAAAAAATCAGTGTAAAATTTTGCTGGGCAATTACAATTTTTTTGTCACTCGAGACAAATATTTACAGAGAATATGAAGATATAAAATCTGGATTTTATTTTTTTATTATTTTTTATTAAGAAAATCTTGATTTCAGAGGGCATATATTTTTCAAATATTTTTCAGCCATAAAGATGGAATGACGAGAATAACATTACATAACCCTTTCATATTTTATGATGGGACACTAAAACTAGATAGCAACTGAAAACTTGAAATTTGAATCATTACAGTCTAATCTCATAAATCTGACATATTAAACATGAGGTCCAAAGTGAATTGAAACTGAGGCTGCAGGAACAAGGGGTCAGTAGGATAGTAGGATGCTCTCTGTTCTAATACTGTTGATTGCATGTCTTATGAAAGAAATGTTTAAAGGTTTCTTTATATTATTGTATCTTCATCCATATCTGACAAAAATGCATTATGCCAGAATGCTTACTATTAAATCTAAATAAGATTCTCTTGAGCGGAATTTTATATAAACTTTAATATTTTTTTATCAAGGATAGCTGGCAAAATAGCAATAACTGCATAAATTCAAAAGATCTTCAAACCAGGATGTTTTCTGTCAAATTCTATCAAATTGTGTTCAGTGGTTTCTTTAATTTGTACTCTACTCCCTCGATAATTCACACCCTGATAACTCTTGTACCTGTATTTCTGAAAACTTTTAATTACAGAATGTCTTTTTTAAAATTTTAAGTAAATAAGCTGAGTGCCCTTGTAAGAGGATGCATTTTCTCACATTCATTAAAAAGATGTACAGAGTGGCTTTAGAGAAGAAGTCATTTAAAGGTTTTTCTATTTTTAGTAACCACTGCCATATCAGGGAACAGATCAGCATCTTTTGTACAGGTCTAAAAGGATCTTATGCCAAGCTCTTTCTGTCAAATTTGCTGTGTGGCGTTTCTGATCAACTCAGTTAAAGTTTGTTTTTTATTTTAATAATGTTGACCACATCTGAATGCAGACTGGCATCATTTGAGAGAAATTTGAAATGACTTCATTCAGATATTCTTTCTGCTAAAATTGGTCAAATTCTGTCATTTAATTTTTATATACTGTTTTTAGCAATATGGTAAAATCTGTCAGGAGCAACCTCTACTATAGGCGACCACCTGTCATTTCCAACCAAAATTGTTATGCATGGATTGATTTTATTACATAAACGCTCTGTCAACCTAGTTATTTAATCCCTTTAACAATGACTAATAATACCATTCTAAAGAAATAAAATAGGCTGGCTACCAATACCTGAAATATTATAGGTATGATTATTTTTTTTTGTATTTTCTTTTCTAAACCAGAAGAAAGTACATCTCGATTAGTACAGCACTTAGCCTGGTTCCAGTCTGGGCCTTATCATAGCTACCATGGTTATGTACGAGTCAAATCCAGCAACATAAACGACCACATCGCAAGAACCATGACAAACACCAATGACCTTTATGTAATAATTTGTAACAACATCTGCTTCATTAGTAAATGGTTCTGATAAAAAAAAATATTAAAAAAATAAAAAAGAACAAAAAGAAAAAAGGATTATGGCTACCAGTGACAGATGTAAAAGTATACCAAACTAATGGATATGTCATGAACAGCCATTTTGTGGTGCCAAAATTATCTTTTTTGCCCAGGGTTGGGGTGGGTGGGTGGGGTGAATATGGTCTTTACTAAACCAGCATGAGAAAATTGTTTGCAGGATTGATAGTGTTAAAGGCTTGTAATATTTGTTGCTTTTCCCCAATGTTGTAGTGATTACATTCTAATCACCAAGCTACTGTCTATTTAAGTTGGTGTGTCTGGATTACACACTTTGTTTATAGAGTTAATCCCTGTATGTCTCATCTGAAATAAGCCATTGACTTTTGTATCTGAGTATATGATTATGTTTCTGGATGAAAGAGGTGCTAATTTTATTACATTAATTATTATATATGCAATGCACATGTATAGATTTTCATATTTTCATATTTTCCCAAAGCCCAGTCAAAACCTTCTTTACAGTCGATATTACAACTGAGCATTAATGTTAACACCTAGTAGTTTAATAACAATGGATGAACCTCCAACTAAAATAAGACAAATTTTAATGCTGGAGAAAATAATTAATGTAACTGATAGAAGTGAAAAAGAGTAGATCACACTCACAAAATAGTGGTTTAAACATCGGAGGTGTTATCAAGGAAAAGGAGTAAATCCGAAATGATTTCTTATGCTAATACATGTATATGTTAGCAATCATTTATAAATAGTAGATTACAGGTATGATGATTTTGGTTATTTTTCTTTAAACTGTTCATAAACTGGACCTTGAAAACTGGTGTTTTTGAACAAAAGTGTTAAGAGAGACCACCTGTCTTGAAAGACCTTTTTTGTTGGCAGAAGGGACAGTCTCTCATTACAGATTTTACTGTAACAGCCATTTTTGATGTGCAGTGACATTTCAATAGTTATTTTAAACATCTTTATAAGTTCTGTCTATTAGTAGAAAGGACAGTCATATCTGATAGTGGATTGGCATAATTTTGAACAAAATTGAATAGCCTTTATATCAAGATGCTTTACAAGAAATATAAACACATTTTGCTATTTGAGAAGAAAATGTGTAACACTTATGTCAGTGTATATCAGCAAATTCAATGAGTACTAATACACACTGCATTTACATCAATGCACATGTGTACTTTAAATTTAATGCTAAGGATGCTGTAGATATTTTGGAGTCAATAACACTGAGTACATTCTTTTGTTATACAAATTCTCTTCCCCAAAATGAATTTTTTTTACACATTATTTTCCACACTATCAAGAAATATATACTTTTCATGTATACAAAATTACAAGAAATACAGTACTTTCAAGCCTAAACAAAGGTGTAAGACATTAAGATGGATGGACGGACAAGGGTAACACTATTTACCCATACAACTTTCATGGTAGGGCATAAAAAGATCATAGAATACAGTGTATAAGGTTCTTCCTTACAGTATTTTATTGTACCATATTACCTTCCAACATCCCAGCCACTTCTGGACCGGGTTCAGGATTTTGTAGACCCTCCTCCCCAAAGTAACCCAAAGGTGGTTCCCTGTATTCTGGGAGACATGAAGGTTCCTGCTGGAAAGATGACGGAGCATGTGCAGAGCTGGCTGTCCATTCTGCTGTATTTCTGGACAAAGTGGAATGCAGGGTTCTTTCTAACTCTGGAATGAAATTACAGATTTAACATAAATTGTACTTGCCAGCTCAAAGTAGCATCTTGGTTTGATTCAGGAAAAAATCAGTTCTAGCTGGGATTTGATTTTTTTTACAAAGACCTTATTATGCCTGTTCTGTTCTACTGTAAACCAGTAAATACTATTGAAAGAAACCTATATCTAATGATGATAAAAAGGTTAATGACAGCACCACACAATCTTTTAGTACTAATTATACACACAGCAGTGTTCCACAAGTTAAATATATATTACAAACTTTTTGGGCAAGAATATTTAACTTTTCCCTATAACAAGTATCTACTGATAGTAGTTTCAGAAACTCTTTGAAAAATAACAAAATGTGCTAGGTTTACATATAATATACCATGCACATATGAGAAGGAATTCTCATCAAAGAAATCAGCAATGTTTTAGTAAATTATGTTATCCAAGAATATTTATCTACTCAAATTAACATTAGAAAAAAAACGTTCTACCACCAATCCAGTCCTGCAATTGGGGACACATGAAAAACAATTTCACATTTACCATGTATATACATGTACCATATAGATGAAAGGAAGACATTCTTACCAACATTCCCCATTACCTCCCCTAACTACCATTACATGGCTATGATTGCTTACTCAGTTTTAGTTTCAGAAATCCCGCAACAAAGATGCTTGCATTTTGTGGGTAGGTGTATGAAGCTTTTATATTAATGTGACTGGGAAAGTATTCTCAGCAAAATATAATTTACTAAAAACATTTGCTTACTCTTCTGAATACATTCACAAATTAAATTAATATTTGGTGAAAAGATAATGAGCATCTATTTCATCCACATGGGCACCCACTGATGGAAGAATGTCAGGTAATCCATGATGACCATGCACAGATAACAAGAAAACAAACTATTCTTCAAACCAATTAAAAAAAAAAATCTGGGTGAACCCAGCAAAAGCATTAAACTAATGCCTGTGAGGAGATTAGATCAACTGGGAGTGGCACATGTCTGGGATGTAGCCACTGAACCCACCTGATTCTATTATGCTCTATGTGAAGCTAATTCAGAGATCACAGAAATAAAACATGAGATGGTTGACTGTGCTTGCCTGCAAACAGTTTGTATTCTATCTTGAATCAAAGCATTACATTGAGACATGAAGCTTGCTAAAACATCTCAAATCCCCTGAGATGAAATCTTCATGAGGCAGATTTGACTTTTGATACTTCAATGTATGCTAAGTATAATACCCACTTCTACCATGATTCTTAGGCTTGCAAAGTTATACCCTCTTTTCCAACCTAAACTGGATTAGAAGATGTTGTGCAAATTCATCTCCATGTGCTCCAAGTAATACTTATGACCAATAACAGGATCTTGCACTATTGACTCTCTTAATAGATCAATCAAGGGAAGAAAGTATGCCATCAATTTCAGCTATAAAGCCTGGTCATGCCATTTGGACCATGAAATCACTCAATCTGTTTGCTAAAGTTAAAGTTTTCAGATGCATGTCTTGTAAGATAACAGCTACATTAGGAACCTATCTAAAGGGCTCTGAGTTTATGCCAAATCAAAAGCCGTGAAAGATACCATTTACGACTCTGAATGAAACAGTATAACCTATTAAAATGTAAATCAGCAAACAGGTATGTTAGATCTTTATCAAGAACAATATCTCCTCCACTATGATGATTGAAAGTGTTGAATGTCATGGAGTGGTACTTATTCATAGCAGTAAGAGTCAATACCTTTTCTTCAACAAGCCCTCAAAAAATATCAGCAGGAGTGAGGAATTCAAAAGAGATAACCTTTTACCAATCCCTGAAAACATGCCACATTTTGTAAAAGCCTTCAAAGTGGACAGCCTTCTTTTATCTTGTGAGATTCTCCATAACTGAAACTTGAAATTCCTTTCCTCACAGTACCAAAGCCATACATGAAAGAGAGAAAAGCTCCAGATAAGAATGAAACACCTGTGATCACTGCTTTGACATGGTTCAGCCTCAATGTACTCCTCATATTCTGTACTATGTCAGTGTTAAAACCTTGAGGGAGAGGGGGTTGTGTAAGATAGACCTAAAATCCTTCCCTAACATTGAAACACTGCATGGGCTTCTAGGTTTGGGACGTAGCTGGGTATTTTCATTATTCCAATTTGTTGCAAAAAAAGGTATATCATTGCAAGATCTAACATGAAAGCTGTTGCCAAAATAGTGTGCACGAGATTAGAAATAGCACGGCAAGACATTCTTATCCACCTTGTAAACAGAAAGGGTCATCATATTCACCACTGCATTGTTTGTATCTAATGTCTAAAACACAATTATAAATGTATCCAACATGTTTAACATAAGCACAACAAAAACATTGATGGAAGCTGGCTTTCAGAAAAATAGCCTTACAATTGCCTGGATCATGGATCTTATCTGATAGGTGGTCTGATATTCCCTTAATCTTTGGTGACTGTTGCTGTAGATGGAAGAAGAAATGTTCAGCATCATCTTCCAAGTCACAAGTCTACTGAAGCCTTAACCTGATAGGCTTCACATGTAATTGGCATTGGAGTCAACAAAACAACTCAGTCAATTACATTGTGGGATCTGAGTATGCTTCATCACCACACTTACTGGGGAGAGTGGTAGTCTTCATCAGGCACTACCTCCATGTCTGTGTTTAGCAATGTAAGAGCAATGGACAAGGCACTGACATTGTTTCTGTGTCACAGTATCTCACCAACCAATAAGCAGTCAATAAATTACCCACCAGTTGAATTGGCAGCAACACAAACACCATGGCTTTCTTGGTGGTATGGTCAACAAGAGAGCACACTTGACCCAGCTAGATAGTTAACTGAGTTGTTGACTAGATGGTCTGCATAGCTGTTAGCTGGATGGTCAGTTCTGGAACTGGTTATACAGAATGTGTAATGAAAAGAACAGATTGGTCCAACTGATAGCCTTATGTTTCCACATACCCCAAAACGGTCACCTGGAATATGGCATGGCTAATAGACATAACAAATCTCAGGTCACTAGACAGGCTGGTCAATAACCAGAGTGGCAGAATAAAGCCTGAAAGGACCATGAGATGGATCATACAGATCTGACTAATATCATGCTCCTAGACTTGATATTATATTCATCATATATTCTGGGGGACATACACCCACTGCACTGCCTAAATAAGGGGGCATGCTTCCCAATCATCTCTAAACCATGCCTGGAGGTTTGAAATGGATGTATGGAAGATAACTGTCCTGAGGCCAGCAATGGCGTCATTGCTTCCTGTATCAGTTAACACATCTGAAACTATCAGAATCTGGAAATGTGTGGGGATGGCAACCAAAGCATCCTTTGTTCATCTATTTTTTTCAGATGCAATTGTCTCAGCCACCTCTTTCACATCTGCATTACTGGAGGGTCTGATATCATATTAGTATATGGTGTCAATATGGTATACACCATTACATTCAGGTCAGTCCAAGCATTTTAAAAGTGAAGGCATATAGTGCCATTATGCAAGTGTCAGCATGCAGCCAAAGTGGAAAGTCATCTACAATTGTTGGAAAGTATGAGAAAATAGAAACCTTGTTGTCAATATGTTTACTTAACTGTCTCAGGTACTATGTGGCCTGTTGCTGCCTGCAATTTGACTAATGTCAAAAGTATTGTTGAGTAGTATTCAATCCTCTCTTTTCTGTCTTGCTGCTTCTGAGACTGATTTGGCCAGAAAGCCTGAGGTGATGGCAATAAAGGCTGGACTGGATGCCTGTTTCTATATCTATGGAGTCTACCACCAAACTGTAATGGTATACCAAAGACTGTAGAACAGACAGCCATGGAATGAGGACTCATTTCACGAGTTCATAGCCCTCTTAATTACCTTGGCAATACTAGCCATGAACTCCCATGCATTATCAATACTCAACATTTCATAAAGCATCAAAACTGTTGCCATCATTTTCCAAAGTAACCTGGAAGTTCTCTTCAATTATTTTTCCACAAAATTGTGGACCAAATTACTTCTAACCAGTTTGCACATACACTGCAATTAGAACACTTTTGTGTAAGTGAGACTTGTATCATACATGTTCTCAATAGCTTTGCCATCCTTGTTTAATGACTAAAATATAGCATTGTTGTAGGAGCTCTAACATTATTATAAACAAATCAATTTCAAGGTGCCAAAACATTATTCTGGGCATTTATAAATTTGCTCTGCATACGAAAAATTCTATATTCAAATTATTCTCTACTCTTAATAATTATAGATTTCGTACTATTTAAATGTTTAGATTATAAATATTAGTTGTTGCAGGTTGCCAGGCAATGGATTTTTGTGCAACTTACCTGGATGGTCATGTTTCTGGTATATACATTCTGGAGCATGCTGGCTACCCCCTACATCAGGAAGTCTCATTGTATTTTCTAGAATCTGGTCAATCTGGGGCTGCAATGCAGGTGAGACATCACCACGAAGCTGTGTCAGGAATTCAATCCCTCCAATATCCAGTAATACTTCCGCACCAGATGTATGCTGATGTAAAGTGAAAGACAAAATCATATAAAATGCATAACTGATCTGATTGGAAATCTTTATGATATTACATTGCAAATAGTAATAAAAATAATAATAATGGAATTCTTCATATAAAGATATTAACTTACCTCTATGTGAGAGCAAACAGGAAACTATGATATACAATGTTCCAGTCCACCATTAAAACACAATTCAAATACACATTATTAGGATTATGTACAAGTTAATTACAAAATAATGTAGGTGATTATTATCATTTGTAAAACAGCAATGTACTCAGATCATGTGATATATTGATTGCAAACCTTACCTTTCCATTTCTGCAATCCTTTGCAGCAATACGCAAATAACAATTTAACTCACATCAATTTTGGAAAACAAATAGAGGCCCCTTATTATTTCAGGTTTATGTTAATGATAATGCTGAATCACTGAATTGTCTTTATGAAAACATCATTGTGTTATTGATCTCCAAGTGCTGATGACACTGAACAACTAATTAGAAAAAGTTATATGATGGCCAAAACAGTGGTTTATGACATTAAATGCTATGAAAATGGAAGTACAAAAATGTTCTTCTCATATAAGGTCAATTACACAAGTCCCTGAATTATTTTATATGGCTAAACCCTACATTATTAATTCTCAGATAGGGTGGCTTGATGGTTAAAAGTAATTTTAATTTGTTATAGAATAAGGCAAAAAATAACTTGAGAGGAACATCTATCTGTTCTGCCTAAACTTTTCAGAAGACTCTGTGAAGCCAACCTTATGGTATGACCTGCTAAATGCAATACTGGCTGTAGTGACTTAGAGTGCCTGGGTCATATGGTCTGTTCAGCCAGACATCTAACACCTCACCCAAGCAAGTAGAAGCCATAATGAAATCACCTCAACCTAATAACAGAGAAACAAGATGCCAAGGTGTACAATGCTATGCATGCAACGAATGGGGCCACGTAAATCAAGTTGTCCTAAAAGAAAGGGTCCAATACATAAGGCAGCCATAGCCAAACATAACAAGAATGGTTCCAATACTGTTAATGGTCAAAGTGGTCACAGTCTTACGTCATACCGGTAGCACAGGTGTGGTTATCAAATGTAGTCTCATGAAGGATAACCAAATGCTGGGAATAGAGTCCTTACATGCCACTCAATCAGATGATCTATCGTGTACCTGTTGCAAGAGTTAGGATTGAAACTCCTTTCTTGACCAGAACAGTTGATGAACTCTGTATGGATAATCCAATTTACAACTTGACAATCGGAAATTTGTAACTTGTGGGCATGGTGGATCCATGAAGGATGTGAGTGGTCAATACAAGTGTTGGCCAACCCAAGAATTCGAGAGAACTGTGTGGTTTGTCAATGGGCACATTTTTTTTCATTTTACAAATATTTATGAATCATATGGCTGTTCAAATGACCGAGTCATATATTTGTTCTAATTGATTGTTGCTTCAACTGAGTAAAATTTGAGTCTTTTTTATTACATGAGATTATTTGAATCTTATTTTGATTACATGAGATTAATTGAATCTTATTTTCATTTCATGAGATTATTTGAATCTCACTTTCATTGTACGAAATTACATGAGATTTGAATCTTACTCTCATTACGTGAAAATTTTATGAATCATACAGTCATACATTTGAATACATTATTTTTGTTTTCTTCTTCCTATTTGTGAATGCTTGAAATGAGATGTATGTTTAGAGTGTGAAAGAATCACTGTATATGTGGAATACTTATATTTTTATTAATCCATTCCAGAAATTTCCATATTTCATCACATTGTGTTGTGATGTCATTTGATCCAAGCATCCATTCAGGTCTGTCCCATTACATGTTCAAAATAAACATAATGATGATATACTGGCAGCCAATATAGGAAATACAAATTTAGCATTGTTGAGAAAATTCAAGTATAAGCTTTCCAACTTGATTCATTCATATTTGTAACAGACATAGATTAGACCCTTTTTGTAATACACCAATGTAGTTTGGGATGATTGTAGTAAGAAGAATTTGAGACTGTTATGTGAGTAAAGAATGTTCAAATTTATAAACATTTTCTTATTTCCTTGAGTGAAAGGAGAACCAGTCAAAAACATGTGCCATTCAAATGGAGTGATACTCTAAATAAATTTCCAGGAATTTAATATAAGAGCATGTCTTCGTTTGAGATTTGGAAATATCTGATATTCTCAGGTCTTAAGAAATAGTTACTGTGGCAGTCATATTGGCCTTCAGACTGGCACCATTTTCATTTACGATAGACTAGACAGCATTAGATGACTATTGGTGGAAAACCCATTCTAATATGACCATCAGTTTAGAAAGAGTAGTGATAAAATATTCAAGATGACTATTATGGCAGCCATATTTGATACATGATTAGCAGAATTTGCATTTAAGAACAATTAGATACCATAAGAAATGTTTAGTCAATATGACCATTCATTCTGGAGGAGATAACAAGTTTTGAAATGACTGCCGTAGTGGCCATATTAGATGTCAGATCAATATAATTTTCATTGAGAAATTATTAAATACCATAAGAAGTCTTAGGGTTAAAACACTATGTTTATATGACTTTCCAGTGTGGAGAAGCAGCAACAATATCTTTAAGATATCAGCCATGGTAGCCATATTTGAGAACACCATTTTCTTTTAGTACAAACTAGGAACCAAAATTAGTTGTGTAGCATAAACCTCACGTCAGTATAAGCCTCCATTTAGAAGCAATCAAACTAAATTTTTTTTCAGGTATTTTTTTTAAAAAATCATTTACTTTCATTTAGACATTATGGAATTGTGGACTACATACAAGATTTCCTTACCTCTGATACTGAAGAGGTTGGCATTGTAAAAAATCTATTTACCTCATATTATATAATCAATTTATTGCAATGTAAACTATCTATTTACCACATATTATATAATAAATTTATTGCAATGTAAAAAATCTATTTATCTCATATTATATAATTAATTTATTGTTGGGACAATCAATTTTCCAAACTTTAAAAACAGCTTAAGTTCGTGTACTAGTAATTTCGATAAGCTCTCTGCATTTGATATGCATTGTTTCCCTAACACTACAAACAAAGACATTTAAGTGCAATACATGAAAGAAGCATAATTGTGAATCAACATTCTTCCTACTATTCTTTAAAGAAATGCATACATATTCACCTTCTGCATGTCCTTCTTTCTGAAGGAGATTAAAACCGAGGAGCCAAACCACAAGGACCATACAGACATTATTATTATATGACTTACTGAGCAGAACAATACCACTTTACATTGCATAAGTTTAATAGCTGCTGTCATCCATATTTATTATCATGATGTACCAAAGTAAAGCTGCTGTGGTTAAAAGTAAAGTTGCAGTGGTTCACATTTTCTCAAGAAAGATCAGGCCTTTCTATCAATTTACATCATGATTTACCAAAGTATTGCTGCTGCGACCAACATTTTATGAGGTCCATCTCAAGAAAGACCATCCATTTTCCTGAGCTCACATCATTAAGTGCCAAAGTATAGATTTCTGATGCAGTCAACATTTTATCAGACTATCTCAAGAAATACCAGTCCCCTGTATGAGCTCATGTCTTGGTGTACAGTATACAAGTTGCTGCAGTCAACACTTTATCAAATCTAAATAGAAAAAGACCAGCATTTTATGTGAGCTCACATTATGTGCCCAAGTATAGCTTCTGTGATCCACATTTTACAAAGCAAATTTCAAGGAAGACCAGCACTTTGTGTGGGCTCACATCACACTGAACCATATAAATAGCTAATGTGGTCCACAATGCTTGAGGCAATCACATGAAAGACCAGCCCTTTGCATGATCTCTGATCTAGTGTTGAACCAAACTAGTGAAGTGTATTTTTACCATCTTGTTGCCTTCATAAAAGGACACCTCTTGCAATGGCCACCACTGCTTTGCAGAATACCCTTCTGCTACCCGCATCATAACAAGATGACTACTGCAGCAACTTTAACTTATAAAACAATAATTTTGACTGAAAATCAAACAAGCCACATAGTCAAAATGGCTGAAAACCATACAATATTCGTAAAAGATTTAGGCACAAATTTAAACAAAGTATGTGCACATACATTTATACGAGTTATGAAGATGGATTTGATATGAAAAGAGATTATTTTGACTCTTTATCCCCAAAAAACACAATTATACAGGGGAATAATTAGGCTACATTCTGTTTAATAACCTTCCTTAAATATAGTTACCTGGTATTTTTATTAAAAGACCTTGTTATATTTTAGTTCATATTTCTGTGTAAATTTACCTGTGACAGCCTTTGCAGCAAGGATAGCACCTCATGGTGCCGGACAGTATTAGGAAAATTAAACCACTCTAAAAGCCTGATAAAAAGGTGGCGTTCTTGTACCAGGTCTGCATCACAGATCAATTTGTGGTCCAATTTTGATACAATATTCTCCAGTGCTCGAACTCTGATCTCTTCAAGATGATGACCTACAGGACAAAAATACCATTGAAAATTATATACATGTCATAGATAATCAATCCTATGGCTTAAAATCAATACACTCATTAAGATAATCAGTATCAGTACTTGCCTGGCTTGTTTTAAAATGGGAGAAAAACACCTGCCCTGGACTCAAGACTAATACCTAAGAAAGTTTTTACTTATCTGACTTCAAAAGTAAATAGTCCAGGGCATCAAGCTATGGAATCTGATCATCCCTGACCCTTTACAAATTCTACATGTGCACCGTCAGTATGATCATTAGAGAATTAAGAAAACAAGACTTTTTACATGCATGTATTGCATTAGTGCATTATTAACATTATGTAACAATTAAATATTTATGTATATTAACGTCATTATTTTGGTAAAAATTGTCAACAGGTTCATGATTACCCAGGTAATAAAATTAGTTACCTTTTATATGGTACTTATTTCATTCATGCAAAAACAATGTTCCAAGTTCAGATCAAAGATTATATCTGGGAATGTCAGGAGTGAGTTACAAAATAATGAGTACAGTTCGAGGCTCGTGTCATGCAACAATGATCCATTGCAGACCTCTATCTAGTGATCTTATAATGTCAGCATGTGTGACAATTTCACTCTTTACATTGAATGGTTTTCCTTATTTTCTATTTATAGTAACTGTACATATAGATGTTTTGAAGAAACAAATAGGTTTCTTGAAATTTAAATCATGCATCACAGATTCTTTATTATAGTTTGATAGACACTTTGTTGCAGAACAGTCTATTATGAACAAACTTGGTGCCAAATATGATCAAATGAAACGGGCTTTATTGATGTGACTCATGGATGTTATGACTGAAAAATGTTATAGGAGAGAGATTTTGTTAAACTAAAGAACTTGTTGCATCAAGAACAGGACAAATCAACACAACATTGCTTTACCAATTTCGAAAGAGGAATTTTACAGTCATGACATACAGCATTAAGAATTTGTGGACATGACTTTACACCCTTTCAACAAAAGTTAAACAAGTGATGAAGACTAATTATAGAGATTGGTGTGTATAATTTATAATTTAGTTGTATTCTGTATTCTTGTATTAATCCACATGGATTTTGCCAATTTGTGACAAGAATTTTAACTAACTGTAGATCCAGATAAGTAGCAGAAAAATGTAAGTTTTTAATAAGATTTTCTCTATAACATTTATATTTATCACTCTTTTTATGCTCAGATTTCACTTTTTTCCATTCATCTTAGTAATAATAATGTGTATACTTCTTGGGGGTTGACATGTATGAACTTACAATAAAGCAGTTTAGGTTCACATTTAGTATAATTTTCCTGTGATCAGGTACCTAGGTAACCGATCTTTACAATCATATAGTACCCAGTTGACTTTTTATAAAATTATTACATCTCTAATTTTGGTAAGACATTCTTAAAATCCATCTATCACTGCACATCCATTACATAATGCCTTCAAAAGCAAATATACTTAATCAAGTTTTCAATCTTCATGCTATACAACTGTTCAGCACATAACAAGTCCTACTATTATGCACCCCAATTAGTGTGTTGTAATGTGGAAGACCTGTAATATATGAACCTAACCCTATGTAAACTACATGTATCTCCAAACCTATACACATCAAGTTTACCTTCATGTAGTCCAGTGCATGTATTTAGAAAACTGAAGAACATTTTAAACAGAGTATAAATACAAAAGGGTAATAACTCCATAAAATAAAGTAGAGAATTTGTTACTATTTTTAAATGCATCTTCAAATGATGACTATACCACTTCATGACATTCATGGTAATCCAATGAAACTTTTTAGAATAGTTGCATTCACATGATTCTGTCAAATAATACATCCAGTTTCAAGTCAATTCTACCAAAAATATTAGGAGCTCAGTTATTAGTGAAAATATGCATCTCCAGAAGATGACAATCACATCACATCAACAGCTTCTACATTAGATACATGTACAATTACAAGATTCTTTTATACACAACATTCAGCTGCAAAACAAAAAGAGCTGTGACTCTAACAAAAATTGTGCAAGCAAAATGATTTGTCAATACTGACATTTTCAAATTTTAAACATAACATTTGACAAGCTTCAAAGTGATGCACTGAAAAGTGAAACAGTTGCATTCACAATTTTGTAATATGCAACATTCAGCTGCAAGACAAAAGGGCAATAACTCTATTGACAAGAGCTCCATAATGGGACTTGTGCATAAAGAATTCAATGTAAGACCATTTCTTCTTTATAAACTGCTGACTCTTAAAAGAAGGCCCTTAAATAGCTTTTTTCAGAATTCAGGTCTTTTTAGCTGGCAAAAATCAGGCTATTATTAATATCCACTAGCATATTTCATTTTTTGAGATAAAAATTAAGCATATTTTCAAATACCATAGGCAACAAAACTTCTAGATCATTTCATTTTTAACTAGCAAAATCAGAATAATTAATAGCAAAATGTTAACTTGCAAGCATAAAGTTCAAGCCCTGCAAAACTATGTGTAATATTTTTTATAGCAATAACAAGATTTTCAAATTAATATTGGATGTAAATATGGCACCATTTCTGCTGAGTAAAACTAGTCATCAATTTAAGTATTTGAGTAAAACCATATGTGAATATAAGCATCGTTCTGGTGCAGTGGCTATAAAAAGATTTTTAAGATTGCAGCCATGGTAGCCATGTTCAGATCAGCACAAATTTTCTTTAGTACCGATGTCAAAAGAAACATTTTTTCCAATAATATTATTTCTGGTAAAAATTTATGATGACTAATTAAAAGATGTATCAATATGTGTAATAAAATTGTCCAGAGGTCCACCATGGTGGCCATACAGCAGAATATCTGGTTAGCACCAAATTCATATAAAACCAACTAAACCATGGGATGAATATGTTTATAAAGTTCATGGCAATCCTCCGAGTGGTTTAAAAGGACTAATCATACCAAACTTATGCTAACAAATAGACCCGTGTATGATAATGAACATCAGACCATCTCATAAGATCTGGTCTAAATTCCAAGAGCTAAGTTATTTGCATAAATGGAAATTTTCAAGTAATCATAATATTTACAAAGTTTTATGGCAATTAATCAAAAGCTATGGGATAAGTTACATTTACAAGATAGTGATGGATGGAAGGACAGACAGATGGAGATGAGGATTCCTGTTTAACATTTGTTTGTCAATGAAGCTGGGAGGGTATAATAAATGCACTGCCATTACAAAAACAAATACTTTATTTTCCTTATGCACAATCTTTCTTTTTTGCACAAGATACATTGTATATATTTTTGTGGGATTTTTTATAAAGCCCATCAACATAGTAAAGGAACTAATCAACTTAAAAAGTACTATTAACAAAATAAAATTGTTACAAATATGAATTTGTTGATGATTGGGGAACATTTTATTTGACCCTTAGACAAAAATACAGCAAACTTTCATATTGAAAAGTCAGAAAATGACTATTAATCACATAATGAAAGCGGATGTACAAGTATTGAATTGCTGAAATATTAGTAGTACAAAACTATTCCAGTACCTTTATTTACCAGTATTGTTAAAGTATTTTCAAAAATTTGCAAACACCAATAATATTAGTAAATACTTGCTGTCTGGAAATTTTTAGATTTCCATAAGTTATCTAGGTTTATATGACAATGATCCTGGTAAACAATTATCATTTCGTTTGCAATACGTATTTTTTTCTCTTATTTTAGAATGGATATATTTTTTTTAAAAAAAAAACATTTTTAAAAAAAAGATTCTTAAACAAAATCTCAAAACCAGTATTTTCTGAGCAGCTAAAATCTTGCAAACTGACAATAATGGAAACTAATGTCTTGATGTCAAATCCAATACTAATAGAAACTGGATATTTTGATAATGCTAGACATCTAGTATCATCTGGTATTCTTAAGTATCACATACAGCTATAACTATAAATTTTGTTTCCAGACAGAAAATACTGGATGTGTTAAATTATTCAGCATCGTTCATTTTACTGGTGCACTGGTTGGTTACTGCAGTCATATTGTGAATTGACAATATCAGAATACTAGTAAGCATATAGTATTACCAGCATATAAGACAATTATAAAATAAATACTGAAATGAAAATTAAGAAATATACTGTTTAAAAATGTAACACCAAATAAAATCCATACTTTTTGACAAATCAAGTATCGATCTGTCAGGGGTATCTTGACATTTTCAAGAAGTAAAGCTTGGAACAAATTTCATTTTTACACTAAGGCTAGGACTTTTTGTGATTGAAAAGGACTCATGCGATTTTCCTTCCGACTCCCCATCTTTCGATTCAGGATTCCTAAACTCACGATTTTCAACAAGAACGGGAAAATACCCCTGCGGTAAGGGCGTTTGTGGCCCCTTTTCAAATTCCATAAATGACAAATGTTTTACCAGGTAGGGGCCACTAAACTCTATTTTATTCAAGTATGGAATGATTACTGGATGGTTCAAGGTGGTCACACAAAAATAAATTAATTATGAAGCAGATCAATTCTCCAAATTTTACTCTGGTAGTGGTAAACTAAGAGATCAGATTCAGCAGCTGAGCTCTGATCGTTCGATCTACCTCAAAACTAAATCCTTGGTGGATCACATGATTATCTCTCTTTTTTATTGGACATACCAAGTTTCTTGAAGAGACCATGGAAATCAACATCGTTTCTAAGATTTCCTGACATACTGTCTTCATCTGATTAAAGATATTACAAGATCTATCCTGTGTGTAAGACTTGTTTATCCATATTGAAAATTCGTCTGAACATGTTTCAAAACATCCGCCAAAATGAAGAGCTCTATCCAAGGGAAGTAACTGCGACAAGTACTTGAAGCCAAGCTAACGTGCCTGTTGTTGTACTCAAACATTTGCTATCATTACAGAGTTTTACAAAAGACATATGACATGCTAATATTCTTTTATTTAAAAACGGAAATATCGGGCAGGATTTCATTCAGTCTGTTATTTTTTTGAGACATCGCTTTAAAAAATTAAAAATAATCTTATGCCAATGAAGATAGTACAAAATTCAATATAAGATAAGATACGAATTAGGCTTGTTTAGTCCATACATCTAAAACATAATATCAATCTATTTTAAACGGGAAAGATTATATGCGTACAAATACAGAGGCATATGTGTATATCACTGCTAAGGACACGGTTATATAACCATTTAACAGATAATTGTTCAATATCGAAACTTCGAGAAAAGATCGTAAAAGTAGTTAAAGAGGCATCTCTATGGATATACGAGACAGAATATTATGCAACGGAGTTACACGGATGAACACCTAGATAACATGGAAAGTCTTACATTTAAATTGTACATAGGTTTCAATTGGTGGGTCGTTTAGAGGCAAGGAGAGCACATATGTTACAATATTGTTCATATGTTTAATATGGGAATGTAATTTTGGGGACAAATGTGTGTATACGGACAAATGCATTTAGAAGGACAATATTAGTTCCATGTTAACATTTGTAAGGGAAAAAGGGTCAATAATTATTGGAGACAAACGAAATTGGTCCTGTTATAAAGTTTTTATCTACGCTCCAACAAACACATTTATCCAGCATACCGCATGTACTATCCCAAAACACCCCCGATCCAACAACTACTTTTGTATTTCAACATAATTAAAAAGTTACAATTAACTTTACATTCATCTTGAGATATATACATGTATGTAAAAGCTATTCTCCTTGCGTACTGTGTCATACCCATCTTTCTAAACTATTGTTACTTTAGGAATATATCTCTGCCTAGGCATAATCAAACAGGGGTTTAACAAATTGCGAAGAAAGGGATTCACGCTTTGAAAATGTCGACATTATTGGTCCACAGTGTACTGGGTTGGTATTGCTGGTATATATAACGACTGTCGTTTTCATATGATGCTTTCGATGAACTCGTCAATACTTCTTTTAAGGGTTAAACTATCCAAGAACGATCCAAGTCAGGATCTAAGTATAGGTCCATATATGGCGTTGAAATGTAATTCCCTTACGGGCTTTATTATGGCTTCAATATATCTAGCCCCTATTTCTCAAAGTCGGCTCAACGAATTTTCGGTAGATTTTCTTTCTTTTACCTTTAAAGATAGATCAACGTCATTTAAATTTTCATTTTAATAGGCGATTTTTCTGCTTTACATAGCTGGTACCGAAAGAACACTCTTATTTCTCCATTTAAATTTTAATTGTAATAGGCGATCTCTCTGCTTTACACAGCTGGTACCGAAAGAACACTCTTATTTCTCCGTTTTAATTTTCGTTGTAATAGGCGATCTATCTGCTTAACATGTTTTTTTTTTTTTAGGGGAGATGTTTTGTATATCTATACTTTGCCTTTTACTTTTGATTCGTGCATGTTGATTACCATCATACTATTCCATGTTTGTATTGTCTAATCTTCATTGATGCATTAATGTAAATGGATTTTTGCAAGTGTTTTTTTTCACAATTAAATCCATGTATATTGTATTCTTCTTTAATCCAAATTGTACGTGGCAGTTTGCAAGTGCTACTTTCCTTCTGAACTATTGTAAATGCTGTTTACAAGTGCTACATTCGTGATTATAGTCATGAATTTTCTATTCTTAATTGATGCAAGCTGTAAATGGCTGCTTGCAAGTGCTTAGATCTACTTTCCTTCTGCGTCGTTGTATCTTGCACTTTGCCAACTTCTGTATTAATTCTGTAGATTGTCGTATGGCAAACGCTGTGCCATTTATTATGGTATGTATATTTCATTTAATTGCTTGTTTGTTTTAATGTGTTTTTATTCCATTACATAATATTTTAATGTAATAGTGTTTACAGGATTTGACATTGTGCAACATTGAAACATTGTAACTAGTTGCTGACTTTCAAAATCAGTGTCGGTTTGGTAAACGACTTTTTATATTGTTTAACTTTTCTTTGAGTAGGAATCATTGAGTCAAGGTCATACCTGGACTACATGATATAAAAATCATGTGTCAATTGGTAAACAAACTTCTGTTGTTGTTTTTTTTTCGTTGTTTTTTTTTCCCCCAGAAGGATAAGCATTTGACCCCCATGGAGTTATGCGTCTTAAGTAGTCGATAGCTGGTGTTATGATAACAATTCGAGCAGTCATGCTTTAACATCTGACACGTTAAGTTATATTAAGTTGTGACCAGTTTGGGGTGAATTTTATTTTCTTCAAATTATCGAATTCAATTGGTTAATTTATCTGGGAATAAAAAGATGTTCTGTGATAATTCTTGGACAAAGATTTTTACTGGAATTCATACTGAACTAAAAAACTGGAATAATATTTTCTATGATTTAACAAAAGACTGTTGACACATCAGTACAACACTAGTTATAACTGGAGTCATTGCCTTGAATCTTGAATTTCATTGGGATTTTAACTGATATTCTCTTAGAACTTTTCATTGATAGGACTTGTGTTTTTTAATTATTGTCTTACTGTTGGATTTACTTCGCAATACGTTTAGTTCTATTGTCTCATTTTTCAGTTTGTATTCTAGTGAAATACATTATTTGTTAAATTTTACAAAGATTGTTGTTCTCACTCTTTGTTGTTTCTGATTTTAAGAGGATTGACTTGTAACAATTGCAAGTTTGGTATATTCTGTTTATTATCTTGCCATATTACAATTGGAACATTCCAACTGCTGTTTTCATACAGATTTGGCCTTGCAACAATGAAAACACTAAGTTATATCAATATCGTCTTTGTTGTCCAACTCGTGTCGCCATCTGTCGTCACAAATGGTATACTAGAGATTAGCATGGAAATATGACAACCGACGGTGCTCTAAATGTATACAGTCTTTGCTTTACCGAAAATAATTAATGCTCTCCACGGAGCTTTACGGCATTCATTTTGTGTTGATAAATATTGTTTCGGTTTTAAGGTTTACATTAGCAGCGAATTTTGAATGGTTCTTTTAAACCATGTGCTTTCTCGAAAATGTATGTATAATTTATAGCACCTTATGAAAAAAAAAAACCCGCTGACACTGCAGCAGCATGGTCCATCTTGAAAACTTTAAAAGAATTTTTGAAATATGAATGTAGTGATGCTAGTCCTACAACGTTAGACACATCACCCAATATACGTGTTTAGTGTGGTGATGGCTTCTTACGAAAATTAAACTTCAAAGCCAATAACGCCAATCCGATGCCTATAACCGAGTTTATCTAATTGGGTTAGGTGTTTTTGTTACTTTATGTTTGTCGTTGTCGTTTGTTTTACAAAGTATGTTCACCCGCCATGAAGTTTATTTGTGGTCACGGCTACTCTACTGCTGTAATTTATTATATCAGTTTCTCAAGCAAATATTTTATCAAGACCTACATCTTATCCGATTTAGGATCATTGTCACGTTGTAAGGAAAATAACCAGATTGCAACTTGTATAGAATAGATCCCAAGGCTAAAAATTTCCCGTTATAATGTACGAAGGTAAGTTCTGCGAATAATGAGGTGTCAATCCAGTTATTTGACATGGTCATATGAACTTGTGACTGGCGCCTTAGTTTTGCCAAGCCAGTTACATAACATGGTTCACAGGTAAGTAATGAAATACCTGTGTGTCGGATCAAAATAACATCAAGTGGTGGTGGTGGGGAGAGGGGCGTAAATCACCCTTGACAGACTGCCGTGGAGGGGCAATGTATGTTAATTATGTAAATCATGGGTGAATCAACATCCACTCGGAGCTGAGCAAGGCGTGGCCACCCTTAGAATTGCAAGCTTAAATATATTATCTTGAGAACTAAACGTCATCAGTCGTATACACCATCTTACGGGAATTATAAGGAAAGATAAACTACTCGGACGTCATTCGAAATTGGCGGGAAACTTGTTATTTTGGAAATTACAAAGGAGATTCAGAGCAGGTCATTACTGACCATTTGCTCGATTGTTGTAATCTATTACGGCAAAGTAATTGTATTTTAATTATGTGTAGTATGTATACTCATTATTAGAATCGTCAGTACGTATAACTACCATTTGTAGGTTTGATTCATTTGTAGTGTTTGATCTACATGCATATTTTGAGATATTTGCATGTTTATGTAAAGAATTAATATTTTAATTCGCTAATTGGTTAATTCGTGGTAACCTCGAGCATTTATTCATGTCATATTCTAGATTTGCAAATGTTGAATTGAATTATAACTTTGTAAAATGGTTGCAGTATACAACATTAGTAAATAGGGATTTGACTATTTGTCTATACTTTGTAGGAGTATCATGTGTAAGGATATAACTGCGCATGGATATGTGAATATCTGTGTACATTTTGAAGAAGTGTAGTCATGGAATTGAATTGCCAGACCTCTCGAGTGTGGGAACCCATCACACTAGCACTGCACCATGGACACATTCTTGCTGATGTATGTTTCACAAATTATTATAAAGTTACCTATGATGGTTGCTACAAATGATAATTATACTAGGTAAATAAATTGTATAACAAAAATATCATTGTCATGTTAATTCAGTTTTTATTGCTAGATCTTGTCTTTTTGCACTTTGGATCATGACTTGCGCTTTGTATCTCATAATGGTCTGGAAATTCTGTTCATGGCAACTCAATGAGATCTAGGAATCAAGATCACATTACCATGATAATAATTGTCTGAATTTCTGTTCATGGCAACTCAATGAGATCTAGCAATCAAAATCACATTACCATGATAATAATGGTCTGGATTTTCTGTTCATGGCAACTCCATGAGATCTAGCAATCAAGATCGCATTATCATAATAATAATGTATAAGTAATAATATAGTAGTGCAACAATATTAACTTTACAATAAAAGTCATAAAAACAAAAACTAAAATTCATTTTGTAATAACTAACTTTATTACATGTCCATCAATATACAACTCATGATAAAGGCTACTTTTCGATGGCTGATCTAAAGCCTTTTATTACAGATATTTAATCTTACATACTGGATAGTGTCTTTTATTACAGATATTTAATCTTACATGCTGGAGTGTGTCTTTTATCATAGATATTTAATCTTACATGCTGGATGGTGTCTTTTATTACAGATATTTAATCTTACATACTGGATTGTGTGTTTTATTACAGATATTTAATCTTACATACTGGATTGTGTGTTTTCTTACAGATATTTAATCTTACATACTGGATTGTGTGTTTTATTACAGATATTTAATCTTACATGCTGGATTGTGTGTTTTATTAGATATTTAATCTTGCATGCTGGAGTGTGTCTTTTATTACAGATATTTAATCTTGCATGCTGGAGTGTGTCTTTTATTACAGATATTTAATCTTACATGCTGGATTGTGCCTTTTATTGCAGATATTTAATCTTACATGCTGGATTGTGTGTTTTATACAGATGTTTAATCTGTATTTTCATATCACACATCCAGATTTTAGCTACTTAGGTGTCCTCTTCGACATAATTTTTTGATGCAATCAAACTTTTATAATCCCAAACTGTTTCCAATTTAATTTAGACAGGAGAGCTAACAATATTTCAAGTGTAAATGAGGAAGCATGTAATAAATTCAAAACCACATTCATTTTTCTTTCCAGGTGAGGGAAAGAATGTATTTGATATGACTTATGAAAAGGTCTGTGTCCCTACATATTTTAAACTCATTGTTTCTGCCAAACTTGGAACAAATATTAAATGCAGTTTTTTGTATGTATTAGATCTGAATCGCGGGTGACATAACCCAAGTCATACGAAGAAAGTAAAAGAAAAGCAACAATATAAAAACTTGCTGATATAACTTAAGTCTTTGTTGATAAAGATAACATCACCTGTATAAAATAAAAGTAAAAGAATAGCAAAAACATAAAAACTTGTAATATATAACTTTGTTAGTTACGTATCAATATACAACTCATTAATAAAGGTTACTATTTATGAGGTTGATCTCATAATAGTACAATGCTTGATCTTGAGTTTGATACAGCTGTACAATCCATATTCTCTATCACAAAGCCAGATTCAAACTATTTAGACGTCTTCTTTGAAATATGTACATATATATTTTTTGATGCACTGAATCAAATGTGTATGGAACCCAAGTGTGTCCAATTTTATTCACACAGTAAAGCTAAAATATTTAACAAGTGTAAAAGAAGAAGCATAAATAAATACAAAATCACATTCATTATTTAGTTTCATGTCAGGGTAAAGAACTATTTTGATAGGACTTATGAACACATCAAAGCCTGATGGCATCAATGTGCCCTTACACATATCAAACTCATTCTTTCTGCCAACTCAAAATAAAATATGAATGCAGTTTTGTGTATGTATTAGATCTGCATCATGGGTCACATCACCTAATGACAATCATATGAAGAAAGTAAAAGAAAAGCAACAATATAAAAACTTGTCTTTTATTATAAAATGATTGCTATGGATATATAATAAATACATCATCAGTACAGCAACTTGAAATTGGTGTATGCATCAAATCAAATTTGATATTGAAAGGACACTGGATTTCACGCGTTCAAAAGGGTTCAAGCATGATCCAATGTAATTTCTCTATCAATCAAAAAAAAAAAAAAAAAACAGAGCTGCCAACCCTCCAGACTCGCAATTAGTGAAAAGTGTGATAAAAATTAGTGAATTATGAACGCAATTAGTGAAAAGTGGGATAAAAATTAGTGAATTATGAACGCAATTAGTGAAAAATTATATCATGACACTAATTCCATCCACTTCAATGGTCAGCACTACCATATACGAAAATCCCAAAATAAAAATAAAACACATTATTTACACTGATTACATGTACTACTTTATCTGCAGCCAAATTCACTGATATACACAAACTTTAACTTGTCATGATATGATGCTGTGTCAGTCTTGAACTTCCTCAATCAGGCCATGGTAAATTATTTATTTTCAAAACAAGTCAGGCTTCTTGCTTGCTGGTAATTTTGGTGACTAAAATTGTTGCAAGCTTTCAACCCCTAAGAAGGCACTAAAGATTCTTATTTTTCCTCACAATAGGAAATACTTGTCATCATCAACTGCCACTGTTGCTGATCTCCAAATGAGAAAGACTGGTTATTTTCAACAAGTGTGTATGTGATTAGGATTTTTAACGTAGCTTTAACAATTTTTCAGTCATACTGCTACGATGTCTGCAGTGTGGCAGTTTATAGTGATGTCTAGCACTGGGGCATCATGCTGCAGACATGTAGCATGATGTTCCACCCAGTCACATTATCCTGACACCAGGCCGACCAGTCCTAACACTTAAAGCTGAGCGCCAAGCGAGGCAGCTGTTAGTAACTTTTTTGTAAGTTTTTGATATGACTCGGCCAGGATTTTCAACAAGAAAGCTCACAAACAGCATTGGCAGGACTGGTGTTGGTGGCTTTAAGTACTCCAAAACTGAAATCTGCTGAGGTCTGTGTGTGCTATAGGGGCTCGTATCATTGCTTACAATTTATCTCTCATACATATTCTATATAATAATATTACTACATTCCCAATTGTAAAATTTGCAGTACACTAGCCTACTGCCTGAAAAGCATAATGTACATCGTTGTTTGATGGCTGAATGCTAGGTCAAATTTTGGTGCACTCCAATCTATATTTCACCTGTGGAATACAAAATCTTTTTCCTTTGAGGCGAAAACAGTTTAGCTTAATTACGAAATGGTATTAATCCATAAGTTGAAACATCTTAATAGTGAACAATTGGTGGTGTTGGCATATACATGGAAAAAGTCATTTGAAGCAAATTACAATATATGCTAATCTTTCCATCTAAAAAATTCCAACACTCAAAAAAGATGTCTTCATGTAGTTTCCCATCATCTATGTGCTTTTTTGCTATCAATGTGCTTACTCACATCGTCCCTGCCACCATGCCAAATGGTAAAATTTGTGGCATACTGTGCAAAAAGCATGATGTATATAGGTATTTGATGGCTGAATGCAAGGCCAATTTTTGGTATATTCCAAAATAAACTTCACTTTTTGTGCAATACTTTCCTTGTTGGTGAAAATATTTTCAAGACGTGATGCCAAACGGTAATTCAAATCAGTGTTGGTGACGCATACTCAGAGAAAAATTCAGGTTATGCCCATTTCTTTTGAAAGCATTTGTAAAAGTATTCTTATACATATAGATTAAAATATGCTAAACTGCGTGCTACCGGGCCAACTGTACGAATCAGCTGTAGTTCTACTAATGTCGTGACTAGTAGTACCAGACCATTTCGGCAACTGCTGATATCACAACTTAAATTAAAAATAAACGAGAATTGGGGAATTCAAGATTTTTTTGCATACGACTTGAATCTGTGAATCGCTGTATAAAGTCGTGAAATTCATGCCGAAATCATGAGGGTTGGCAGCTATGCATACTGATAACCTGTATTTATGAATAACTGCAACCGCATTAGCTGATAAATGTAATGATTTCTGCTGGTCACAATGTAACCATGCAATCTGGATAAGCTGCATTTATTTTTATATTAACTGCACAGAACAATTTTTATAAATAAATAATTCTGTAAAAGGTCATGTGTAAAATAACCATTTTAAACACTTCAGTAAAGACTGATATACTCCATGCTTCAAACAAAATAAAAAGTTTGCATTTTTTCTGAAAATTGACATGCCATTTGAAATGTAAGAGATCTCAAACTGTGTTATCAGGCATATGAATGAACCACCTGGAAGCAGAACACCAGTGCGACAGCAAACCAAAATAATTTAAATATTTCAAAGAGTAAGATCTCATAAGTATCTCAGAGTAGAGATACTCAAAATCTTCCAAGAAAAACACTATTAGGTTACAAGACTTTTAAAGAGGTTTATTAACACAGGTAAATGAATGTAATAGGAGGATTTTTTCCCAAAGACTAACAGTATAACCCTCTGATCCCTAGCCCCAAAGGTTGTTGTGATGGTGCAGTAAAATTACTGTACTCGCATCATCGTTATTACCATTTAATGATAGTCTTAATTTAATTAGGTCAGTTTTATGTCCATCAAAGCAATTCATCCTCCAATTTCAATCAGAACACATGGTCCAATTAAGATAAAATATTAAGACCCTGCTGGGGAATGTTAAAAGCCAAAGATTGGCTTCAACTGGCTTAAGCACTAGTTTGATGCGATGCAGTTCATGTCATTGATGGAAAATCCCGTTCCATAAATAGCATAGTACCTTAAACTAGGATTCATACACTTAATGAAGATTCTAAAACAATAACAAAACAACCAAAATAAAAGAATGAATAAAATTAATAAATAATATATCTATTAGAGTATAATGTTAATGTAACTTCCATGAAATCATTCACTTTATTTACTCTGTGATTAATCACCTTACAGTTTATACTATGATAAATATAGAAAAAAGACGTTCAACTCTTAAATGATTTCATGATATACATGTCCTGATAATTTTTTAAATACATAATACAACAAAACAAAAACGCATTTGCCATCTGAAAAAAGCATGCTGAAAAGACAACATTTATTTTATCAAAAGTTCGGGTTCTGATTGACTTCTTCAATGCATGCAATCCTGGTAATTTGTATTAAAAACAATAAACAATTCTGTACTGACATGCACGTTTTATATCTGTACTGCACACATTCTTTTTATTATGAGTAATGTATATATTTATTTGAAATAATTATTTTTGACAAAATAATTTCCTGCTTTTATTGCATGCTGTTATATTTACTGAAGTTCCCCAAACCTTAAACCTGACACTGTCAGGCCAATACTTCTTTGAGTAGTTTTATTTAGAACCCAACAAGCCACAAAGATTTAAATCCAGGATAATACAAACTTGCACATTATCATCAATAATCCACTTTTAAGAACTCTACAATTCAATCACTTCCAATATCTCATGGAGGTAAATTGATACCATTACAAATTCAATTGAATTATCACACAATATTACACTGACATTAATTTTAAAGTTCATCTGTATATGCATGAAAAACGAAAAATGAATGGATTATTTTAAATTTTAATTTACACAAGGACGAAAACTCCAACATAAGCCAAGGGATCTGTTGCTAAATCCCAGATTTTATGTGTCCTTTTTTGGGTTAATTTGCCAAGAAAAATAACAATGAGTAGATCTTTCAAACATAATGTCCTTTTGTCCTTTTCTATAAAGTCTTCTTATTAGACATATTCTCATCGATGAAGTATCACAAGTTTATTAGATCAGTTGCAGAGTGTAATCCCATGAATTGCTGGCACTCTTCTTTTATTCCCATTCTGTAAAAAGCTTCAGCGACCCAGTTGTTCTCCTCTACCCCATGGATGTCTCCCAGGATCGCCATTATTATCATCATCTCGACGTCTACTGGCAGGTGGCATACCAAACCCTGATACACCACCTCTTCTGTTTGGAAAAAACTTGTACCTGATAAAATAAATGAGTAGTTCATATCATAAGATGGTACACTACACAACAGGATGCAAACACAAATCAAACTTCATGACTGTGGAGGCAACATAATGCATAATATTTATTCGTACATAAATGGTGTACATTTGCCAATGTCAATATCAATGATGCTGATGCTAATGATCTTTGCATCACTTGGCTATAACATACATTATCCTGCTTGCTCAAATTAATGTATTTAATACAAATCAACTTTCATGAATAGATGTGAGTGTCACACAAAGTCATAGCCGTCAAAACATAACAAGAGGTCCACAGATTACAATGTCTTGTCTGTAAAGAAAACTTGTACAACACCAATATCGTCTAAAACAGGTGAAAAATTCAATCAGCTTCAGATAGCATTCTGTAACAATCATTAACAACGTAATGCAACTATATGCTAGAAATGGAGCTGAATTTAAAATGACTGTAATCAATGTTACATGAAAAGTAGATTTGCTAGTAATGTAATATTCCCATAAATTTATAACAAAAGATTGATGTAAAAGCTTCAACAATTTTCTCTGCTTCAACATTCTGAAATCACACACGATAGAACCTCAGCATGAAAGAATATAAAAATAGCTGATGAGATGTTTATATTACTCTGTAACAACTTTTACTTTAGTATTATACAAATTGCTGAGAGCTTTATTACTTTAAAAAAATCGAAACATGATAAGATCGTAAAAACAGATGAGAGATATATATTTTTAAAAATCTTAACATATGGTAGCATCGAAAAAATTGTTGATGAGAGCTTTTATATACTTTAAAAAAATCTTAACATATGATAACATTGTAAAAACAGATGATGGGAGTTTATATTACTTTGCAAAAAACCCTAACTATAAACATTGTTGATGATAACACTGTTGCTGTTGTTGCTACTAGCAAAAAAATGACACCTATGTTCTGCTGTATGTTTATGTGGGTAAAACATGACTCCATCCAAGAAGAAGCAAAATTTGTGTATGTAAAACATGACTTCATCCAAGAAGAACCGAAATTTGTGTATGTAAAACATTACTCCATCCAAGAAGAAGCAAAATTTGTGTATGTAAAACATTACTCCATCCAAGAAGAAGCAAAATTTGTGTATGTAAAACATGACTCTATCCAAGAAGAAGCAAAATTTGTGTATGTAAAACATGACTCCATCCAAGAAGAAGCAAAATTTGTGTATGTAAAACATGACTCCATCCAAGAAGAAGCAAAATTTGTGTATGTAAAACATGACTCCATCCAAGAAGAAGCAAAATTTGTGTATGTAAAACATAACTTCATCCAAGAAGAACCGAAATTTGTGTATGTAAAACATGACTCCATCCAAGAAGAAGCAAAATTTGTGTATGTAAAACATGACTCCATCCAAGAAGAACCGAAATTTGTGTATGTAAAACATGACTTCATCCAAAAAGAACCAAAATTTGTGTATGTAAAAAATAACTTCATCCAAGAACCAAAATTTGTGTATGTAAAACATGACTTCATCCAAGAAGAAGCAAAATTTGTGTATGTAAAACATGACTTCATCCAAGAAGAACCGAAATTTGTGTATGTGAAAAATAACTTCATCCAAGAAGAACCAAAATTTGTGTATGTAAAAAATGACTTCATCCAAGAAGAACCAAAATTTGTGTATGTAAAACATGACTTCATCCATGAAGAACCAAAATTTGTGTATGTAAAACATGTATTATACCTCCCTTCCATGTACAAAGAATAGTCCAAACAGTTTTACTCAAAAGCCCAAAGTCATTCAAATGGTGTGGAAATCTAAATCAGGTCATTTATATCAAATTTGAAATATTACTTTTGAACTTCATATCTTTATGTGAGCTTGTTTAAAAAAAGTATCTGAAGAAAGCTTGTAACGTAGAATTTTGAGCAATTACACCAAATGAAATATAAATTAAATATATATAAAAAATCAAACGGCATGAAAATATAATCAGGCCATCAAAACATGAATCAAAATAGTATCAAATATCATCTGGCTTGGTTGAAGATAGTGCTTGAATTGAGAACAAAAAAATTAAAATATTCCTAAAAATGTATTCAAAATATTAACAAGTCATTTGAATCCATTGAATAATTACTTGGAACATGTTCATGAAGAGAGTCATATCTAACAGTTTTCATCTGTCTAGTGCTTTCTGTTCATGTTGTAGGTTTAACACCATTTTTCAGTACAAGATGGGCTATACATGGTGGCCAGTATAAATGGTGGAGGAAGAGCCAGGGAAAACCCTGGAAAGAACCACTGACACACGAGAAAGAACTTTCTGTGTAACAGTGCAAACAAGCATTCCAGGATATACAGAAAGAAGTATAGGCAGACAACACCAGATCAAGTGAATAATTAGTAAATACCAATCATAGCATACTGAAACAGTTTACTTACAAGATCTGTGGTGTATTTAGAAGTCGGACTCCTCCAAAATCCTGAGGGTATTTGAACATCAGGAAGAAATACAGATGGCCAACAATAATGCCTATTAGCTCTGATAACCCTCTGAAATTAAAATAGAAAGTCATATACATGTACTTGTAAGAATTCAACCTCAGCTCAATATTTTCTTTACATGCTATATGCAAAATGTAATTATCATTTGTTTTGTTTGTTTTTAGAGTTTAACGCCATTTTTTTCAGCACACGATAGGCTATACATGGCGGCCAGTATTATTGGTGGAGGAAGAACCCAAGAAAACACCTGGAAAGAACCACCGACCCATGAGAAGCTACTGGCAAACTTTCTGACATAATATTATCAATTGCAAGGAAGTCCTCATTTAGCAATTATTAACTCCATTGTCTCGAGTCTAAGATTCGGCTAATGTAGTTAAGTGAGAAAGCTTGCCAGTAGCTTCTCGTGGGTCGGTGGTTCTTTCCGGGGTTTTTCCGGTTTCTTCCTCCACCACTAATACTGGCCGCCATGTATAGCCTATATATTGTGCTGAAAAATGGCGTTAAACCATAAAAAACAAACAAAACTCCATTGTCATCTTTATTTTTCTTATCTAATCTATTAGTGTTTTAAGCAATTCTTTTTGGGACTCAATGCTCCACATTTTGTACTGTATGTGGCATAATATAGAATATTACATTAATTACATTACATTTCACATTTTGTAACATGTATCCTTCAATATAATGCCATCCATAGGAGATACTGAGAATAATCAATTAAAGTGAGACCATATAAGTACATATCCCCTCATTATAATGCCATCCATAGGAGATACTGAGAATAATCAATTAAAGTGAGACCATATTAGTACATATCCCCTCATTATAATGCTGTCCATAGGAGATACTGAGAATAATCAATTAAAGTGAGACCATATAAGTACATATCCCCTCATTATAATGCTGTCCATAGAAGCTATGGAATATACCATATAATAGTGACAATACCTACAATTTTACTTGTCTATATTTGCTTAATAAAAGGAACTGTGTTGATATATTAGGTCATATATTGAGGAGTTCCACAGCGATAAGTTCACATGAGGATTCTGCACAACTATGTCTTACTTGTCAACCATACAATGATGTACTCTCACTGCACAAAACCCAATTTAGGCCTGATTTTGAAACAAAATATTAACATACGATTTGTAATTGAACGATAGCGGTACCATATAGACCTATATTTTACTGCAATGTGAACTAAATATATGTTCATTCAGCCCTACAGTTTATTTTCTTTCAGATTTTTCGAGGAATGTAAATGGAATTCTAAAAGTTTTGTATGTCCAAAAGTTGAAGACAAAAATATAACACTCTTTAAGGAGAGGGATACTTCATCTCATAACTAATGATATCATGTGTCTATAATCTACACAATTTTATTGATTTAAAAACAAAAATACATAAATTATATGAATTCTGAATATAACAAGTTGTTTATTTTACTCAGTTTAAAATTGTAATCCTCTGATAAATTCAAGAGTTCATAGCAAAATTCTGTGAATTTTCAAACAAAGTTATGGACTTTTCAAAGACAATACCAACTTTTAGAAATTCCCATAAAATTTGAAGATTTGTCAAGACTGCTTAAACCATGCATTCCAGAGGAACCAAACATACATCAAAATTAATTCTAGGATGCTGGATTAGTCAAAATAATCATGAGATAGAGATGTTGTATTGATTGAAAAGTATTCTCGACTAATTGCATACTTTTCATTCTTGCACTCGTAAGGCAAATTAGAAAGAAAAAAAATAAGTACAAAAACAAAAGGATAACAAGCTTTCTATAAACATAAAAAACAAAAATATAACAATCTATCTTTATATATATATATATATATATAAAACAAGCTATCTCTACACATAAAAAACAAAAGGATAACAAGCTATTTTTACACAAAAAATAGATAACATGCTATCTCTACACATAAAAACAAGGATAACAAGCTCTCTACACATAAAATAAAAGGATAATAAGCTATCTCTAAAGATAAAAAAGGATAAAAAGCTATCTCTAGACATAAAAACAAAGGAATAACAAGCTATCTCTACACATAAAATACCAAACGGATAACAAGCTATCTTTCCACAAAGCATATTATCTTCTAAAGACACCATAAAGAAACTTGTTCCCCCCCACCCCCAACTTACCCATAGGGTTGCAACCAAACTCTAGAACCTTCACTGTGATCTCATCCTCATGAAGCATACTCAAGCTAGAGCACAATGAATGAAACATTATACACCTGTCCCATGTTTAAACATTCCCCCATGTAGGCATTTTTAGGAACAGGTCAACTTGAGACTTTTGACCACCAAGCTCTCAATTACCTGGAATTTAGTTATGCATGCAGTCTGGATTTGAAGATACTGTACAGAAACTATTGACCACTCTGGTAATTTAAATAGTTAGAGCATCAACCTCAGATGCAGGAGATTGCAGGTTCGAACCCCAACTGAGTCATACCAAAGACTTACAAAAATGGTATTAGTAGCTGCCTTGCTTGCTGCTCAGCTTTACGAGGTTAGTATCAGAACTGGTCAACATGGTGTCAGAATAATGAGACTGGACAGGACATGATGCTATATGTCTGCGGCATGATGCTGAAGTATTAGACATCACATTCTTTCTTACCCTAAATGCAAGCCATCCACAAAGTTTAGTAATGGTTGATGGCAAATAACTTTCTTGCGCTAAAACCATTTCTTATTAAAATTTGCCATCCTATGTTAACAGCTCTAAATGGACACTGTTTTTTTAAAATTCACTTGAATTTATCTATCTAAATATATTTTTACTCTGCTTAGTAGAATTATTTGCTCTGTATGAAGAGCGAATTCAAAAGAAAGACGTAGTTCAAGGATAAAATGAATGGGGAAAAAACATATTCAAAACATTCTCTGATGTAAACATCTTTGACTAAAGTCAGTCATTGTTTTAGGGCTTAACACCATATTTCAGCACACAATAGGCTATAGATGGCAGCCTGTATTAATGGTGGAGGAAGAACCCAGAAATAACCACTGACCCATGAGAAGCTACAGACAAGCTTTCTCACATCCACATTAGCTGAATCTGAGACTCGAACCAGTGCAGACAGAGGTGAGATGTCAGTAAGCTGTAATGGAGAGCACTTTAGACCACTCTGGGCCCTGACTAGGATCTTCGTTTTATGTTTCTTTTTCAAAAAGAAAAGATTTGTTATTAAAACCGGTCATACTAAACTGTCAGCTTTCTCCTGCATTTTTCCATCTAAATGTATTTTTTTCTGTGTTTACTAGAATTATGTGCTCTGTATGTAGATTGGATTTAAAAGAACAATGTAATTCACCAATAAAACAAATTTGAAGAAAATAAACATTTCCACAGGAAATGATCATTCCTGGGTCCAGAAAGAGGACAGTATCCTTTTCCTTAATCTGTATAAATGGAATTGTGCTTACAAGATTTCCTCTTCCATGTTTCAATGGATTTTGAAACCATCATTGTGATCTGTCTTTTCACTAAGTGCATCAAGGATTTAAAACCACCATTTTATCCTAGTAAAGCATTTTAACAAATATGAAATATGATCTCTCAAAGTCACCAATAGTCAAATGCGAGATGCATGGATAGCCAAATATTTAGACATAGTCAACTTTCAGATACCTGAATAGACAGACATACAGCCAACTGACAGATGCATGTATAGACATACATACAAAGATATATGGAACTAAAATATCCTGATACATTGGTGTGTTATTGTAACTAATTCTTACCCTCCTCCAACAATCATGTTGAATGCAAACAGCACCCATGGCAGGTACATGGCCTGAAGGAAAGAAACAAAGGAAAGGTCTTATTTTTCTTTCTGTTACATAAACAATCTTTTGATGGCTGAACAAATACTATATATTTCCACTTATAAGATGAGACAAACTGCACAGACCCACATCAGAAGTGTATCATTAAGACAAACACTGTATAGACCCACATCTTGGCCTGTGTAGTCTGTAAGAAGATTTCATTAGGATAAACACAGATGCAGTTTAATACAACTTATAATCAAGTATATACGGTAAATTAAACACCTTTCATGAATGAGAAACAATTGTGATTAACAATATCATACCATAATACATTTATGTCTAATGTGCTCCAAACTGCATTCAGCATAGAACTAGATCTATATTCACATATTGTACCACCATAAAAGGGTGTCTTCTGTGCTTGGCAGTGCATGCATTACATACAAAATAAACCAATATATTATCTCCTTGACTATTATTATTATTATATTATTAAGTTCTTTGTTGTATATTTCATTATGAGATACTGAAATGAATTGGAGGGAGAAATTTCATTTTACATGGTAGAGATACCCATTTTATTGTCACATCAAATTTTAACTATTTTCTTTTCCCATTTAGGAAATATGTCTGCTTTTATGTATGAAAATTGTACTTGTATATATTTAGACCTATTTCATTCTTCTCCCTCTATATTTTTTCCCCCTCTCCTTTTCTCCCTCCATCAGGATGAAGAGATCTTAAAGTATGTAAAGACTTGACTTTCAAGCATGTAATCAGTGAGGGGGTGCCATAAAAAGTAGCCCAGAACAGACTCAATACATTGTATAACAAGGAGGCTACAATTATTAACATTTTTAGAAACAGTTTACAAGAATCACGCAAAGTGCCAGTGACTGGCCTTACATAACCTGTCTCTATTCGATATTCAGTGTCACTTGTACACGTTTCACTCTGCAATAAATGGTACCACTTTTTAGGGAAACGCTCTGGATTCAATATAGTAATAAAATTAAGTAACAGTATTGAATCTCATTACAATCATAATCATGTTTGAAAATGGCAAAGAAATCAAAAGAAAATTAAGTATCATTCAAAATTTGAATGAGCCAGTTATAAACTAGACTGCAAGCTTGCCAGGGTAACAGAAATTATATTTTAATATAGAAATAAACAAAATAAAGGTGTTAAATTCCAATTACAGTAGAACCTCGTTTATCCGAACGTTAATTATCCGGAGCGTCAAATATCCGGACCAGTTTTTATATCCGGACCAGTTTTTTTTTTATCAACTACATGTACTGTACATGTATATGAATACGTTTTCGAACAGTGCAATGCTCAACAGTTGTTTCGCATGAGGTCAAAAGTGACTGGAAAACCCAAGGTGAGGGATATTTGGGGAATTTCAGTTGATAAGTTGACACTAATCCCTTTTCAAGAATCTCAAAACTCGTTTTAGATACACGTAACGATCCCGTTATAGGCGTCAGAAAGCGTTTCTAATTTAAGCCCTTCTAACTCGCCCTAGTCCTGAGGAAATTCTGGATTTGGTAAACATCTGCGCGGAATATTAGGTCAGTTTGTTTCCAAGTGAGGTGGTGTATACGTGCTCTTCTGTTGAGTTGTGAACTGCTATGGCTTCGAATTCAAAACGGAAGCGCAACGTCTTGAACATAGAGACAAAACTTGAAATATTGAACCGTCCCGCGAAGGGAGAAAGTGGAGCGTCTCTAGCACAGTTTTATAATGTTGGAAAGTGAACAATTTCTGACATAAAAAATGCTAAATGATGACGAGATTGTGACTTCCGTCCAAGAAGAATCCGACCCTGTCGACGATGAAACAGATGAATAAAAGGACAACAACAACAACGAAAGTAGCAAGGGTCCATCAAATGCTGACGCGTTTGCTGCGTTAGAGACAGCTATGGAGTGGTACGAACAACAATCAGAGTGCTGTCCTACTCAACTACTGCTGCTCAAGAGAATCAGAATCACGCACGTTTCCCGCATGTGATGATTTTCAATATTCGTATAGTGTCCGGTTTCATATACATGTACACTGTACTGCATGGATCACATTCGGTTTTCGGTTATCCGAACAATCGCGTATCCGAACGGTGTCCGGTCCCAATTGATTCGAATAAACCAGGTTCTACTGTATTACAATTAGGTGTCAATCAAAAAATCCATTTATCTTCTCAAAATGAAAGATCAAAGTTTGCTTCTATGTTAATTATCCGACAATCCAATGGGATTTTAAACTTCTATTGAGAAAAATGCAAGTAAATTTCAAACTAGGATGTCAAAAGTTATTAATTAAATTATTTTATGCTTAAGACAAAATTTCATAGAGTCAAACTGATGCACAGGGCTTAATGCACACACATCAGTTTCGGGTAAAATATGAGATGCACACGTCAAAACCTGGCAGCACATTTTAAAGGAAAACTCAGAATTTGACAAAATAAAAAACACAAAATTTCAAACATAATACGTATAAGCTAAATTCTTATAAAGCTGCTGTTCTAGAATACCTGTAAAATGTTTGAATTTCTTTAACTGATGAAGTAAGGCAGTCATTAATCACAGTGGCACAGAATAAAGAACAAAATTCATGCAAATCAAAAATATAGCAAAAAGAAAGTCAATGTTTTTTTTTTTAATAGATACAAGGAAACATGAGTGGTGAACATGGCAATACAATGTTTTCACTTCACTTGTGAAATATTTCTCGATATCTACTCATAAAATATAGGTAACTTCTATATCGGTATTAACATACAGGAAAATATTCACAATTTTATATAACAAATCAAGAATGAGGAAAAAGATACAAAAATTAAGTATTTATCGGTATCAGTAATTGCCGAAATTGGTAAAGGCATTGAAAATTTTACTAAGGCAATTTCAATAAAAACAATAAACTCTGGTTACTGAAACTTTTACTGTTTGCTGATATTGCTGGACTGCTAATGGAGCCTAGGTTTTTGACAGATTAACTCATAGACTCTTTTCAAGAATAACTTGCAGCAATACTCCATTTAGCATTAAATCAATTTATTATTCCACATTTTTATTTTAATAACTCAAAAAAGGAAATAATTATTAAATAAAACTAATAGCTCATACCTACAGACTAACGTGCAAATGACCGCCAGATCCAGACCTAAAAATTTCACATGCAGCCCATTCTTAATAAACCCCAATACTTGGCAGGCTTTTTTTGGTTGAAGCAATGGAACTTAACTGATAGTCTGAGGATATGATGTGTATAATATGATGCCCTACATGCTGTAACACATGTAATATTACATATAAATAATATTCATTACATATTAATGTAGCTGGGTAATTGGAATGTCATGAACCCCAATCAACCTGAGCCTAAGCTGATATGCATATGGAACTCTGCATCATCAAGACATTCCATATCATCCAGTAAATTAACGTAGGATAAATTTATTACGGTACCTCATAAACCTTATTTGTTGAAAGAATCATACACAAGTATCTCATAGATGCCATTGTTAACTATGTAGATGATTATTTGCAAACAGTACTGCTAGTTGAAACAGGTATACTCAGGTCCACCCCACCCCAAAATCCTGCCAAATGACTTATAAAGCAGGTATACCCAGGTCCACCCCACCCCAAACTCCTGCCAATGGTTTTTAAAGCAGCATGTTTAAATATAATCTCGCATCCTTCTGGTCGATGATTTTCCCTAATACATTAGCCAAGCAATAACTTATGAGTACATAAAAATCATTTTGTATTCTGTATCATAAATTAGACATTTATATTTTAACTTGAACCAGATGTTGTCACCATTTCTTCTTCCCAACTATGTACAAGTTACAAACACCCTACTTGCAAATCCAATGAGTTTGACCATGCTGAAGTTCTATTTTGTTATAGAAAGACTACATTTTATATCCACATTACATGGAAATAATAATCAGAGAATTTTATTAATGAGGTAATTTAAAATAAAACTTTGCACAGAGTTATGGAAATAATCTATCTCTGCAGGAATATACAAATTTAAAACACCTAAATTAAAATCATGAACACTAATAGCCATTTCTTTCATGAGACTCACCTTGAACATGGTTCCAAACCAGAAACTAACAATGACATCCTTATTGAGTTGACACCAAATGTACAATACACTGAGGATCATTGGGTCCATCAACAACTGATGAGAGATATAAAAAAATATAGATTAATGGTGAAGTAATGAAGAAATGAAAGAATGAACAAATAAAGAGCGGTTTACTATGAATAATGTCTAACAGCAGTTTCCCAGTTTAATCTGTCATTTGTCCAGAGCTTGCCACTGCAGAAGTGAGGGCTAGCCCAATGTGAAATCTTGAAGAAACTCGCAAAGAATGTATGTAGTTATTTCTAGTACAACTAATAGTTAAAACCTACTCCTTTCTATACAAATTTGGTTGATTCAAGGCTAAAATTCTTCATGTTCAACATCATTTATATTATGATAACCTTGTTTACTATTCAGAATAATCACCATTCCCATTGCTTTGTATTTTATTTGTCACCATTCCCATTGCTTTGTATTTTATTTGTCACCATTCCCATTGCTTTGTATTTTATTTGTCAACATTCCCATTGCTTTGTATTTTATTTGTCACCATTCCCACTGCTTTGTATTTTATTTGTCAACATCATCTACCACCCTAATCCTAATAGAAAAACTAGCTGAATGAATCTCTCTTTTTGGAGCAGTTTCTGAATCTTATGGAGTATAGAAATTTGATAGGTGGCAATCAAATTATTCCTGGAGATTTCAACGTTCACACTGACTGTCCTGGAAACCCATACACGCCAAAGCTCCTAGATTCCAATCATGTTTTCAACCTTAAACAGTCAGTTAACCAACCCACCCATAAACTTGGTCACATTTTAGACTGGATTCTTCATAGATCTGATGATATTATTCTGCGATCTACCCATGTATCCCAAGTACTTGCATCAGATCACCTCTGCATTAGATGCCATCTCGATGTATCAGTCCCTAACCCTCCACCTTTATTTGCTACTAAGAGAAACCTCTGTATAATAAATAAAACCAAGCTAATGAATGACATACAAGAAAGCCTAACAACTTTCTTATCTCCTACAGCAGAACAACTCTATAATTGTCTGCGTTCGTTGCTTGAAAAACATGCCCCAGCCACCACGTGCAGAGTATCAATTAAAAAGTGTTATCCATGGTATAGCAGTGTTAGAGACCAGCCCTGCAATGCTAAAAGACACTGCCGTAAAGTAGAGAGGCTTTGGCTTTCCACCAGACTCACTATTCATAAACAAATCTATGAAGCAATGTAGAAGAACGTCACAAAGTCCATTTAGCCAAATTATCCCACTATAGTATTATGATCATGGAGAGTTCCAGCTGCAAAGAGCTCTTCAACATAAAAACATTCTTATGTCAAGGAACAAATATACACATCTTCCAACTAGCTTCTCTCCAGCAGACCTTCTGGATCTCCCTGCAAATTTCTTCCATGACAAAGTACAAACCATTTGAGATACGCTTGACAACACAATATCAATTGACTAGTCGTCGCCATACAGGTACGATACAGAATTTTAGTGACAACCATTAGGTGCATTTGAACCAGTCTCTATGGATTTAGTACAGAAAATAATGATGAAGAGTGCACTAAAGTAATGTGAACTTGATCCAATTCAAACATCACTGCTGTTTGAGTGTTTAGACCCAATATTGCCTTCACTAACTGATGTTATTAATATTACTCTCTCATCCGGGGAATTCCCATCACTTTTCAAAACTGCCATCGTAAAGCCTCTGCTGAAGAAATCAACACTTGATGATAATGATTTAAAGAACTACTGCCCAGTTTCTAATCTCCCATTCATATAAAAAAAATCTTAGAAAATTTTTTCTAACACAACTTGTATCTCATTGGAATTGCAAGTCTTTTTAGCAATATACTGTCTGCATATCACCCTTGCCACAGTACTCTTCTTTTATATAGCGGAAAGATTACAGTCCTCATCCTCCTTGATTTGTCTGCAGCATTTGACAAAACAGACCATGATATATTACTTCATACAATATTACTAGACACAATGATTCCTTTTAAGAGTGCTCTTAAAGCTCACCTCTTTCGACAAAGCATTTTTTTGTTTTCCAATTTCATGGTGTCTGCTTTTTTTTTGGTATTCAGATCATTATAGATATTATAAAGGGCTTTGAGCTTCTAAAGATTAGGCGCTATACAAAGACCTCTCTATTATTATTATTTTTATTATTATTGATTCATATAATTGATCACACTCATAATCATACAGATGCTTGAATTCTACAGTCTCAAGCACTTTATTGATGGGGCTGTAAAGATTAATAAACGAATAGAATATTGGCATGCAGTAGTTTTGCATAAAAAACTGCCTGAAAACAAAGCTTTTAACCATAGCCTATGTGTTGCAAAGAAACCTTGGTGAAATCAAATATTTTGAAAAATGATGCATTTTTGCCACAATAGACCTTGCTTTAACCAATACATCATATTTTCCCCATGTAAAATTCAATTATTTATAATAATTAAAAAACAAATCATAGGATTCACTTCTATTAGTAAATCACCAATTTATATTCTAAAAACCAACCAATTAGATTACATATTTGTGAAACAAATGACAACTGCAAATAAATAATTTCAAATTTGTGTAAACATAAAAAATTAATGAATATTGTATAAATGGTTTCAATATGATTTAAAAAATGCATGTTATTTTGTCTTCTTAGTCTTATGTCAATTTTACTTAAAATACTGCTGGTCCATTTTTGAATAAAGTGACATCAAATGCATCCATGAATTTAATACCAGACCAAAAAAAATCTAAAAGAAACATGATACTCCAGACTGTTTGGTTGTAGACAAGTTGGTTGTTGTTGTTGTTGTTGTTGTAGGGTTTAACTCCATTTTTCAGCACATGATAGGCTATACTGTATTATTGGTGGAGGAAGAACCCGGGAAAATCCCCGGAAAGAACCACCAACCCACGAGAAGCTATTGGCAAACTTTCTCACATAACTACATTAGCAGAATCTTAGACTCGAACACACGCAGACAGAGGTGAGATGGCAGTGATCCATAACGGAAAGTGCTTTAGACCACTTGACCACTCGGGGGCTCCTGTATACTAGTTGCTCTTTAATGGCTATTTTAAAACCAATGGTACACCAAAGTAGTCAATCTAACCAGGTATCAAACCCAGGACTTTTTTAAATTAAAGATCTGATGCTATGCCATCTGTGCTGCCCTACCATGGTCCTAAAAGAATCTGCTATAAATATACAAAAATGTAAACTTACTAAGAATATTAAATAACAATAACTCCAAACCTAAATGGGATGCACAGATGTTAATAAATAATTGTGACACTCTATTATTTTGTCATGTAAAATACCATGTTAGAATTCATAGCATATGATGAAAAGACAAAAAGTACTTTCTGAACATTCTGAAAGTCAAACTTATCACTGCCTATATTTCACACTAAAAGCGTTCTTTGCCTTTTCATGGATATGTTATGCTTCTGGGCTATGTAACTGCTGCGCCCTGTACTAATATGCATGTGTACAAATTAATTACATTAATAATGGGGGCCCTGAGTGGTCAAGTGGTCTAAAGTGCTGTCTATTACGGATCACTGCCATCTGACCTCTGTCTGTGTCAGTTCGATTCTCTGATTCTGCCAATGTGAGTATGTGAGAAAGCTTGCCAGTAGCTTCTCGTGGGTCGGTGGTTTTTTCCGGGGTATTCCGGGTTCTTCCTCCACCATTAATACTGGCCACCATGTATAGCCTATCTTGTGCTGAAAAATGATGTTAAACCATAAAAACAAACAAACAAACAAACATTAATAATGTAAGACTGTATATAACGATTTAACTTACATATAACTCAGCAATAAATCCTATGATCTAGCAGAGGGTTAAGGAGCATAGAAGTCTTACTTTTAAAAAGTCACCAGAAGAATGGCAAATTGCCGATTCTTACTGCAGCAATTACAAATATAAATTTTGCAATTTCACCCAAAATGTCAACTACTTTTAACCTGTCAACTACAGCCTGAATAACTGTTCATTGTATTACAAAGTTGACAAAAACCGGAAGCTGGAATCATGATCATGTAAAGCCTCTTAGCAAAGATGATTTTAATCAATTTAAAGGTCATTGAACAATGATTTAAGTGCAGATTTCTGAGTTAAGCAGGCAAAGTAAAATTTAATGAAACATTAACAAGCAGAAATGAAACTCACAGCAGATGTAATATTACTTGATGAACAGACACAGGTTGAATAAGCTCTAGAAAAACAACCTGAATCACTCATATTAGAAGTTTAGGACTATTACTGCTACTACCGTATATACTCGCGTATAAGCCACCCCACAAACTGAATCGGTAAAACCGTTATAGAGTGCATGACTTGCGTATAAGCCGACCCATAATTTCTAGACTACCTGTACATCACAAGATGCACAAAGTGAGTTCTGAATACATTTATTTAGGCAAATCACATTATTAAATAAAATTAAAGTAAGAAAGCTAATTTATATGTTGAAATAAAAAGAATTCTAAAGTGTTAAGTCTTAATGGAAATTTAATTAATCCTCATTCTAAAATCATGAATTATAAAAGTTCAATCACTTTTAGAATCCTTTAAAATTGGGCTCTGTATCAGACTCGCCAAATAGTTCACGAAACTCTGCTTCTGTTACGGGCATGCTTTCATCATATACGTTGTCATTGTCATCATGGTCATCCGATAGTCCGGTTCTTAAAACGAGAGCACCAGCTGGCAGATGCAACAAATTTTGAATCTGCCAACTTTTATTTATTATTTTCGCCATCTGCATTGCACGTAGACAAATTGCCGCCATTCCCGTACTTGCTTCTCGTTCACAAAAATTCGCGTGCTGCAGCACAGTTATTTGCTTCTGCATATTCAATAACGTTAAGTTTGAATGCTTCTTCATATACAAAACGCTTTCTTTTATTTTCTATACAAATCATGTTATCCGATTGAATTGAATATAAACTTCTAAAGAGATTAAACTGAAATAATTTCTTATAGTGGTAGTGAAATATTTATATACCTTATCCTGTAATTATTTCCACAGTTGATTATCAATTTGCATTTGATAATTATTGATATCATTGTTGTTTATTTGTGTGTTTTTTAAACTACCGGGTAGTGTGATTCATTTGATCAAAATATGACTGGTTTCAGCGTGGACATGATTCAAGTATTGTGACAGATGAAAACTTTGAGCAGAAACCATGTCCACTACCATATCTCAGTAAACGATACATCTGAGAGTCGGCATAATTTAGTAAAGTCATTGGCATTGTGCAACAAAAAAAAACCCTATTATCCCCGAGGCATTTATCACAGATTAAGCATATGGTAGCTATTGTGCAACACTTTACCATTGAGAAACCACTTTGCTTTACAAACAACCAATCAACAGTAGTATATAAACTGTGGCTGCCTATTACGTCTAAAACACCTATCAAAGAAATCCAACAAATTATATTGTTTTACAATTATTCACGCTGACTCGTATATTGCAATGTTATTTAACCTTCCTAAGCGTGCGCGCAACAAACCCCTATGGAGCCTCTCGCTATTGTTTCTTTAAGACTATCGTACATGTATTTCTACTCTCAATCAAAATGTTTGTCGTATATACCTTCAGTATTGTAATTCTTTTATTTTTTTTAACGTAGATTTTTTTCATATTTACACTGAAATAGGCTAGCGTGCATTTCTACGAAACCGTAAAGTTTAATTATTACTGATTAGCTGAGGGTTAAATACTTGACTAGAGATTATTAATATGGCGGTTCTTTTGGAAAATACACATATTTCCGTAGTTCAAATAACACATATGGCTGTATACCTTCCGTATCGTAATTCTTTTATTTTTTTACATAGATTCTTTTCATATTTACACTGATATAAACTAGCGTGCATTTCTACGAAACCGTAGAGTTTAATGATTACTGATTAGCTGCGGTACTTGAATAGAGATTACTAATATGGCAGTTCTTTTGGAAAATACATGTATTTGCATGGTTCAAATAACATGAATGGCTGTATTTTCTGGTGGATGGACATCTGTCAAATAGACATCATGTACTTTAAAACATGTTTTTCATTCATTATCCTACCACTTATGTTAGAAAAATAATATTTGTTTTACTTCACGACAGGACAAATCTTATCAGCCATGTGGCATCATTTGGCATGTGATCTCATATTCGGCGATCGACGGAAACAAATACTGGAAATCGAGGGGAAAAAGCATTATAATTTCAGATTTTGAACTTGACCCACAGATAAGCCGACCCCCCCCCCTTTCTTCAAGGCCTTATTTTCCCCAAAAATTTCTCGGCTTATAGGCGAGTATATACGGTACCTTGTATTGTCCAAAAATAAGCAAACATTTTTTGTCCTGTTTTTTTTTTAAAAATTGTTCCCCTCATAAATGTTTAAAGGATACAACCAAGCAGATCCAGTTAAAAAGCAGCATGAAAACATACTCAGCTGGTTTCCCATCAAAAATGCCTGTAATGGAAGAAGAAAATTCTAAGCTACAGGATGTGCATGGCAGTTGAATACATTTGTATGGAAGTAGAACTGATAGTGAAAATCTCATTAATCATCAGCAAGGAAAAACCTATTATAAAACGATTCTTTATAACGTGATGGCAGTAAGGGTCTCATATTTTAATTTAAGGTGACCTCTCATTTTAACATCCTAAATACATGCACTCCGAAAAGCTGATTATTCATATCCCAAGCAGATTATACGATCAAGAGGTTAGTTAAAACGGATGATATTGAAATTTCAATTAAAGTTTTAACAAAAGTTTGCTTATATTGTGATGTTATTTGGACTGTGAGCATCGTTATAATAGGTTTTACCTATAATATTTTCATATGAACTCTCTGAATAATCTGAGCTCATTGGTATATACCAAGTTAAATGGAATAGTACAGCATAAAAATTGGATTAAAAAAAAAATAAAGAAGAAAATTTAGCAATGTATACAAAACATGTATAGCCATATATACCAGCTTATAAGTCAAGTCAAACTGCAAATAACAAATATCATGACTTGCCTGTGGACATGGGTATACCGTATATGTTGTTTCTTATATTGATTATTCCTAACAAACTGTACAGATCCACATCTGCCTGCACAGTATGTAATGAGAGATCTGGGAATGTGCAGTTTGGAGTTTGACTCATTTTATAAGCAAGTATACAGTGTATATAAGGACAACAATGGCCAATACATGTTATTTTAAGTCAAGGTTCATGTACTATGTCTTCTGACTTTTCGTTATCAAAACTGAACAAGACTGAAAACCACATGCTTAATTTTTTACATGGACTAAGTATAGTCAAGCATGTTAAACAGGCAATTTCAACTGAAGGTGAACTCCTGAAGCTGAATATCATACCATAAACAGAGGTCTCGGAAATCCTTAATCATGTGTATTTGGACGCAAATTGTTTATCAGCAACGCAGAAAAACACTTATACAGGAGTCCAAGTATGCACCAGTTTGTTATACATCAAATTCAAGGTCTTTCTAGTCCTGCTTCAACCCCCTGTTTGGTGGGAAAATGTGTTGGTTGATTGATCATTTAGCTGTGCTGATAGTTTCAATCAGAAAATTCAGTGGCTGAAAGACGCCTCAGATCAACATGTTGTCATTGTAAGAGTATGTCTGAAGAACATGACCCAAAAGCTTGGCAGCAAGTTCAAAGACTTGACTAGCTGCAGTGTGGTGAGAAAATATGCAGATATTTACAATGACTGATTTCAGTGGCAGAATGACCCATTGATGTACATGTGTATAAGAGTACATCAAATGAACAACTTTAGCTTTCATTATTGTGTTCGTTTTCAAGTGTAGCCAAATAAGTAGTGCATGTGACCTCAAAATCAAGACATGCTGAGAGTTAGAAAAAATGATACGGATATGAATTTGGGTTTAAACAGCAAATTGACAAAATTTTAATGAAAGTCAACAATGATAGAAGTTGCTAGAACTGACATTTGACATGGAACACTATATTTAATGCCTAACATAGTGCTTGGAATAAGACCTTTCCTTGGCCTGACATAACTCACTCTCACTCTAACGGACAAACAATGGCTACATGTCAGTGCTGTAAAGAAGTTAGAAAATTAAACTCAATGGCAACCACTGTTTCTACTCATCTGGAAATATAGCCATTTCAGGTATGCCCAATTCGTGCTGGTATAGGACTGTAACTTTTGCTGGTGAGACTCCTCTTTTTCCAAAAATAGGAGTCCAGAACTCCTAGTTTAAAAATCCTAGCAAGACCTCTGCATAAGTAAATCTCAATTAAAGGGAATTAATCTATCCAATATAAAAAGCAAAGCCCTACTGAATGTCTTAATTGAAAAGAAGTATTATTCAAAGAGTAAAAAGTGATGTATATTTGATTCCTAAATAAAGCTGAAATGTTCTATGAAAGTCAACAGTTAATACAAGCACTATGTCAAACTATCAAATAAAAGCCCCATCTCTTTCTACAACATACAGTAACTGTACTTTAAATGTTTTATTATTGTAATAGTAATATTTACCTGTACTTTGAAAGATATATTATTTATTATTGTAATAGTAATATTTACCTGTACTTTGAAAGATATGTTTTATTATTGTAGTAGTAATATTTACCTGTACTTTGAAAGATATATGATTTTTTATTGTAGTAATATTTACTGTACTTTGAAAGATATATGTTTTATTATTGTAGTAGTATTTACCTGTACTTTGAAAGATATATGTTTTATTACTGTAGTAATATTTACCTGTACTTTTAAAGATATACGATTTTTTATTGTAGTAATATTTACTGTACTTTGAAAGATATGTTTTATTATTGTAGTAGTATTTACCTGTACTTTGAAAGATATGTTTTATCATTGTAGTAGTAATATTTACCTGTACTTTGAAAGATATATGATTTATTATTGTAGTAGTAATATTTACATGTACTTTGAAAGATATATGATTTATTATTGTAGCAGTAATATTTACCTGTACTTTGAAAGATGTTTTATTATTGTAGTAGTAATATTTACCTGTACTTTGAAAGATATATGATTTATTATTGTAGTAGCAATATTTACCCGTACTTTGAAAGATATGTTTTATTATTGTAGTAGTAATATTTACCTGTACTTTGAAAGATATACGTTTTATTGTTGTAGTATTAATATTTACCTGTACTTTGAAAGATATACGTGTTATTGTTGTAGTAGTAATATTTACTGTACTTTGAAAGATATATGATTTATTATTGTAGTAGTAATATTTACCTGTACTTTGAAAGATATGATTTATTATTGTAGTAGTAATATTTACTGTACTTTAAACAGTAATATTTAACTGTACTTTGAAAGATATGTTTTATTGTTGTAGTAGTAATATTTACCTGTACTTTGAAAGATATACGTTTTATTGTTGTAGTAGTAATATTTACTGTACTTTGAAAGATATATGATTTATTATTGTAGTAGTAATATTTACCTGTACTTTGAAAGATATATGATTTATTATTGTAGTAGTAATATTTACTGTACTTTGAAAGATATATGATTTATTATGGTAGTAGTAATATTTACTGTACTTTGAAAGATATACGTGTTATTGTTGTAGTAGTAATATTTACCTGTACTTTGAAAGATATATGATTTATTATTGTAGTAGTAATATTTACTGTACTTTGAAAGATATATGATTTATTATTATAGTAGTAATATTTACCTGTACTTTGAAAGATATATGATTTATTATTGTAGTAGTAATATTTACCTGTACTTTGAAAGATATATGATTTATTATTGTAGTAGTAATATTTACAGTACTTTGAAAGATATATGATTCATTATTGAAGTAGTAATATTTACCTGTACTTTGAAAGATATATGATTCATTATTGAAGTAGTCATATTTACCTGTACTTTTAAAGATATATGATCTATTATTGTAGCAGTAATATTTACATGCACTTTGAAAGATATATGATTTATTATTGTTGTAGTAATATTTACCTGTTTCCAGACGAGTTGAATAAGAGTATAAAAAGTAGAGGTTTATTAGGTAATGAAAACCGCTGGATCCAGATATTGGGTAGTACAACACTGCAGTAATAGGTCTCCAAATCTGAAATATAATGAAGATAATTAGATTAGCTACAAAGCATTTAATATTTCCCATGTTTGATTCTTGAATTGGAATGCTGACATCGTTGTAAGCATGTACATGTACTATGAGGTGGCTTATATTTGCAGCACTGGTATGAATATGCATACAGTGTTTATACAAAATTTTCCCTTGCTTGCCAGTAGCTTCTCGTGGATCAATGGTTCTTTCTGGGGTTTTCCCCTAGTTCTTCCTCCACTAGTTATACGGCTGCCATATATATAAAGCCTATCTTGTGTTGAAAATTGGCGTTAAACCCTATACCAACAACATCAACATTAGTTACAATATCAATGGAATTCACCACTTGATTTGATTTGAATGAAATTGCAATTTAATAACTGTTATGCATGCACTGAGCTCAGTCTGAGGGTAGTAGAGTTCACCATGCAAGAAAACCTTGGTATCAGTATGCCCTTCACATGACTGACAATAAGACTTGGACAAAATGCCATTTACAAAATTTGGATAAGTATTTTGGGGTTAAACAGCAAAAATTTACAAAGAGTGATTAGAGTGCTACATTTGATAGAAAGTGTGATGTCTTGCTTAGTGCTTGAAATAAGATCTTTTCTTAGACTGTCATACCTCTAATTCAATCTCACTCTGATGAACAAACAAGAGCTATATGTCAGTGGTGTAAAGAACCTAGAAGATTAAACTCATTGGCAACCACTGGTTCTTTCCTTCAGGCATGTCCAATAGGTTACTGGGAGGGAAGTGCAACTTTTGCTAGTGAGACTCCTATTTTCCCCCAAATAGTAGTCCTGGGCTTATCTTAACACTTTTGTTTACAATCTTTTCTTATATCGCATTCATAGTTTTTGTCCCTAAATCTTAAACAGCTAGGACCCCAATGGAAATGTTTGTCACAAAGGGTTTTTTGGTAATCCTTGGTTTCATCAATAAAACTTGATCTGTTCCTCTTTTGTATCATGTATTAGAATATATTCTATATTTATTAACTTAAATGCTATCTATGTCTTTTGCATCATGTGTTAGCATAAATGATTCTATATGCAATATCTAAAATGTTTTCTGTCTTTCGTATAATGTGTTAGAATACAATATCTTAAATGTTATCTGTCTTTTATATAATGTTAAATGTTGTATGTCCTGTATCAAAATATAAATATAATAATATTAATTTTACCAAATACTATTACTAATCAGGAGTACTTACATCATAAATCTGCACACTAATACACTAAAATTGTTCCATGAGCTTTATGTCCATTTACAACTATATTGCAGTAGTTCTTAATAGGTCACACACTCCGTTGCACAAGATTTAAACAGAAGTCTCGCTAGGATTTTAAAACTAGGAGTTCAGGACTCCTATTTTGGGGAAAGCAAAGATTGCAGTCCACTACAAGAAGCTAATTGGGCATTCAAATACATGTAATTAAGCGTTTCTGAGACCACTGGATTACAATCTTTGTGACTGCTTTTAGACTGGATACTAGTTAACAATCAAAAATTAACCTCAAAAGTAACACAAATCTTTAACACTTAGTTGTCACAGATGTTAAGTAAACAAAATCAGTTAAAAAATAGCACCCAAAAAGTAGTAAATGGATTATTTTGCATAGATATTTACCACCTACTATAATTAAAGTACCTTATATACATGGTCTTCCTCACATCAACAGAAAATATTGCTTAAACTTAATCATTTTGATTTTAATACCATATTAATGTAAAAGTGTGGTTTTATGAAAATCAAGATTTGACAAGTTCTAGTGCTTTTCAAGTACTTTTGTTCATTGAAAAACAAATACTCCAGCAAATAACAAGAGTTATTGGAATCCAACTAAAGAAAGGAAATGCAATTTTGTCAGTACTTACATGGGATTCTGCTAGAGTTGTGCAACTATGTTGTGCTGACAAATACAGAAAATTTGTATACTATTAAATTTTACCATTACTGATGCTAATCACCAACTGTATCAATACCTGGTTTACCATTTGCATAAAGTTGGAAAAATTATATTGTAAACCAGAGGTCTTGCTAGGATTTTAAAACTAGGAGTTCAAGACTCCTAATTTGGTAAAAATAGGAGTCCTAATAGCAAAAGTTGCAGTCCCATCCCAGACCATATTTAACTTTGCAGATTAGAAGAAATGTCAGTTGCTGTTGAGTTTAATTTCCACATTCTTTATAACACTGACATGTATGATCATGTCAGCTTATTCGGCGTGTCTCATAATTCTGCACAACTATATGTCATTTCTGTAAACATTGGATCATGTGTTGTTTTTGTAGAAAATTCAATTTTTGACATAATTGCCACAAAGAGTCCAAAGTAATGTATTTCATTTCTATAGCCTGATGCATAAACATTCCATCTTTTCAAAGCCATGCACAAAATAAGTAGCCATATCTCAAGTCATGGAAACATAGGGATGATATCCCATTTGTCCAAACTTAGTATTGTTTTGAAGATAATATTCTGGTGACAATTGCCTTTTTTTCAACTGGTAAGCATTGCAGAATTTTATTTATGTCAACTGAATTTGGTATGGGTTTTGTTCCAATATTGGTGACTATAGATGCGCAGAACAGCAGTGTAACTCTTGTCAGTCCTTCAGGGTGAGACTGAATTTTGTAAATCCAAGGAATGGTCATATTCCAAACACTAAGCCAGTCATCACACACTTTCTTACACTTGGATACTATTTCATCCAAACTGTCAGTTCTAGAAACTTCAGCACTCTTCTGAATCTCATTAAAATCTTTGTCAGTTTGCCATTTAACTCCAAATACTTATCCAAAGTTGCAAATGACCTTTTGTCCAAGTCTTGATTCCGAGGTCACATAGAATCAGAAATGAACAAAATAATGGAAGCTCAAGTTCTGGTGTACTCTTTATAATAGATACATGTACATCTCTGGCTCTTTTTGTCTCTGAATTCAGTCATCGTAAATTCCAGCACATTTCCCCACCCAAGATGCTACTCGAAGTCTGAACTTGTCGTAAATCTATTGCAACATGTTCTTTTGATATCCTCTTGTAAATACAGTAGGCACATCTGGGGTATTTTAACCACTGATTGTCATTGTAAATATCAGCACAGCTAAAATGATAAAGTATATCATTGTCAATCAGTAGGTTGTTGAAGTAGAACTGGCAAATCTTTGAATTTTCCACCCAGCTATTTGCATGAGTATAAAATGACTCCTGTATGGGTTATTTTCTGCATTCCAGTTCAAATATTTTCATCCAAATACACATAAGTGTTTAAAAAATAAAACAATAAAACTGAAGCCATCCTGATCTCCACACTAAAGACTTTCTCATTCATACCCTTTACCTCACACAATATGTATCTGCAATGCCAAAAACTGAAATTTATGCAGTCAGTAGGAAACCTAGGTGTCACCCTAAACAGTATACTCTGAGTCTCATTAAACTGACATGTAATGAACATAAGCATGGCTGCATATTAGTCCTACCTGTAAGACATAGCACATGTTGATTTTGTTTAAGTGCTATGTCTTATGATCCGAATAACAGCCTTGTGTAGTCTGTTCCGATGTCATCGACATCGGAACAAGTAGTAAAAGTTTCAGGAATATTGCACATACTTGGCAACCTATATCGACACTCTTCCACTAATTTATGTTTCATTAATATACTTACTGTACTGTTTTTTTTATCCTGGTGGAATCTATATATGACACTTGCAAATGGACGCATTTTTTTTGTTCAGTTGACATACATTTGAATTTGTTGAAATAAGACAGTAGTCGAGGTATGCCAAAGTATGTTCAAGTAGGTTCCAATTGGAAAATGTTTCTTGAACGAAACGAAATGTTGCTTCTGTTCAAATACTTGATACCTTCGTTTCATTAAAATAAAACGGCCTTGTTGAAACCTACTTTGGCATTCCTCAGCTACCATCGCATTGCAACCAATTGAAATGTGTGTCGAAGGAACATAAAAATGCGTTCATTTGCTAGTGTCAGATTTTGAGTCGATCACGATCAAAACAAAGTATATCAATAACTCTCAAATATGTGGTTGAATGTTGATATTTATTGCCAAGTATATGATAATCATACTGTCAGTAGAGTTCAAAACACACTAAACAGCACTGTTCGTTAGGCAGTAAGACCTTGACGCCCCAAACATAAATATCAGCATCGGGTCTTATATGTAGGACTATGCTGCATATGATATCTGAAGCAGAGTGGCAACAGCTCTTTTTGGAATTTTCTTTTACTTGATGCCACAAAAACATTTGTGTTCCTTTGTACTTTAAAAACTGAACTTTTGTACTTCATTTCTGTATCTCAGTATCTGCTACAGAAACTTCAAAACACAATTGCTCTGATCATCCTTATTAAGAACTGAGCAAACAAGGCTTCCATTTTCTGAATTTTATAGAAGAAAAACATTGAACGTAAAATTCTTAATTACCTGGAATTGGTAAATCACTTTCTCAAAAAGCAAAACCATGTGCATCGGATTAAGTAATCCAAACCTTCCAAGAAGTGGCAGGATAACTGAGCCTGTAAACCAGTATTTAGTAATTTGAGGAATACTTCGGTACCAATCCCCAATGTCATTAGACGCCATGTTGTATTTTATTATCTTTAGCCTTTAAATTTTAGGTCTAATCAAATAAACACGATAGGTTTAGGCTAGACAAGATTTTTGCATTAAACTGACGTGGCTTTCCTTTCAACCAAGTTTGCTTTCACCGGAAGTGAACGTTGCAATTCCAAATGTTTAGATTGGGTTGTAGTAAGATTTATAGTAAATATTTATAGAAACTTAATAATAACAAAATGGCTATAACAGAAATAATTCCTCATTTTTACGAACAATATTTCATAAATATATTATTTAATTTATAAATTCTATACCAATTTTATAAATATAAAAATCGTTTTATATTTTAAATTCGAGAAGATTCGTTTAAGAAATAAAGTTCATTGTGTACGCGCCAGATTGAAACAAGTTTGGTCATCTCAAATTTGTCAACTTTGACAAAACAAGCGACAATTAAGTTTAAAATGTGGCGATAGCTGTACATATTTTTAAAATTATAACGTCTGTTTGCATGTTAGAAAGCACAATTGCCAAAGATGCAAACTCTTGACGTATGCAAGAAAACCTCGGGAAAGATTTGGCAAAGAAAGCCGACCCCGTCTCAGGATAATGGGTAAAACAATAATCTGTCATTGAATATAATTTGGGCAGTAAATTGTATTGATCTTTTTGATGCCTTCAGTACATTCTCATATAATCACCACGAGTTGCATTTGTCATTTAAAATTAGGAATTTAGGATTATAATTTGTCGCCTGTCGGTCTCTGCCTTCGGATCATAAATCTGCACTAGCACTCTTAATTAATTACAGGAATTACAACGTTGGTTGCCATAAATATGTGGTAAACGTCAAGCTTATTCATGTCACAAGAATTAAAGGAATACACTTGATACAGCAAATTTTTACTTGATTTTTACAATTTAACCTTTACATTTGATTGTTATGATTTATCCTTTACCTTTTAGGGAATTGAAACTCTTTACCTCTCATCTTGTAGTATTTGCTGTTTATGTTTATTTGGAAAGGCTTATTGTAAAGCATGTTTGCAATTCTTTGTATCTAAATTTGTGGAACTTGATTTTTTATTGGAAGTATATAACCATTACTGTGATGATATATTTACATACATACATACATACATACATACATACATACATACATGTACATGTACATGTCAACATGTTCCACCTTCGCCTTACATAATGTTAGCAGGTGTTTTTTTACTTGAATGCGTGGGATGTCACAAGAGCAGGGATGATTTTGCTATAATATTTAGAGCCACATGTTGTATTTTGAAATATAGTCTAAAGTAGGTTAGCACATTAACCCCTGGAGATTTTTGCTGTTTTTGCCAGAAATGTGAGTAGAAAACATTTTGGGGTCTGTTTCTGTTATTATTTCTTATTCTGTTTCTGAATATATCCTATTACATCGACTTCCAAGCAATTTTCTGTCAGCCTAATGCCTAGTTATGTTAGAGACATTTATTTCCATTGGTGATTTTGCTCGAGCACGAGCAGAAGGAGAAATGTTTCAGGGTTTTTTTTCTTCCTTTTTTTTTTGCTAAATGGACCCATGTCTCTATGACCTTTCACTAAATTATCTAAATATACATGTGTGCTAAGGAATTAATATTACCCTCTAAAATATAAAACTAATGATTTCTTGTTGAGACCATGCTGTTTGATAGCAGTGTATTTTCCAGTTCAGTAAGCAGCAAGAGCAGTTTTGTCATTAATAGTTTTGGTGTTTTTCATTTTAGTATATATTTCATAAACCCCATGATAGATTTTCATCATTCTTGTTTTTGATTGAAGGTTTGACTGAAGGTTTTTCAATTGATTATATTTCCTAAAGCCATTTATAGAGTTTTCTTTACAGGTAACATGAATCATTATGATATTAAAACAATTGATTCTGTTTCATGTACCCTTTAATTTAAGCTGTGGATAGGTTTAGTTTGAAAACTTAATTCAAATCAATATATCAGCATTGGTTTTAATATGTTAGTGTTTGAGTTGTACGTAACAGTGGCCAAGGATGATGCTAACCCCTGTAATGTCCATTTTAAGGAAAAATTTTGATTTGATAAAACTACCAACATTTAATTCGTTAGTTTATATAAATAAAGAGAAGTTACTGGTTACTGCATAATAGGTAATTGGCAGAAATTAAAATGATTTTAAAGCAGCAATGCCACCAGAGAGCGATACCTTGTTAATAGACTGCATAAGAATGAACTAGTAACATTGTCTTCAGTTAGAGCTGTACCGATTAATCGGTCGTACTCATAATCGGGTCGATTATTAGAACAATCGGTATAATCGGTATCGGCAGAAATAATTGGTGCCGATGCAAATTAATTTCCAAAATATAATTTCAGTTATAAGATTGATATTGACATGGCTTGAATTTTAAAACAGAATTAAATGGTGGAAACTAAGGAATAAACATTTGATTTGCGGATTAATTGAAAGACAATATATTCCTAAAAGTAACTACTGTTTTAACACACTTGCTGTAAACTACCACATTATGCCCTCGATTTTCATTTTCTTCTAAGCAAGAAAAGTCCTACATGTTCTGTTGCATCACCTGTGAATTGTTGTGACGAAATAATTACTTTTCTATAAAGAATTTGCATCTTCACTAAATAGAATGTTAAGTTTAAACATTATTCACGTAATTTAATGATTTATTTTTTTACCAATGCAACAATCCAAAAATAAAAATAAACCAGAACAAAAACATAAGCCATGACAATAAAATCGTCTACAATTAATTTAAATCCCAAGAATGATCACTACGAATGCGTAACTCCAATGCTACAGCATCATTCCCACGAAAGAAACTTACACGAGTTAACATCTGGCATTTTTACACCGTATATACCAATGTTAATTACCATCGTTAAATGTTGTTCTTATAGAGTTTAACGCCATTTTTCAGTACACAATAGGTATACATGGTGGCCAGTATTATTAGTGGAGGTAGAACCCGGGAAACTTAAAATGAATCTTGCCCCCGGGCTCCAAACACTCTAGCTATGCCTCTGCAACAATGTACTGGTATACTTAGCGTTAAAAATTCCTCTTGTCACAAGCCAGTTTCAGGCATTTTAATGATTAACTGGCCTGTACTGCTGTCGCAAAACTATAGAGAAATTCGCCGGCTATCATCAAAGGAGACGCCATAACATCAATCTTTACATTGTGTGGAAAGTTATGATGTTTGTTCAGCCAAAAGACAAAACTAAAATTGATTGATCTTGATCTTAGTCGATCTATATGAGAATTTTAGCTTTTATTATTACCCCTCTTCGTGAGCATATATATTATGATGGTTATATGCCCTGTACAATCAAACGTGCGTACCTTTTTAAACATATTGCCTGAATTTGTAGGATCGCTTTTATCATTGAAAATGAGTAACTCGTGAGAGGTGATTCATTGTAAATGGAACAGCTATTAAGGATTATCTGAAATGTTATCTTGAAGAATGCAATTTGGTTGAAACAACGAATAAAGCAAAATCTGCATCCAATATGTTTGGGAATAAATATGGATTTAATTGATGCTATGCATGCTTTGCACTGTGTAAGTACTGTACATTATAGTACATGGTCTCCCCGGCCCATGAATTATGAAGTCTGTATAATGTGTATTTACCTTTATTTAATTTCGTGTTGGAGAAATCAGAAAATATGCACATGCAAAATAATAACAAAATCAATCATAGTATTTTATAACAGTTTAATAATTGTCAGGTCACCAAAAGTTACTTTTTTAACATGCCTATGTCTTAAGACACGGAAATAATGATTGTTTCATGTTCCAAGATTTATAGCCGTTACAGTAGTCAACAAAAAGACCTAAAAATGGTAAAGTTGAGACATTAGCCTGCAGATAAGCTGACCTCTCCCCCCTTTTTTCCAGGCCTTTATTTTTTCCTAAATTATTAAGCTTATACACGAGTATATATACTGTGATAATGAAATAATCGTTCTCATAATCAGTATCGTCAATTTTAATAATTGGCCATACGTGGTATCGGCATAATCGGCAAAAAGTGACATTGGTACAGCTCTGTCTTCAGTTGGCTGATCTTCCTTATATCTCACTTTCTACCCTATAACTTTTCCCTCTTATATTAAGAAAAATATCACAAAATCACATTAAATACCTGGGTAGGTATAATGTTTTGGCAAAAATAATTCACTGCCTACTCTAATTTTAAAACTAGTACAATAAGAAACATTTTTTTGGCTTAATCACAAATTTGGCCTAAAATATGCTGATTTAGGAAAGCTTTCCTGCCTAGTCATTCATCTTGCCTTTGTTCTGCCATATGCATGACTGCTTGGATGATGATGTTGTTGTAGGGCAATTTTGGCTATACATGGCAGGTCAGTATTATTGGTGGAGGAAGAACCCAGGATAAACCCTGGAAAGAACCACCAACCCAAGAGAAGCTACTGGTAAGCTTTCTCACGTAACTATATTAGCCGAATCTTAGACTTGAACCCATGCAGAGGTGAGATGGCAGTGATCTGTAATGGAGAGCGCTTTAGACCCTCAGCCACTTGGGTCCCCCTGCTTGGATGAAGAGCTTTTATCATCTGTTTGTCCAACAACAGGATCTCCTTTTTTATGAGCTTTGCATAGTGAATACTTTGAAGTTTTTCAATCCATACATCCATCTGTCCATACACACTATTGTTTAACCTCCCTGTTCAATTTTTTTTTTCTAAATCTATTCTAGTTGAATAAATGTCATCATTATTAAATCTTGATGGTGGGTTCAGCATGCAGGCCATGTCCAGTTTCTATAAATAAATATATACATGACATGAATTTTTATTTCAGGTTGATTGTCACAGTAATCAACAGCCTGGATGGCCCTCTCTTACAACCAGGGAGAAATGTCAGGTTCCTTCATACTGCTTTTGATAACAATGGAGAAACCTTTATTGCTGGAGACCACCAAGGAAATATTTACTTGTTTGATCTTTCCAAAAATAGGTATATTTTATTTTACAACTTGTGTAGATAAAATTCTGTTGTCCATAAATACCTATTATTGCAGGATCACTTAAATGATATATATATAAAGTTACTAGCCCTGCAAATCAAATGCAAAAAGAGCCTAAGCAATAGGCCTTCTTCCATCGTCCATCTGTCATGTAGAGTATAGCACTAACCTGGCATCCATTAGCAATTGTTTGTTATTCCTACTCCATCAAACTTACTTGGAAGAAAATTATGAAGCTTGATTCTTCATCTTAAAGCATTATTGTTGCTGAATGAAAATACAACCCCGCTTGCTTTCAGTATTGCTCCCACAGTTGCAAAAAAGATGTATATCTGAGATTTTCTTTTGTCCATTTATCCATTTTGCACTAGTTACCATGGTCTAGTCTGTCTTAAATGAAAATGCCACTAAGGCATCAAGTGTGACTGCCACAGCAGCCATATTGAAACTCAAATGTTGGCAATCTGATGAATGAATATGTTGCAGACTTCATATCCAATATGGCCACCACAGTAGCATTATTGAAAATGTTCTTTTCACTGCTGCTTCTAAATGGATGGTTACATGGGGTTTTCATTCAGAGATGTTTTTTGATGTACAGTAAGTCCTAAATGAAATTGGTGCCAATCTTATGTCCAATATAGCTTTTAAAATCTTGTTATTAATATTGTTTTTGAATGGAAACACATAATGACATGAGGCTTTTTGAAGTCTTATTATATCTAGTTTTACCTAAACGAAAATGGTGCCAGTCTGATGTCATCGTGAAAATCTTGTTGTCACTACTCCTTCTGAAAGAAAAGTAATATTACCATGAAGTTTACACCAGAAGCCTGCCAGATCAACCACTTTTGAAAATCCTCTTTCACTACTCTTCTTAAATGGCTAGTGTTAATGATTTGTGCTTTCACCAAAATACTTAATTTCTAATTTGTTCTAAATGAATATGGTGCTAGTCTGACAGTTGAGGCACTGTGTTGTTGAACATCTGACCAGTTACTTCCACTTGTCTTGATCATGTGCCAATGCCAGTGTCTCTGCAAAACATTTCCTGGTCCATTCTGTGATGTTGTCAGTCCACTTTTTTTCTCTTTCTAACTCTCCTTCTACCACCTTGGATTCTACCCTGCAGTACTGTTGTGGATAGGCTGTTGGCTCTAGTGACATGGCCATACCATTTCAGCTTTCTCTTTTTGACAGTGTTGAGGAGGTCTTCATAATGACCTACTTTGTGCTGATGATGTTACACACTTTTTCATTTGTGATGTGGTCCATGTAATAGATGCCAAGGATGGTTATGTAGCATCTCATTTTAAGTGCCTGGATTCTTTGTTGTAATTCTGCTGTCAGGGTCCAGGCCTCACATGAATAAAGAAAGATTGAGATGACTAGTGCTCTCAATAGTCTGATTTTAGTTTTGAGACAGATATTCTTGTCTCTCCAGATGGGTCTTAGCTTTGACATAGCTGCCGTTGTTTGTGCTGCTTGTGACAAAATTTCTGCTCTTGATCCAATTTGGTGATTATGGAACCAAGATATTTGAATTGGACCACTGTTTCCAGTTCTTTAATCTTGGTTGAGATATGTTTGCTTCTGTTTGTCGTCAGCTTTGTTATCTCCATGTCAAATCTAGAAGATGTTTCATCCAGATTCTTCACTAAGATGACAAGCTTATCTTCACTGCCTGCCAGCCAGTCAATGTTGTCTGCAAAGCATAGGTTGGTGATGTTACGCCCTCCAGTGCTGGCTGTCCCACAGTGGTTTTCCAGGGCTTTGCTCATGTTGCGCTCTAAGTAGATGTTGAAAAGTGTGGGTGACAGGAGTCAGCCTTGCCATACTACAGATTGAATATTTGTTCTGTTGTGCTTCTTCCACTCCGAAGCCCTGCCTGTTCTTCAGCGATTATTTTTTCTGCTTGTGGGTTCAGTCTGTTAAAGATGATCTCCAGCATCACATTACTAGCATGGCTGATCAAACTGATAGTTCTGTAATTTTGGCACGGCTGGAGATTGCCTTTTTGGGGGAGTTTTATAATCAGTGACTGGGTCCACTGTGTTGGCCATTCACCTGTCTGCCAGATCTTGTTGCAGACTTTTGTTTGTAGCTCTATCACTGATTTCCCACCATTCTTGATAAGTTCAGCTGGAATGTTGTCTACTTCAGCAGCCTTCCCATTGTTCAGTGCTCTTATTGCTGACTCCACCTCTTTTTTGAGAATGGGGAAATGACCATCATTAATGGAGTTAAAAACTTCAAGCAACTCTGTGTCTCCCGTGGACAGATGGTTGTAGAGATCTTTACAATACTCAGTCCATCTTTCTGCAATGTCGCTTGCTTCTGTGAGTCATTTTCCATTTTTATCTTGAATGGTACTGACTCTTGGTTGCTTCTGTCTGATGAGGTCTTTCACAATTTGGAATGCCTTTTTTGCTGTTATTCTTTATCAGACTGCACTTTATTTCTGTGCTTTTGTCCAATCCAGTCTTCTTTTGCTTTCTTCAAGTTTTTTCTGATATTCTTTTTTATTTCTCGGTACTCCAATGGCCCTGTTGTGTGTCTGGTGTTGAAAAGGCATGTGTTTTTGAGGTCTCTTCAGGGATCACACAGATTCAGAATCTCTTCTGTAACCCAGATTGTTTTCTTTAGGCCATGGAGGCCAATAATGTTCTTGGCAGCTGTTGTCATGACTGTGTTGAAAGTGTCTGTCATCACTTTAACATCAACATCAATCACAAGGAGTGGAGCAAATTTTCCTCCAACTGTGGCTTGGAATGACTTGCAGATGTTAGGGTCATTCAGTTGTTCAAGGTTGAATTTGAGCCTGATTTTCTTTGGCTTGCTAATTTTCTTCAGACTCACTTGTAAGTTCATAATGATGAGTTCTTGATCACTCCCAACATCAGCACCTGGAAATGTTCTTGTCTTTGCTCTATTAATGCCAGATCGGTAACGGTTTTGAACCAGTATGTAGTCGATCTGGTTATGATGGGTTCCATTTGGTGCATGCCATGACCAGCAACATGAATCGGTATGTTGGCCCAGGGTATTGGCTAGTTTTAGCTTGCGAACTTGAGCAGCCATCTCCCTCTTTCATTGGTAAGCTCATTGCAAGAAGGTCCACAATGATCATCCCACAGTCGTTTAGAGCATCTTTGCCAACTTTGGCATTCCAGTCTCCTTGGATGATGTCTTTTTTACTTACCATGTTTATTATACCCTGGAGTTTGTTGTAAAACTCCTATTTCTTCATCATGATCAGTAGTTGGAGCATAGACTTGGATAATTGTGATGTTAAAGGGAGATGCTTTCAGACGAATGGAGATGATAGTGCTAGATATGGGGCGACATTGGAGCACAAATCCCTTCTCCATTTTGGACATGTCCAACTCTCCACTATAGTATAATATATGCTCATCTTCAGTTTGGTGTTCTCCTAGGACTTTCCATCTTACTTCACAGAGTCCCAGAATGTGCCATGTGTAGTGTTCCATCTCATGTGTCAACTCTTGGAGTCTTCCAGTTTGTGCCAGAGTTCTAATGTTCCAGGTGGTGATGGCAACGCTGTCTCTCACTCTGATCTTATGCAAATTACCAGTAGCGAACCTGTCACCTTTGTCCTGGTCTACGATAGCAGGCACGGTCGTTGTGGACCCGGGTGACGACCAATCCAGTATGGTAACTTCAGATTTGTCTAGCATTATCAGTGTATCTTGGGCAAAAGTCATCTGGTGGATCCCATCCCTAACCAGACAAAGGAGTTGCCAGATGGGGATGTAGTACATTGTCCAACTGCCTTAGGGTCTCCACTCCGGATTTTCTTTTTGTGTTTACTCCCTTAGCCATTGGCTAACCAAAGCCGAGCTGCAAAGCAGCAGGAGACTCATGTATAGGCAGGTTCATCCATTTCATGAGCAGGTAAAGCATCTGCCACTGCCCTATAATTTGATTATTATTTGACAAATTGAATGCACAGATGATATGATGTCAAATAATGTAAACACATAAACATACATTCAAAAACGTTTCATTCTCACCTGTCTATAATTAATCACCACAAATACCACCTTATAACTGCTCCTAAATGAAAGTGCTGCATATTTGTCCTCCATCTTGGCTACCATGGTAACCATATTAAAAATTGTATTGCTACTCCTACTGAATAGATTTACTTATACTATTCACTAAAAGTCAGTTTAATCCTTGATCCTAAAATATACAGATGCATTATCAGTTGGCAAATATGGGTCTGTGCAGTTTGCAGTTGGACTTTATAGCAGATATATATGCTAGTTTTGTGGGTAATTATTTAAAATATTTGAACCGTCTTAAAAGGGTCTTGGGGTGTCCAAGGGGTCTAGACTTTGCAGATCACTGACATCTCATTTCTGTTGATGTGAGCTTGAGGCTTGAGCTTGGCTAACATAGGAATTTGCATCAGCTTGCCAGTAGCTTCCCTTGCGTCACTGTTTTTTTCATGGGTTTTCAAGATTTCTTTCTTTTCCAAATATTGTTGTTGTTTTAGGGTTTAACTCCATTTTTCAGCACACGATAGGCTATACATGGCGGCCAGTATTAATGGTGGAGGAAGAAACCATTAAACCCACCCCATAAAGAACCACCAACCCACAAGAAGCTACTGGCAAGCTTTCTCACATAACTACATTAGCCGAATCATAGACTTGAACCCACGCAGACAGAGGTGAGATGGCAGTGATCTGTAACGGAAAGTGCTTTAGACCACTCGGGGCCCCTTTCCCAAATATACTTGCTACCATATATAATATATCATATGAAGAAAAATGATGTTAAACATGTAAAAATAAATAAATAAACCTTATTTTATATCGATTTTGTGTGTGTGCTTGCATATTTAAATATATATGTAATACTTCAAGTCTTGCTAAAAATGCTTCCATTTTGCAAGGCATGAAGCATAGAGACAGTGCACTTATTAGTAGTGTTATTAGCATGCAGTCTCATCTCTTTTTTCAGATTTTCTCTGGTGCAAAAGACAGGAGTTCCATGCACATCTTTAGCATATAACCTCAGACGCAAAACAGAATATCTTGTTGGAATGTCTGATTATTCCCTGAAATGTTTTGATACAGGTATTATGTTTTTATTATTTTTATTCTTTAATCAGTCAGTGTATCAGATAGTTAGAGCAAGTTATCTACAACCACAGGAGTGAAATCCAAATACAAGATTATGGTTTTTCATCTCAGAATTTTATTCAACTTTTTTCCATTTTTTACCCTTTTCTCTCCTGTCACATGAATTGTTTTACTTCCCTTGTTTTCCATTAAGTTGAATTAACATCTCTTTTTTTTCAACCAGGAATGTTGCGAAAATAAAAGACCACCGAAATTTAAGTATACCATAGATACTTGCTTTTAAGGTGAGACAAAGACTGCAAAGACCCAGATATGTAATTGCATCACGTACCAGCTGATCTGGGTCTATGTTGTTTCTTTCTTCAGTAGAACAACATAGGCCCTAATTTGCAAGCATATTATGCTAAGGCAGATCAGGATCTTTGTTGTTTGCAGTTTGACTTGACCTTTAAGCCAATATATATGGTATATGGTATAAGTGTGCTTCTCAGTTGTTAATGGCTTGCATTTCAGTTCACTTAGTATAGCAGGGGTAGAAAAATCCATTGTCTGCAAATTGAGACAACTTGATTTTAGCCACTGGCAACCAAGTGTATTAGTCACATCCTGGATGGGCAACTAGTTTTTGATGTCTGTGGTTTGAAATAAGTCTGTATGCTATAATGAAAATCAGTCTCTCTTGTCAACCTATGGATTTGCTATTAATGCCATATGTTAATGTTCATTCAAGGTTTTGATGCCTGCCTAGTCAATCATGCATGATAATCCTATTTCTTGCTGTCGCCTCATGATTATAGCCTGGCGAAGCTGGGTCAGTCGTGCATGATAATCCTATTTCTTGTTCGTTTGTTTTAGGGTTTAACGCCATTTTTCAGCACATGATAGGCTATACATGGCGGCCAGTATTCTTGGTGGAGGATGAATCCGGAAAACCCCCGGAAAGAACCACCAACCCTCGAGAAGCTACTGGCAAGCTTTCTCACATAGCTACATTAGCTAAACCTTAGACTCGAACCCATGCAGAGTTGAGACAGCAGTGATCCGTAACGGACAGTGCTTTAGACCACTCGGCCACTCATGCCCCCTGCTATTTCCTGTTGTCTCCTGGTGATTCTGGCCTGGCGAATGTCAGATGTTAAGCTCACTGTAACAGGCATATTGATTTTTTGGTACTGATTAGGGTATTGAACAACATAAGTACCAAAAGACAAGACTGGTTCTCTTGTTGTTGTTGTTGTAAAGTTTAACGCCATTTTTCAGCATAAGATAGGCTATACATGGCGGTCAGTTTTAACGCTGGAGAAAGAATCCGTGAAAACCCCGGAAGAGCCACCGACCCATGAGAAGCTACTGGCAAGCTTTCTCACATACCCACATTGGCCAAATCTGACACTTGAACCCACCCACACATATGTGAGATGGAAGTAATCTGTAATGGAGAGTGCTTTGGACCACTTGGCCACTTGGGGCCCTCCGGTTCTCTTGAGTCACCATTTTTGCACAGCTATATGCTGAGATTGTTTTCAATTCTTTCACATCATGCAGAACACCTGTATCATAATAGTGCTAAGATACATCTGACTTCAAAAGGCAGTTACTCTTATATAAGTCTTTGCAGATACATGGTAATGATAATCACTTTTACTCGGCTAATTATAACTGTCCTTTTTTCTTTGTTTAATGTAACATAAATAATTGAAAACACAAAGTAAAATAATCAAAAACACAAAATTAGATTCAGAAACTAGCATGAATCGATGAAAGCTTGAAGAGTGGGATGTAATCACTGTAACATTTGCAGAAAAAACAAACATCACAAGCCTTTAACACTATCAATTGAATTCTCTAAAGATTCTCACATGCTGGTTTAACAGACAAAGACCTTATTCACCCCACCCCCCATGCAAAATGGATTAACTCTAAAGACAAAAAAATATACACAACCACTACTAGTGATCATAAGTCATAGAGGACATAAAGAAGGATGCCTAAGGATCACAAGTCATAGAGGACATAAAGAATGATCCCAAAAGATCACAAGTCATAGAGAACATAAAGAATTATCCCAAAAGATCACAAGTCATAGAGGATATAAAGAATGATTCCTAAAGTTCTCAAGTCGTTGAGGACATAAAGAATGATCAGATCATAAGTCATAAAGGACATAAAGAATGATCTCAAAAGTTCACAAGTAATAGAGGACATAAAGAATGATACCATAAGATTTTAAGTCATAGAACATATAGGACATAAAGAATGATACCATAAGATTGTAAGTCATCAGGGGACATAATGATCTCCAGTGATCTGGAGCCATCAGAGAAAATAATGGTTCCAGATGATCTTATTGAATTTAATATTTGGAGAATGTTCTTAGAAGTTTGAGACTGTAACTTTCAAGTATTGCATCTGCCAATATTGAGGTATCCGAGATCAAAGAATTTTGCATAAGTGCTCTTTAAATGCAAAGTTTTGGAAAGAAATATAAGTTTTGTTTTAAAGATTTGAATAACATAGCGTTGAAATTAAGGAATTTTTATGTCATTTTGCTTAAATGAGCACAATTGCAAGATTCTTAGATCATGTGACACAATTTTCTGTTGTTAAATAAATTACAAAGAGGGTTTAGTGTATGATTTAACCAACCTTTTGCACAATTCTGGCATAACGGCAGTCTTTTAACATTATAAATATGGAATGAGTTTATGAAACATTATGTTTTTAAAAGGTTACACCATGAGTTTTTCATTCTTTGACTCCTTGTATATTTTTAGATACCAAGGAGATGGTGGCCTGGATGAAGGGACATGAATCGGCTATTAATAACATCTCTGTCCATGCATCAGGTCGTTATGCCTTGACCACCTCCAGTGACACTGCACTTTTGTGGGACCTGGACACTTTTCAGAGGAAGAGAAGACTTACCATCAAGGAAGATGTAGGAATTGTGCAGGTTTGTCAGATTAAATATTCCAATTGATTCTTGGCAGAACACTTGAAGCCATCTTATTTTTTGTTTTAAAGATTAATTTTTAATTTTAATAAATTAAGCAATTATCAGGAACTATTGGCAGCTCAAGTGTTTGTGTAAAGATGCTCATAATATGGGAAGGAAAGTGGAAAATGGGTATGGAGTAGTGATATCAGTCACAAATGATAGACCCCCTCCCCCCAACTATGACTTTAATTTTGTTCGTCATATTCAAGAATTTTCTCAAATCTGATAAAACATAAAAATTAACATATTTAGGATTCAAGCACAACAGTGTATTTTCATTCCTAATTATCTGCAAGTTTCAAAAGTAGTGACGATAAAATGCAGATCAAGAATAAGGTTCATCATTGAACATAAAAATATTATCACATAAGGCAATAGTAAATTTAGTCTAAAGCAAAACAGGACTTTTAAAAAAATTGGTCTGAAGCACATGCTTTTAACAACCATTGACATCTCACCTCTGTCCACATGGATTTGAGTCCATTGTGGGAATGTGAGAAAACTTAGTAACTTTTGATGGGTTGGTTCTTCCCTGGGTCATTATACTAATCTTCATGAATAGCCGACCTATCATGTGCTGAAAAATGTTAGCAAACCCACAAACCACAACAAAATAAATTACAAAGTGTGAGTGGGAATGTTCCACTTGCTGTTGCAAAATGTAAATGAAATGACTAGATTTTATTTTTGTGTTGTTATAAAAACTAAAAAAAATGTCTTGTAATATAGATAGAGTTGATGTGTGCACAATGGTCTGTACTTTTATATAAGTTGGATACAACTGTAAGCTCTGGACCTGTGACGCATAATGCATTGGCAAACTTGGGTCTATGCAGTTTGCTAGGAGATCTGGGTCTATGTAGTTTGTTAGGAGATCTGGGTCTATGTAGTTTGCTAGGAGATCTGGGTCTATGTAGTTTGTTAGGAGATCTGGGTCTATGTAGTTTGTTAGGAGATCTGGGTCTATGTAGTTTGCTAGGAGATCTGGGTCTGCGTAGTTTGTTAGGAGATCTGGGTCTATGCAGTTTGTTAGGAGATCTGGGTCTATGCAGTTTGCTAGGAGATCTGGGTCTATGCAGTTTGCTAGGAGATCTGGGTCTATGCAGTTTGCTAGGAGATCTGGGTCTATGCAGTTTGCTAGGAGATCTGGGTCTATGCAGTTTGCTAGGAGATCTGGGTCTATGCAGTTTGATAGGAGATCTGGGTCTATGCAATTTGCTAGGAGATCTGGGTCTATGCAGTTTGTTAGGAGCAATCAACAGAATAGACAACATAGACCCTGATCTGCCAGTGCATTATTCCACAGCAGATCAAATTTTATGAATTCAATTTATAAGTGAGTATGTATGGTATATATGTACAAAGTACTACTGTATAAAATTATTTGCACTACATCAAAGTTTGTAATGGCTTTATCGACCTAAACTAAGCGGACTGAGGGATCTTTTGTCTGGAATGATGAAAACATTTTAAGACTTATGCAAAGGATTTTTTGTTCAAATGGAGATAAATTTATATAATTTTTTATCCAAGATTTATACAATCAAGAAATAAAGATTTGTTAATTTAATCAGTTAAGTAAATGTTTTGGAAAAAGTAATGTCACTCTCCCCTTCTCCAACGTTATGCTTTGCTGATTTTAACAAATGTTTACATGTTCAATGCTTTTGTAGGTTTTTTTCTTACCAATGAGCAACACAATCATCACTGGATGCAGGGATGACACAATATTTGCCTGGGAGACAGACTCTTTAAATTTCAAATACCAGCTGCCAGTTCCTGCAGAAAATTCTTCACATTACAAAGCTTTTGCTGCCACAAGGTAAAGATTTGTCATAGAAATTACATACCATATATACTCACATATTAGTCATGTCCAACTGCACAAACCCAGATCTGCCATTGCATTATGTGTAGGTTGATCTGGGTTTTATGCAGTTTGTAAGCAGAAATCAGTCGAACAATAATACAGATCCTGATCTGAAAGCACATTATGTTATGGCAGATTGAGGTCTGTTGTTTGCAGTTGGGCTTAAACAGGGTTCGTAGGGTCTTTAAAGGTCTTTGAGAGTTTGGGAAAACTGAGGTAGCATTTTCAAGGCCTTGAAAGTTTGGGAAAATCGAGCATATTACCCTGAGGTCTTTAAAAGTCTTTGAAAATTGAAATAAACCCCAAAATTTTAATTTCTTTCCAGAATCACAAATAAAATTATCCGAGGTCGTTAGATTCAGATGTAATCTAGTTATCTTGGTTTCTTTCTTTTGATGACCCGTTCAGTTTTATTGCCGCTGCAACAACAAAAGATGCTTTGTTTGGCCATCCAAAGATGGCCTCAGCGGCGACTTCGATAACCACTCTTCATCAAAGCAAGACAGATACACACTTCATCAAAGGAAGTCACAAATAAAATTGCCTAAGGTCGTTAGCTTCGGATGTAGCTGGTTTTCCTGGCAAGTTGAGCAAGAGTTGTTGTTCTTGAATTGCGAGTTTATAAAAAAAAGTATGTTGTGAAGCTTTAACGTTAGAAAGTCTAGTCATTTGATTAGGCAAGTAAAAAAATAAAAAATTTAAAAAACGTGTTTTCAGTTGACGGAATGTCCCCGTTTCTCATTGCCAACCCTCGACTTTTTCCCCAATGATATATATTTTTTTTTAAATCGCATTGCCGAAATTAATTTGTGTATCTGTAGTCTGACTATATATCCCCATTTGTACCCCTTTCAGTTTCAATAACGAAAATAATTAAATGATAAAAAGTGCACAGAACTAAGTCAACTGAATCATTGATGTATAATTTCTAACCTGAATGTGACCAGAATGGCACTAATACTGCCATCTCCTGCATATTTCATGATTAACAAACTTCAGACTATAATTGAGCCCATTTTGCTCAGTACTTTGAAGTGCTTGAAATATTACTAGATTGATAGATAATGTTTATTTAAAAAATGGAGAAAAATCCACCTAACCATGATGAAGTGTTTTATTCTGTCCTTTCCAAAAGAAAGGAATGTGTTGAACTTTGGAATATTCTCCAGAAAATGTTGTTGTCACATGGGCAGGCAACAGTAGAGAGAGGATTTTCTGTCAACAAACAGGTATCTGGTGAGAACCTCAGCAGAGAAAGCCTCAGAGCTCAAAGGCTAATCATTGACACAAGGAGAAAAGCAGGTGGACCTTTGGAAATCATCATTAGGAATGAAATGATGACATATGGTTCCTCTGCAAGACATAAGTAGCATGCTTATCTGGATAAGAAGAAAGCAGAGAAGGATGAGAGAAAAACCAAAAAGGAAAGAAACGGGAGTTAGCCTTGGGTGAAGTGGAAGAACTTAAAGCCAAAAAGCTGCCTCTTGAAGCTAACACTGCCATCCTACATGCTTACTTTGTACAGAAGGCAGAAGAGGCAGAGTTAAAGGACTCATTGTGCTTGTCAAATGCTCTTAAGAGAAAAGCAGAGGAAAAGATGAGAGTGGTGGCGTCTCTTTCCAAAATGATTGAAGAGAAAAAAGGCAAATATAATAATGCATTTAAAGCAATGCTGATGTCTGTTAAGAGAACAATTTATTTTGTATTAAATCTGACATGTATGTTACATATTTCTGAAAGAACAACAAATGTTAACCTATCTTCCAGATAATTATAATACAATTTTAGGAAATTAATTATAGTTTGACTTTAATCAGTAATCAGTATTGTAGTATTTGGCATTCATTGTTTTCTGAAATAACCGGTATACACAATATTAGCAAAAATAGGTCTAGGAAATCTCTGTTTGTGGTCTTTGAAAGTTTGGGAAAAGTCTTTGAATTTATCATTCATAGTTTAGTATGAACCCTGTTAAACTGTTGGTACATTTTATTGTTTGGCTATCAAATTAATGAAGATGTATAACCAGTGGAAGACAATTTTACTATTCTGTTCTTAGTGGATTGCCTAGTTTATCATTTGAGTCCTGCTTGACAAATTCCACAGGTCCCTGTTAGAGCAATCACAAATCTGTTAGTCCGTCTGTAAATCTTTTTGTTTGTCAGCAGATTGGTTTCTGTAATATTACATTGTAACTGGGAACAGTTGGTTTTTGGTTGAAATCTTGAGTGTATGTGGTTTTCAGAATTTCACAACAATATAGAAGTTATAACCCCAAATTGCTTGTCTCCATCAACCAAACTGTAGAAATAACTAAATTCAAGTTGCAAGATATACTTTGTGTACATTCATGGTGGTCATCTGTTTTAATGACAAGGATTAAATTACATTAGGCTGTACTCTACCGTATTGTAATTTGCTTTGGGTTAGAATTTAAAAGAAAAAGAATTTCCCTGGGTTTCCTCACTGGTTATAATGGCTATTTAAAAACACTCTTGTATATGTTTGTTCAAAGCACCTTTAATTCCCTTTATTTTGGTGTATGATTGATGGGTTATAGAGTATACAGCTTGGCCTTACTCCAGATGTGCACTTTCAAAAAAGTGCAGACACACATGGTAAATTTCACTTCCTGAACTTCAGAACTAAATTGTTAAGAAAAAGAGCTGATTACCTCTTTTACATTTTATATATTTGGTAATTCACTCATTGCACTTTCAGAAACTTGTATTGGATAGTCTGTCAAAATTCATTTTCCCTATTTTAGTATCTGTTAAAGATAGTGTACTTTAGACTAACCCATTTTATCCTGAATACGACTATAGTATTAAAAACCTCATTCTATCCTGAATACACCTGTTGTCATAGTATTCCATTTTATCCTGAATATGACTGGTCATACTCTGCTATGTATGTGTGTAGTGTCTGTAGAAACACGCATTTTACATCACAAATATTTGTGTACTTCTTCACCAACATAGGAAATGGTTATAGCAACCATACACAGTGAAATATTTTTAAAAAAAACATGGTGGGGAAAGGTAGTTGTTGGCTTGAAAATCAATCAGTAAAATGATGGATGACAACTCAGATGTAAACATGGATGTTGACAGCGAGGGTAGCAACAATGAAGTTGACGATTTGGATGATTTTGAAGATAACATTGACTAAAATGACGGGGTTAGAATTGAATCAAGTTGTTGAAAGAGATGATGCATGGCTTCATGCACTTTTCAACAGAGATTCGGAGGATGAAGCTGACTTTGAAGGCTTACAAGAAGAATGGGTCCAGGATCATTTTTTACCTCGATTACAGCCACGATTTAAATTGTTATATTATTATTATTACTGGCATAGTGATGATGTACACTTCAAAATTTGGACTAACATGGTGCTGATTAATTACTTTTATCTTACTGAAAGATTTCTAGGATTAATGTGTGACAAGTTTTCAAGAGAAACAGCATGCTGAAGTACATACATGTTATAGAGTGTGAAATAAACAAATTGTTCCAGGTGTTTTTGTGTCCAATTTTAGTAAAATTATTAAAACATTTGAACTAGCAGTGGTAGAAACTTAAAATTTGGACCAGAATACTAGACATAGAATTATCTTTATTTTATTCACATACTATTAAGAGCATTTCATTCATCTTCATGAACAAAAGATTCACTGAACATCATGGTAAGTATTTTGTTGTTCTTTCTTTCTTCTTTCAAGTCATATTTCAAAATACAGTTGTGTGAGCATGTACATTGATAAATGATAACAAAATATATATCATTGTGTTGCAAATTTTATTACTTTTTCTTTAGATACATAGTTTTATATACTTTAAAAGAGAAATAACAATGTTACAACATTTTTAGTAAACATGGTAAAGGTGTCACAATTTATTCTGCTGCTGCTGTATGATGCTCCTTTTTACCACAATGTAATCAGAAGTGTTTCTCAGGAATTAGGCACTGCAGTTGAAAATGGTTAATAGGATATAATGGGCTAATTCAGGCTGATGTTTGGAACACAAGAGAGCAGTTAATTTAGTTAGCAGTTGCTAAGATCATTTACAATTTACACAAATACAATATAAAAATAAATGTCAGCCACATTACATCAATGTAGCAGAGAGGTATTTCCACATTCTCTCCACAGTGCATGTTTTTAATGCAAACAACTTCACCTTACATATGTCACACACTCAACCGGTGAATGCCCCCTAAAATAAGATAAGGCCCATAAGATAAAATCTTTTTGGGTGTTGTAACTGTACCCAACTCTCTTGGCATTTATCAGTTGTTTTTTTTTTCTCTTCAAATTCAAAGCCAGTTTAAAAGATTGAGCCTCAGGTTTGGGTGCCACAATAAAGTATCTGACCAGAATTTCAAACAGGTTTCAAGGTACAAGGTTTATGAAGACTTCAGGAGCAATATTATTTTTTATTTACCTGCACTGGTTTCCTGAGCTAATGGCCATATTTGGTTAGCATCAATCCCTGCTCATAACTTTGGTTTCTGAGACAAAGTTTAATACTATGGATTGTTTCATTTCAGCCAAATTTGGCATGCAGCTTGTAGTTAATGAAACCTTGAAGAAATTGTATTTTAAGCATTCCTGAACATAATTTTATGCTCCTGATTGCTTGTCCTCCTAATTTGAGTTTTTAAAGCATAACTTTACTGACAGTCATTGCATTTCCAATAAATTTGGTGCGCAACTTTACATTGAGATCGTAGCTCATATTTGATTACTCCATTTTTTAGAGGAGTTATGGCCCCTGATTACTCATTCACCTAACATTGTTTTTGCAACATAACTTTGCCATAGATTATTGGCTTTTGGCATGCAGCTTTATATAATATGGCATGATTTGATTTCCAGCTTTACAAGCCACGGCCCTCGAGTCATTATCCACATAAATGTTTTTCTTTAGCATAACTTTAGCTTTGATTGTTGCATTTCAACCAGATTTTGTTGTGCAGCTTTCTATCAAAGAAAGCTGATGATTTTTAATTTTTCCACATCTGCTTACCTTGATATTCACTGTTAGATTACAATATAACTAATTTGCAGTATGCTAGTTTATCTTTTTCACAACAATGATTTTTGCAGCTAATTTCAAATGAGCTTTATGTGAAACTTTAAATTGTTGCACACTTGCCTGAGTTTGAATGTTAGCATTTTACAGCATCTTTTAATAGAGTTATGGCCCATTGTGGTTGTTTGCACCCCACCCCCCAGTTGATCCCACAGAATATCTCTGTTTAAGGCCCATTTCAGGAAATTGTATTAAGCTGGGCCCCATCACTGATAGCTCTATTTATAATGGCTGGCAAATGAAGCAGTCAGTAATTTAATGTATGCAAACTATGTTAAAATGTTTCATAACAAATACTTGTTCAGTATTTCCTTTGATCACATAGTGATTGGTTTACTTGGAATAATTTGCAATATAGTTTAATATGAAACAATGGCTTTCTTGTAATTTATGCATTGAGAAGCACATCAATAGGTTCTAGTGAAGATTATTCATTAACAAAATTACAATTGACAAACTTTCATAAATCTATATACATTGATGTGCCTATTTTCTGTATTCCTCTTGCGATTTGATCATTTGACAGATCTTGTAACAATTTATTCATTTACACATTTTTACATATCTTGGCAGTTGTTCACCTGTCTGAAATGGAATCAGTTGTAACCAAAATGAAGTTAGCTATACTTACACATTGTTGTCATGTATAGATGTCATGTCTGCTTTATGGTTGCCTCAGTATATTTGATCTCACTTGTCTTAAGATGAAAGGCACGAATATAGCATAATAGTTAGATGTAGTTGTGTCCTTGTTTAATTTTTTGAAATTTATGTTCTGAGAAAGATTTCATAGTGAAGCCTTACAATCTGTCTAACAAACAAGATGCCACTTTCTATGTAAACATATTAACAAGGACTTGCAGTCCTCCAGGGTGTCTGTACAGAGCCCCATTTTTAGGTCTTATTAATTTTACACAGCTACTCAAAAACTTTTTTGAAGAGAATCTCAAAAACAAATGTGTATAATATTAGGATGTTTCTGGATATGCATGCTAACAATGCTAAAAATCCACAATCTTTAAGCCGGGTTGTTGTTGGGGTCGGGGAGCTTTAGAACATATTGGCATGGTGCATACTTTGAACCTCAGCAGTCCTGGATTTAGCTCATGTTCCAGCCAGTGTAAGGGTATTTAGAGTCAATGGGCATCCAGTCTCATGATTTTCATACAGGTTTCCATTTTATAATTCTGCCTATATCAACTTTTTATACTCCCAGATCTGTTTACCTGTCCATATTTTACCGTATTTATATGGAATAAAACCCATCCGTACAGTCATTGATCTGAAAATACAATTTAAGGTTGCATATATTTTTTTAAACAATTTTTTATGCCATATTTTTTCCATTTCGTTTTGTTGTATCGTCTCAATGGACATCACCATGTGTTTGAAAAACAGAATAGATGAATTTTGGATTGCTGTTTCTACCAAGAAACCTGATCTCCAGTATTTGTATGATGTCATGCAGAGGTTAGTCACTGTGCCTCATAGCAGTGCTGTTTGTGAATGCATTTTCAGATTTGCTAGGAAAAATGCTACTGATCAGAGATCTTCACTAGCCAATTAGAATTTGTCCTGAAGTCAAAACCAAAGAATTTTACCAAAGAGTGGACAGATGACCAGCTGGAAATGATAAAGAGTGTCTATTATATAGCCATTTAAAACCCATTGACTAAGTCTTCATTAAGACGTTAATTCCAAATGGATCAGTTTGATATTGTTGACAAACTTTGTACAGAATAATATATGAAGCTCATTTCCATTCTAGTAAATGTTGACAAAGCTGATACTAGCTTGTATATAAGATTGCCTTCACCTATCCCGATGAAGTTATTAATGTTTGAGTGGATCACAATGCCTGTCATTATGTTTTGCATCAAGTTTTAATTAACCATGTATAATGTACAGAATTGGCGCTATTTAAAATGTTATGGATATGTCTGAAGCTGAGAAAGCATATTTTCTTGAGAAAGTAACAGGTAAATAACAAAAAAAATTTGGGTGTGTGGAGGTATTCTTTTGTTGTATTTATCACTATATTATAAATAAGATCTTTTAAGTCAGTGGTGGTCTATTTCTGCAGATTTTGCCTTGAAACACAGAGTTGCCCTGTGTCTTTACTAACTAAGACATATTTACAGAATATTGTATACTCAGTATGTCATGCAATACTACATAATGATAATTAAAGTGTATTGATAGTGTCTACTATTTGTGCACTGTTTCACAGGTGTTGTCTGCTGTGTTATGATGTTATATACACTGAATGAAAATACTGACTGCCTTCTATATGTAGACGAGATAAATCGTAAGTTCGGTCATTGTTACGTAGGGTTACATCTGCCTCCAAATGTGTTATTTCTTAACAATTTTAGTTTTGCTGACAAGTCCTTCTATAACAGTTTTAAGGAAATTATTAAAGATATGTGAACAATACACATTTGAGAATGATATAATGTATAATACAAAAAAATCAGTATGCATGGTCTTTCAGCCAACTTCTTTCAAATTACCATCTCCTCCCACCGTACATCTTAATGGCAATGTTCTTATCTATGTCAACAGTTATACGTATTTGTGTCATTTTTTTAAATCCAATCGGTCAGATAATGAAGATATGATGAGACATTACCAATCTCTGTGTACTCGAACAAACATGCTTCTACTTAATTTCAAGAATTGTTCATTGAATATCAAAATTAGATTATTCAAATCTTATTGCTGCACCATATATTGTGCTCCTCTGTGGACAAACTCTAGTGAATGTATGAAAAGAAAACTAGTTATTGGTTATAAAAATAGTCTTCGTTTTCTATTAGGTCTTCCAAGGTGGAACAGTGCCTCCAACATGTTTGTTAATTATAATGTATTCAGTTTTTATATAATGATGAGAAAGTATGTATTCTCAATCATGACAAAAATATCTAATAGTAAGAACTGTATATTGAAATCTCTTTGGAACTATGACATTCATGTAAATTCTCATATTATTAGTAGATGGAACAAATTACTTTTTAAATGTGTCATTTAATTTTATTCTTAACAATGCCTTGCGCAGTTAATAGTTGAAGATGTTGCTTTATATTTGTAGGTACTATATATATATATATATATATATATATATATATATATATATATACTTTTATGTTTACAATGTTTTTTACTTTATATCTATATTTTAATTTAGAGGTATGGATTTTGAAGTCTGAAATGAAGAATTCTTATCTTATCTCATCTTATTTTAATACTTTCTTAAAATACCTACAAATAATTTGGGTAAACAGGTCTTAATTCCAGTCCAGTGCAAGCAAAATATAGCCTTGTCTGCCATCCAATAATGAGACAGCAAATCATGGTTTGTGTTCTACTGATTATTCATAACAAACTGTACAGGCTAAGATCAGTGCATTATGCTATGTGTGTAAGTGAGAGAGCCATATATTCAGGGACATCCCTCAGTGCTATGTGTTATAAGTGAGATAGACACATACTTAGGGACATCCCTCAAAGCTATGTGATATAAGTGTGATAACCACATGCTTAGTGGCAGCCCTCAAAGTTTTGGGTTTTAATGAGAGAGCCGTATACGAAGGGATGTTCCAACAAAGCTGTGTCTTCATAGCAGCTTAAAACAAATCTTTAAATCTTTGAAATCACTTGTTATTCTGAACATAAAACTTCAAATAATGTAAAGTTAATTAAGCAAATATAATGAATTCACATCTCTTTCTGACATGGGGAAAATGTTACAGTAATCATTACTCAGTATGAAGATAGCTTTTTCTAAATATTTATATATTTAATTTTTTCCAGGGATGGCAGAATCTTAGCGGCAGCTGGTAGATCAAGATTTATCCATCTTTTTGCCCTAGACACAAAAAAACTAATACGTATTGTGGAAATGCCAAACAAAGTCACCGCTGTCAAACAAGTTTTGTTCCTTCCTGATAACTTTGACAATGGCGCTAATCAGGTAGGCTGTTGGGCAATGCGATGTTAAAGTTTTCAAATAATTCAGCTGTGGCTGTTGATGCTGATATTTTCTAGCAATAAAATGGTGTTTTTAATATGAAAATACTGACAACATAAATAGTTTTCATGTGTCATATGTTTATACCTTGCAATCTTTTGAGTCATCCTTCAATATCAAATGTATGGAAGAAACCAAGCTCATGAAAAAACTTCAGTAGCCATTTTGTTTGGGGGTAAAAATATATGTGGAGAAAAAGTGATATTTTTGTAACTGTGTCTTCATATATGTAACAAATATACCTATCATTTGTAATTTTACAGAAGTTTGACCTTTCTCCAGGGGAGGTAAATTTTACTGGTGCCGTGTTTATGTGACAGAAGGTAGTAGCCTATTGCCAAGCTCTGTAGTGTCAAGGTCATGTATGATACACTAAAGTGGGTGTTATTATAGAATAATCTGGATGTTCTAGTTGCACTACAAAATGCAGAGGAAAAACACCCAATTTTTTCCACCAAAAATTGGTCTGTGGATAGAATCTTAATTTATGTCAAGATTTTAGACTTTTTAGCCCCTGATCTAAGGCCTAATGGTCTAAACTGCACACAGATGAACTATTGCAAAAGGTAGGATAAGATGGGCATTAGGAATAAAGAGTGGTCTCCATATAAATGTGATGGATCCAATAAGCGAAAAATAAGTACTCCAACTTTTACCCTTCTGCTCATGTGCAAGCAAAATAGCCAATGAAAAACGATGTTTCTATAACAACATGGCATTATGTTAATGGAAAATCTCTTAGAAGTCGATGTATTAGGATGTATTCAGAAAAAGCCCCCAAAATGTGTTTCCTACTCGCATTCATTTCGAGAACAACAAAAGCCTCCAGGGGTTAATGAATTAATGAAATGTGATAATGGCATTAATGATGATAATGTTTATAAAGATAACTGATGTACTGACTTTACAAGGAATGGTAGTATGTATGGATTTTGTACGCCTGTCTTGTATATGGCTTTTTCCATACCTTTGCATGCTACCTTTGAGTACATGTTTGAACCGCCAAGGACATTGTAATAAAACTGTAACCATATATCATGACTAGGCAGTGACACATCAAGATGATGGTCACAGGAAGTGTTTAACGCTTTTCAGTGTTCTGTTTCCATGTGTCACATCAAGATGATGGTCACAGGAAGTGTTTAATGCTTTTCAGTGTTCTGTTTCCATGTGCAGATACAGCTTCTAAACTACTGAATATATTTTAATGAATGTTTAATCATTTCGGTAATAAATGTGCAGAGTTGTTAATGATGATGCACCATTTTTTCATTTTGTCTTACCTGCTGTTAAGGCGAGTTAAAGCAGGTGTATTGTCTCTCTATCCATCTGTCTGGCTCTCCATCAGGTGTCAGCATTTGTTTAATATTTTGAAGGGCAGTATATATTTTCATCAGGGGTTTACCCTCAGACTTTAATGGAGGAAAAATATCCCTAGTGATTGACAGGCAGAGCTCAAAGATCAAGGTCCCATTGAGCAATTGTATGTGTTGGCAGTGGTTAAAGTTTTCAGTTGTTTCTCTTTACCATCATTTGCGCTTCAGAAACTCTCATTTTTTTAAAAATTGACGCCATACCAAAGTTTGTTTTTACTCACTCTGACCCCCAGTTTTGACACCAAGGAGATTTGTTACTCTCAGTCTTGCACCCCTAGGGGATACACTTAGTTCAGGCAGTACTATCTTATTTTTGTGCTGTGGATGACATGATATTGGACAAAGTAGAATATATTTCCATGTGATATAAAAAATAACTACATGTGTGAAGGTCAGTGATAATGGTTGCTTTGTTTGGTTTCATATATTGGGGTGATGATTATTATTGTATTATGTGTCTATGGGTAGTCATTACTTTTCAACCAAACTCACTTGTGTAAATATTACTTCCATAGGGATGACATATCCACCTATTAAAGGTGATAGTCAGAGGGTGAAATGTTGTTTATTTTGTATGGGGTGGGGGTAAATTGTTAAGAGCTGCATGTGCAGAGGCTATATCTTCTGTTTCCAGTATTGTTATCATATATATTTATAACATTGGCAGAGGAATAGAGTATTAAAAAGTTCAGGGGTCAAGGTCAGAGTTTGTTTCGTCACTTGTTACTATGACTGCAGTTAGATCATTGCAGGTGAGATGACAAGGTAACCGATTTATATTCTAGTTTTGTAATATCAGGCTATTCTTGACATTGAAACACTTTGTATGTTTATTGCTAGAGAAAGTGCTAAGATGGTAACAAATTGTGACAAGTCAAAATTATCAAAAGTTATTCACATAAAATTAGCACTCCAGGCATATTACATGATAAAAATTAGCACTCCAGGCATATTACATGATAAAAATTAGCACTCCAGGCATATTACATGATAAAAATTAGCACTCCAGGCATATTTCATGAAAAAATATTAGCACTCCAGGCCTATTTCATGATGAAAATTAGCACTCTACACATATATCATAATAAAAATTATCTTTTCTGGCACATTTCAAAGTACTTATTGTATTCAGTATGCATTGCAGCATATGCATTCAGTATGTATTGCAGTATGTATTCAGTATGCATTGCAGTATGTATTCAGTATGCATTGCAGCATATGCTTTAACTGGTATATTATGGTATAAATACTGCTTTTGTGATATTTCTCTAAATACTGAAGAAAAAAAACTTACACTTCTTGCCTAATTTTTAAAATTATTTGAATATTTTGTCTCTTTAATGTCTTTTGTACTAAACCCATTTAAGAAATATTTTTTTAAGCTCTGTCCCTGTTAAAAATGGTTGAGCTCTATAATTTATCCTGTCTAACAGATGTGGATTTTGAAGTTTTGAATGAGCTGGTACCAAATAAAATGGCACAATTGCTGATCTGGCAGGATTTTTGAAAGAATATCCTCCAAGAAAGATATAGAAATAACTTTGCTATATGTCAGTTATGTAATCAGAAATTGTATGTGGAAAATTGTTCTTAACCTTGGAAGTGCAGGAACCATATATTTATAGACGCCATCAATTAGTTTCAGCTTGCATATTAATAGTGTTAAAAGACATACAATACAAAAAATTCAGTAGTGGAGCTGGCAGAAATAAAATTTTATTTAATATGAAATCGTCCTGAAAGACCTTTAAGTCTATGAAGTTTTTAAAAGTGTTAAAAGAAAATTTAAGATTTATGAATTATTTCTGCATGATATGATAAAATAAAATCCATTGCAGGTTATGGTTAAACTGGAATTGGATTTTGGGTTTGCTATAATATTGGTCACATATATAGTTACCTTCAAAATGGGTTGATCACATTGTGCTGTTTGATAAATGAATGCTGTTTTATTTGGATAGTAGATTCTGCCAATATTTAAAAAAAATTGGTTTTGATCCTTCCAACTTTTGGAAAAAATTTGCGGGCTTGCCATGGCAACCAAACTAAATTATATAATTGGTTAACATTGTCAGTATGTTTGGCATGGATTCCTTATCATTTACCTATAATTGAATAGAGTTAAATTTTAAGAAGACAATTTGCAATTAATTGAACAATATAGAAGTATCATCTTAATATTGTAACGTACTGAAATGTTTGGACATATTAGAAAGTGGAACTCTAATTGTCCAAGCTGTTAGTACCTAGAAATAATGAGCTGTGGATGTAAGTGATACATGTATGTAGACACAATTGATGTAAGTGATATGTAGACACAAATTATATATTATGGAAAAATATACATTATATTTATAAAAAAATTATCCAACATATTCTTTTTTTCTTATTTCACAGTTTACTGTTTAGGTAATCATAAACATATATCAGTTCCACTAATTTTTGTGTTAGCATTCTGCATCTCTTTGTACAGTTTCATCCAACTTGAATATAAATACTCATTTTGAAGCAATTATTTCTATTTGGTTCAGAAAGTTCTTAGCATTCAGAAACAGCTCAATATACACAGATGGGGCACTTGGAAACAACTCAGCATAGGTAACAACGTCACGCAAGAACAATGCAGAACTACCAGGGTTAAATGGCCCTCATCATCTAGTCCTACAGTACAGCAACACTTTGGATTAGTGAATAACTGCATTTTTCTGCAATAATTACATATATGATCTGTGTTTTTAAATAACAAACACAATGTACCTGAACAACATTAGCTATTCAGTATATTCACAAATTAATGACTGGTTTTTAAGTGATTAATATTGTTTCACAGTACTAATGATGATACATAGCTCCAATGGTCATGCTACTCTTTCAGACACTTGGAGTGCTGTGTCAAGATGGTATCATGCGTTTCATCAATATCCATACCTGCAAGCTTTTGTTTGATGTTGGCACCATTGAAAACAAAATTAACAATGCCACGGTCAGTCCTAATGGAAGATTTGTGGTAACTGTTAATGAAGATGGAAGCATGAATATCTACAATCTTCAGGCTTTGTCTGCAGATATCAACCAGGTACTTTATTTACTCATCTAGCCAAAACTAATCTACATTATTAAGAATATAGATATAATTGATTTTCCGGATCTTCTAGCCAAAAACAATCTACATTATTCAGAATATAGATATAATTGGTTTTCCAGATCTTGTAGCCAAAACTAATCTACATTATTAAGAATATAGATATAATTGGTTTTCCGGATCTCATATTATTGCTTGTGAAATATTGGAGTCTCACTTTTTTGTCCCCCTCCCACCAATATTTTTATGTATAGGAAAACCTTGAAAGAATTGTTTGTTTGCATTTGCTGCACATCTTTTGCCAGTAAAAGGTCATGATTTAGAAACGTGGGAGAAATAGTAACCTGTCTGTAATTGAATATCACAGGCTTCAGTTATCAAATGTACAAAGAAAATGGCATATTGGTTGAAGATAGTTTTTTCAGTATAACACACTTATTGAGATAACATTGGTTTTCTGCAACACAACGGCAGTGTTTATCAATTTATGGCAGGTCTTAATTTGCTAGATTACTAAAGGTCTCATATTGTTTTGTTGAATTTATTATTTTATTTCACTCTACAATTATTGTCATTATTGAAATTGTATAAAAATGCTTCTTTTTGAATTAATAAGGGACAAGAGTTGCAACCACGTCTTTTTATATCCACTATTTCCCAGAGTTCATCAAACTACAATACATCATACTGAAGACACATTATAAGGGTCATGTTATTTCATGCTGTACAGTAAGTGTTGATTTCCCAAAAGCAGTCTACCATATGTACTATAAACCACAAGATTTGGATACCTGTAGAGTTTGTCAAATTTTTTATAAGGAAAACTTTGGTATAAAGGTTTAATTTTTGCATTTATGTGTAGCATGTAAAATAACACCTCATGACATCATGAATGACCAAGACATCCCAGTGTATTTTAAATTAATTTTGCTTTTCCTATATGTAGCATGTAAAATAACATATGACATCATGAATAACCAAGGTATCACAGTGTATTTTAAATTAATTTCACTATCCCAAAAGGATTGCTCATGTGGCGTCTTAGAGCGTCTGCTGCGGAAGCGGTAGGTCGTGGGTTTGATCCCTGGCCAAGTTGTACTAACAGTTGCCTCACTTAGCATTCAGCATTAAGAGGTTAGTGTTAGGACTGGTCAGGATAATGTGACTGGTTGGGACATCATGGTTCATGTCTGCGTCATGATGCCCCAGTGCTAGACATCACTATAAACTGCCTCACTGCATACATCGTAGCAATATGACTGAAAAATTGTTAAAGCTACATTAAAAATCCTAACCACACACACACACTGTCCCAAAAGTATCTTTTCTATACGTAAAATGTACACTTACACCTCATGACCTCATGAATGACCAAAGCATCTCAGTATATTTGAAATTAATTTCACTTTTTCTATGTAGCATGTAAAATAACACCTCCTGATATCATGAATGACCATGGCATCCCAGTGTATTTTAAATTAGTTTTGCTTTTTCTATATGTAACATGTACAGTTATACCTCATGTCATTCTGAATGACCAAGGCATCCCTGTCTATTTTAAATTCATTTCACTATCCAAAAAGTACATTTTATATATGTAACATATACAATAACACCTCATATACCAAGGCATCCTTTTGTATTTTAAATTCATTACATTATTCTGCAGTTTTGCAGTTTTAAATTCTGTTTTTACTTTATATCATAAATGGTATGTTTGCAATCATTTCAAATGAAATTTATTACACTTTTAAATAATTTCCATCATTTGATTTGCAAGGCTTGTAAAATAAATTATACAACTCATTTTATAACTATCATTGGAATTGAGAACTCATCAAATAACCTTAGCATTTTTGTGTCTTCAGATTCTTCTGGAATTAAGTACAATCAACAGATTTTTGACAAAAGATCTTTGCTTTAATGATTGACATTTATTTACCATGTTGCATCAAATTCTTTACTACTGCATAATATTTCCACAAATTCAGTTCTCGTTAAATTTGTGAAAATGTACATTTGTGAAAAAAAAATTGGGTCCAAAAAACCTATGGTAGAGTTTTTCATCGTAGGAAAGAGAATCTAAAGAAGGTATGAAAGAGAGGCTTTTAATGTTTAAATTGCTTTTTTTCTGTTTGTTTTAGCCACCTGCTCCCTTAGTTAAAGTTGTAACAGGTAACAAAATGTCGGAGACTATGACAACTGACAAATCAGAGAAGCTAAAAGAGAGTAAACTAAGAGCTAAGTCAGCTCCTGCCCGAGGGAAAGAAAACAAACTAGAGGCAGATGAGAGTTGGGGACAGGTAAGAATATGTTGGTTAGTCAGTAATTCAATTACACAGTTTAATCTAGTTATTTCAGTATTCTGTTCTTTATCTCCTAATACTGTTGGTAACTTTTAAAAGAAAAACAAAAATAATGGTTTTAAATATTATTTTGAAGGTTAACTTGCACAGAAAAATGATTGTTATAATTTCATTTTCATATTAAAATATTTTTTTCCTTGTCTGCTCAAATCAGTTTTTTAAAACAAAATATAACTTTTCTTTCCTAGAATATATTTTTCATCTAACATAAAACCATATCAACAGAAACTCTTATTGTAAAATCTCCAGGAATGCCATTAATAAAGGGTTCTCTGATGGATGGCATCAGATTTCATCTTTTCCATCTGGTTATTAACATATTAGATATTTGCTTGCCATGTAAAGATTAACTTGCCAAAGGAGATTGTAATTTTGAAGACCTGAGAGATTATAGTACTTGATGCACATGCCTTGTCCAACTGTAAACTGCATAGATCCAGATAAGCTGTGCATAATGTTTGGGCAGATCTGCTGTCTTTGCATTTTGCTGAGAATAATCAACAGAACAAAGAATATAATTTCAGATCTGCTGGCATATTATGTATCACAGCATATAATGGTCTGTGCTGTTTGCAGTCATGCACAACTTATGATCAAGTATATGTGGCACATGTTCATGTTTGAAGGGAGATGCATGCAGCTCAAAACAATATGGTGGTGTGTATGTATGGAAGGGAGATGTATTCAGTTCTGCACCATATGAAGTGAGGACTTTAAGGTTTTGAATATCATTAAAAGAGGTCACGGGTTTTAATCCTATTTAAATCATGCCAAAGACTTATAAAAATGGTACTTACAGTTGCCTCGCTAGGCACTCAGCATTAAAGAGGTTAGTGTTAGGACTGGTTGACCTGGTGTCAGAATAATGTGACTGGGTGGGACATGATGCTACATGTTCCAGCATGATGCCCCAGTGCTAGACATCACTATAAACTGTCACATTGCCATACATACCATTACACTTTTGGCGTAATCATTATGCTTTTTTCAATAAATTATGCCTTTTGCATAAATGTATATGGATTATGCTTTTTCGGTATATCCACCTTCCCAAAAAAACGATTTTTTGTTTTCTCATTTTTATTAACATTCCATTAATCCCACAGACCATATTTTAGAAAAGACGGCTTCTGCGTAACTACAATATAAGAATATGCTTGTCTGTGGACTTGCATGCAATTTTCTTACAGTATCATGTTTTATTTATTACAACTATCCTATTACCAAGAAACATCCTGGTTCGACTTTCAACATTTAATTCTATTTAAAGCATCTGTACAGCTTAGTGAGGAAAGAACAGACTAGTTTTCTAATTTTAATCTTTACATGCAGATTCTTTGTTCTAATTCATATTTATTCTAGAACCAGTCTAAATGTATTTGGCGTTAAAAAGTATATTTTATTTTAGTCGATGCATATATGAGTGGAAAAATATCTCCTTTCAAATAATTTCACTGATGGATTAGGAAAAAAACCACCCCACCCCCCAACCCCCCAAAAATAACAAAATCATCCAAATATGAAGACATGAGTGCAGCATCACATGACGTCTATTTCAGGCCATGTGGAAAGAATTTTAATATTTGGCGCTTAAAGTCTTAAGATGGATTCTAGTCGGGTCGATGTGTGTATAAGGCTAAAAGTGCTTCATTTGAAAACTTGAAACAGTAAAGGAAGCTTAAATAACGAAAGAGGCAAATAAATCATTGTTCATTGAAATTTTAGCATGTTATATGTGGATTACACTTTTTGACCACTTGGATTACGCTTTTCCCTCATCAGGGGTTGGCATGTATGCACTGCAGACATCATAGCAATATGACTGAAAAATTGTTAAAGCTACATTAAAAATCTGAATCACACACACACACAGATATTTGTATTTACTTCTTATGGGGGATGAGTATTTGTCAAATAAATTTTTCTGCCCATGGGAGATGTGCCTTTTGTTATGTATTAGCTAATCATGATAGATTCCGTGTAACATAGGAGTGTGAACCATTGTTGTGAATCTCTTAAAACATAAATACATATGATTACCCCCCTTCTGACAGTGTAGGTCAGGTTCAGGTTACAAGAAGACTCTATATTGGCCATGAACATGTGATGTTTGAATGCTCTCCCATTTTTTCTGGATCTGTTATCATCTACTCATCCTGTTAAAATCAGACATGATCACTGTCTCTTCTCAATGTATAGATGGAGTTACAAGTTTAACTGAGTAACAGATGAATGGGTGCATAGAGTGACTCGTGAGTGGACAGATAAGTAGTATATCTTCAGAAGTCTGGATATACATGTACCACAATCAGACACCAACTAGGGCAACTAATGCTATTTATTCCAATGATTAAACTTCAAAAACAAAATCACTGAATAGGCCTGTTTTTATTTTTCCTTGTAGAGAGATCTGCCACAAGGATTGGACATGGAGAGGTTGAGAGCAATTCTTAAAGGCTATTATGAATACCCAGCCAAGTACAGGTACTAAATGATTTTGCTTTTGCTAACGATGTGAGTCATGTTTATCGATCTATCTAATTGGCAGAAATATGCACCTCATTCATAATACCTTGTAGGAGTATAGTCTCTGTGTTACAAATCCAACTCACCAAAGCTAGGTTTTAGCAATAAACACAAACAGTATCTGCCACTGTTCCAGCATCATAAAACTGCATTGGCATTGAAGAGCTGATAGCATCTATCCAGTATAGAAACAACAACTGATCCATGTACATTGACAGTATAGTGTCACAGTATCCAGGTGCTATTATAGACCCAGTTCAGTCAATAGCCATAACAGACCAATGTTGAATGGCTGCAGTAGAGCCCATCACAGCTCTCCAACTGTCTTGTCCCATCACTACTTACCAGTGCTGTCTTATAGTGATAGTTACTGTCCTGAATGCCCATTACCATGCCTGAACCATAGTACATTCAGTGATCATCTTTCTATTACAGTATTTTCCTTTTCTAGTTTGCCATCAGTATTGTCAGGCTTCACTAGGCCATCACATTTATTGTAGGAGTTGGTCTAGTTTGCAGTTAGTCACAGAAGTCTGGCCAGGTCATTGTATATATTGCAGGAGGTGATCTAGTTTACCATCAGTTTTGGCAGTCCAACCTGGCCCCAACAAGCATTGCAGGAGGTGGTCTAGTTTATCATCAGTCTTGGAAGTCCAGCCTGGCCCTAACTAGCATTGCAGGAGGTGGTCTAGTTTACCATCAGTTGTGGTTGGCTTCACTAGGCTCCAGATCAGGGAGAAGAGGAACAAGAAGGACCCCTAAATGGAATGACAAATGGAGAAACATTTCTACAGGGCATAATCTTGGTTAAAACAGTATTTACCAAAGACAGGTGATGATGGAGATTTTGTTTCTCTCCACACCAGCTTCCTTTTCAAAAGAAAAGCTCATGCTGTCTTTTTGTCATAATCTGGTGTGTGTGTGGGGAGGAAGACTCAATTACTTTGACATAGAATGGGAAAGTTATCTATGTATCCTGCAAGTCATCTCATAGGACCTCAAGATAAGTTTAGCACCCTTGCCCCCATTGTCTAGGCTTGCTTTATTACAACCATAATAGAAGATCCATTCAGGGCAATCATTACAACAGAAAATTGATCATCTTCTCCAAGAAAGATCAGTGAAGATTGTTCAGAACACAAACTCATCATGATTTTTTTGAACACTTTTTTTTGGCACTGAAGGCACACTAAAGCCAGCCATAGATGAGTTCTCTTTTCCTCTGGGTACAATGGTACAGAACGAAGATAATGAAACTTGTTCTCAATGCCATTCAGTAAAGAGATTTTGCAATCAGTTTATATCTGCAGGATGCATACTTCAATGACCAATAAACATGTCCTCAAAGAATTACTGAAGTTCACTTTCAGGGATAACAAGGCACAAGAATTAATGAGTGTCTCACTTCATAACCATCTTTACATTAGTGACTTCCAGCTACCTGGACAACATTGTGCAAATATACCAGTGAGTTATATTCTAAGACAAGACAGTTCCAGTGTTTCACTTTTACTATGCTTGTCAACAATGAAAAACACAATATCACTCCAGATGAACATTTTACTGACTAGGGTATGGAGTTTTAAATTCATGTGACTAGGATCTCTCTCCTGGAATGTGCCTTGAAAATCACCATGATAGTGTCTTCAATCCTCACAAAGAACTGTATATAATCCTGTAAATTTACCAGAAGTCTTTACATAATGTCTTTTTTGGTTTTACGTTAAAATGGTGCTGATCTGATGTTCATAAGAAAATATTGTTATTGCTGTGTTTATCAGTAAAATTATAATTGGGTCTAGTCAGTCCTGAATGAAAATGATGCAAGCTGACTTCTATATGACCATTATAGAGGGTCATCATGAAAATATTGTTATCTTTACTCCTAAACAGATGACTATCAACATTGGGTTTTCAACAATATATTTCTTACCATACATTGTTGACATGAAGAGGTCTATAGCAGCAGCACAATTGGCTACATTTTGAGGTCATGCAATAATTTCATAATAATATGACCATTCAATATCCACTTTCTGGCAGGGATAGGGAGAGTAAGAATGGATAACATATTAAAACAAAAACAATTGTGCAATAAAATATACTTCTTCATCAATACTTACCCAATCATTGTATAGTCATATCCTTCTAGTCTCCCCACTGTTACTGACAGCAAGCATTTCCACTCAGTCCTAACTGACATATGAATGGGATTCAGACCAACCAAGCTGTACAAAGGGAGATCACTATTGCCTAACCCCCACCTATTGTGCAGACAGCTTTGTGGTCTTTAGCTCTCCTGGCCATAGACCAAAAGAACCTTTGCCTTTTGTCCAACTGTCTAACATCTGTCTATCCAAAACTACTTGCAGGATTGCCATGAAACTTTACACATACGATCATCTAAAGGTAATGTTGGTCCTAATGAAAATGGTGCTGCTCAGTTATCCAATATGGCTACCACAGCGACCACCTTGTTATTGTTACATGTCCTGAATGGATGGCCATATTAACATGGAGTTTTCAAGAAAAGACTTCTTATCATGTTTATTTTTTTTCCTAAGTGCAAATGGTGCCAATCTGTTGACCAGTATGGTTGTTGTTATTTTCACTTCTTCTAGATGGATAGTCATATTGACCTATGACCTATAGAAGGATATGACTATACAATGATTGGGTAAGTATTGATAGATGTAAATGGATCTGATCTGACATCCAATACTTCTGCCACAGCTGGTGTCTGGAAAATCCTGTTCTTGACTACATCCTTCTCAACAGAATTTCATATCAGTGTCACCACAAGACTTATGACATCAAGTTGGTCATAAATGAAAATGGTACCACTTGGCATCCATTATGACCAATACAGCAGCCATTTTGAAATTTTGTTATTACTACTTATGAATGGATTTTCATATCAACATGGAGTTTTGACTTAAGGACTTTGTGATATGTTTGGTGGGTCCCAAATGAAAATTATGCTAATCTGATATCCATTATGGTCACCATGGCAACCATCTTGAAAATCTCGTTCTAGATACTCATCCTGAATTGAAAGTCATATTGACAGGGTGTTTTTTCCAGAGGTGACTGTTTGGTCCTAAATTAAGCTGGAATGAATCTAACCAATATGGCCGTCTTGGAAAGTTCGTTATTGCTAATCCTCCTAGATTGATGGTCATATTGACATGGGATTTTCACCAAAGGACCTTTTGAGACTTTGTTCGAAATTAAAATTGTGCTTATCTGACCACCATTATTTTTCCTAGCTGAATAAGCATGGGATTCTCACCAGAACGCTTCTTATGAGGTTTGGTTTGTCATAAATGAAAATAGAGTTAATCAAACTTGCCAGTATGGCCACCATGATAACATGGTAATCACTTAAAAGACTTTGTTGAAAGCTTAAATGTGTATTATTATTGTTATTATTATTATTATTATTATTATTATTATTATTATTATTATTATTTAACAAACTTTTCAATCACATACACAAACATCATAGAGAAAGCTAACCTGAAGATTTCGTCCACATGCAAGGACTTAATCAGCAGACTGATTTAATCTATACCAACTGTTAACATCACTCACTTAAAAGACTTTGGAGTGTATTATTATTGTTATTATTATTATTATTATTATTATTATTATTATTATTATTATTATTATTATTCATATTTGACAAACTTTTCAATGACATAAACAAACATCATAGAGAAAACTAACCTGAAGATTTCGTCCACATGCAAGGACTTAATAAGCAGACTGATTTAATCTATGCCAGCTGTTAACAGCACTCACTTAAAAGACTTCAATTGATGACTAACTGGTGCTGATATATGAAATATGGCCTATACATTGATATATGCAATATGGCCTATACATTGATATATGCAATATGGCCTATACATTGATATATGCAATATGGCCTATACATTGGCTAATTTCAAATCTTGTTATTGCTTAAAAATATCAGAGATGGTTCCAATACTGAGCAGTTACAAAAAGAAATGGTCTTTTCTTTCAACTTGTGGAGGTTTTCAGCCAACAAAAGCTTCAGCTACTTCAGGGGACTCTTGTATTAATATTAGCTTTTGTAAATACATAAAAACTTATTGGACTTTATCATTAGAGACCATGTTAGCACAATTAGGCAGAAATTTTTTGAATTCATTCAGTTAGTTTGGGAATACACATTTTGATGTAGATGACCTGATTATATTGATTAGATATTTTAGTGATTTGTGTTTATTGTATTAGTGTTGTGCACTTGCTAAACTTTCTGATTTGAACCTTGTTAGTAGATTGACTCAGAGTTTTATATTCAGGCATGGATAAGTGGTATTGTTTTCTTTTCTTTTTCTCTTTTAGAAGATGTTTAGCTGCACTGGAGAGCATGTGTATTTTACTAATACAAAACTGGTTTAATAATTCATTTGTTTTGTTGATACATTTTGTGATTTGGACCTTTTCTTGTACACTTCAGAATGTTCATATGGCGATCAGTATTGAGACTACCAGAAAATCACTCTGCCTATGCTGCCCTTGTGGACAAAGGCACCCATCCTGCCTATGCAAAACTGCATGAAGAGTACCCCATCAAGAGTAGACGACTTCTTAGAATATTACAAAGGTATACTGTAAATGCTTCTGTAAAAATAACTGTATAATTGATTTGAATTTTGATATTAATTTTGGCTTAGAAGGATTTTCCCACTCGAGCCTATGATGAGCTGTCTGCTGTCTGTTACAAAGAAAAGTCTGTCTTAGGCACTTTTATGTAATTAGTTCAATTAGCTCTTGCCTTGATAAGAAAGTTTAGCAAAGTAAGGGGACATAAATAAACTTTAATCCTAAGAGTAAAATATTAGACAGTGATTACCTCCCTTGATCAAGTTTTGCTATCATCTGTAAAGAAATTCAGAGCAGAATCAATTCATTAGAAATACACATAAAAGGTTGTTTAAATATTTTCTATCAAAATGGTTTATGAATATTTTAATCAGTTGTTCATGAAGAGGTAGATGATAGAGGATGAACTCAGATTATGTTCATTTTTTAGTGGTGTAGGTATTTCAGACCTGCTCAAGATTTTGGTGTGAATTTCACGACTCTTGATAGTGAATCACAGATTCACACCACATGCAAAAATATCATGAATTCCCAAATTCTAAATTGGCTTAGACATACATGCCAACCATTATGCTTAAATGTATATGGATTACACTTTTTCGGTATATCCATCTCCCCAACAAATCAGTTATTTGTTTTCTTGTTATTATTAACATTCCATTAATCCCACAGACCGTAATTTCGAAAAGACCGCTTTTATGTAACTACAATATAAGAGTATGCTTGACCGTGGACTTTCCTAACAGTATCGTGTTCTATTTATGGCTAACCTGGTTCTACTGTTGTCCTCGAATTCTACTTATAGCATCTGTATGCTTATTGAGGAGAGAGCAGGCTGGTTTTCTAAATTTAATCTTTACGTGCAGATTCCCTGTTCTAATTTATATTTGCTGTAGAACCAGTCTAATGATATTTTGGCGCTATAAAGTATATTTTATTTTAGTCAATGCATTTATGTGAGCAAAAATATCCCCTCTCAAAAATTTCCCAGATAAATTAGAAAAAGGGAACCAGAAAAAAAACCTGAAATAAAATATAACAGAATCATCTAAATATAAAGACAAGCATGTGACATCTATTTCTGGCCGTGTTGAAAGAATTTTAATTTTTGGGGCTAAGTCTTAAGATGGTTTCTAGTCGATGTGTGTAAAGCTAAAAGTGCTACATATGAAAACTTGAAACAGTAAAGGATGTTAAAAGACAAGAGGGGCAAATAAATCATTGTTTATTGAAATTTTAGCATATTATGTGTGGATTACGCTTTTTCTGCCTGGATTTCGCTTTTTGTCCGCTTGGATTACCCTTTTTCTTTGTTGTTATGCTTAGATCAGAAATATAAAAAAAATATTCTGTTAAGTGCTAGTCAAAATAGCAACAGTAGTCACTGATGCCAATAAAAGTCCTGTATTTGCTAATCACAATGTTAGTAGAGCTATATGCAGTTGTTACAGTTTGCCTTGTAGCAGGCATTGAAAAGTATATAATCTATATTGAGAACAGAAGTTTTACAAATGCTCGTGAATGAAACCAGGGCCCACTTGATTATTTTTTAATATGGCACATGTACAGCCTTTTAGCGACTAATTTTTTTTAAAAACAAATACTAATTGAAGACAGCTTTTTTGAGTGTGGGAACTTTTTTGATATTGAATGATTTAACACATATCATTTTTTGCTTGAGTTTATATTTTGCCACGAATGTGCCAACGCCATTAATTGTAAATCTTGATGTTTCATCTTCTGGATTAATTTTGTAATTAAGCTACGCTACAGCTCGAGTATTTTCACCTCCAAGGGAAAATACATGTATTACACAAAAAGTGAAGATTGGAGTAAACCAAAACGTGGTCTTGCATTCAGCCATGAAACATCAATGGACATTATGCTTTTCGCACAGTAGTATGCAGCAAATTTTAGAATAATGAGAATTTTATGTGATCTTCAAAATTAAATGTGATTTCATGTTTAATGATTGAAGTATATCTATATTGCTATATAATTTTGTTTTTGGATGAATGCATACAATATTTTAGCAAGAATTATTACAGTAGTCCCCCTCTTGAACGCCCCCCTGACCAGCAGCCACCCGCTTCTTATGGCTAGAATCCCTTGGCACCGATGAGTTTGTATTCAAAAGTATCCCTCAAGAACAGCCACCCCTCTAATGCGACCAGTGGCCAGCATTTTAGTGCAAAAAATGTAAAATGTCCCCCTCATGAATGGCCACTTTTATTTCTTCAAATGTATCCAGAACCAATGATTAATTCAAATCTTGACGTAAGGTAAGCAATTGATTATCTCTATCATCGATACATGTCCCCCAGTGTCAAGTTTCCATTAGAAGTGTCGACTAAACATTAACTATCTATAAAAGTCGATGTTTACAGGAAATGGGCTCAATAATGTTATGATAGAGTTTGGGGTTTAACACCTATGTCGAGTTCTTCTCTTTGATGATTATAACCAGACGTAATTGTTATGATAATAACAGGATCAGCATAGGCTAAAAATAGATTTGGTGCATTGGCACGCAGAACTTTGAAGAAAAAACAGGGCACCAGACAAAGACCGGAAAAATCACGTGACAACTCATTATATACATACAACCTATGAGAGACTTGTACAAACCTGCTATGAGAGACCACCTGTATTAAGAGAACACTTTTGTTGGCAGAAGGGGCAGTATCTCATAACAGATTTTACTGTGTTTTTTTTTTTAAATGTTAGCTTATGCGCTTAGCATGAAATTGAGTTTAGAGTTGGTCAGACATGTAATCCAAACCAGAATATGCACTGCCAGCATGAATGAAATAGTAATAGTACTTAGTGACATTATTCTCAAGACATGAAAATGTTGGACTGCAAATTTATATAAACTTTTTGACTAAAATTTGCACACCATATGGCACATAATAACTTTTCAAATACTAGATATGCAGTTTTAAAAGAACTGATCATCAGCGTACAAACAGGACTGCAACTCAGGCAATTTTCAGTGCTAACCTACATTATTTTAAATACAGCTTAAAGCTTTGCTATCTTGATGAAGTCTTGTTTGGTATTTTCTCAATTTTTTATTTACTACTACATGTTTAGTAACATATATCTGTGAAATTGAAACAGTGCATACTAATTCAATACTAATTGAATACTAATGAGAATGGGGCATTTTGTTTCACATGGATTTTGCTAATATTTTGGAGTAAATCAAAGCTATGTGAATCCAAAATCAGCGGCAATTTGCTGTACTTACCATATGTAGAAAACATCTGAATATGTGTTTTTAATGTCGTTTTATTTACTCATATAAATTCATTAATACCTTAAAATTTATTCAGTTTAAGACATTATAAAAAACATATCCATTTGTACATGTTTGCAAATTCTCGTTTGTTGAGGAAAAAACTGTTGATCTCCAAAAGTAAAAAGCTTTGACAGTTATTTTTATATTTAAATTTTTGAACAGCTTCTGGTATAAAATCTTAGGGTATATATGGAAAATATATAAATATGTAATTATAAGACCTTGATAAATATATAAAAAAAAGTTCAATGTTACAGCTTAAAAACGCATTTTACAAAATACTTTGCGTATAGCCAGCTGAAGCCTTTTTTGTGATTTTCTTGCTGAATCTAACTTGCCTTTCTCAGTTGGAGATCAGCAACAGTAATAGTGAAAGAGTATCTCTTATTGTTTGGAAAAATAAGACAAACTTTAGTGCCTCCTTAAGTGCTAAAAGTTTGCAGTAATTTTAGTCACCAAAATTAAACAGCAGGCAAGAAGCCTGAACTGTCTTGAAAACAAATTTACCATATCTTAATAGAGGCAGTCTGCCACAGAATCATATTATGATAAATAACTTGACGTTTGTGTATATAAGTAAATTTGGCTGCAGATAAATTTGTACATGTAATCAGTGTAAATACTATGTTTTAGTTTTATTTTGGGATTTTCATATAATGTGGCTTTTGAATAACTTGTGTAGTTTGGTTTTAGCTGGCATTTGAATAATTTATGTAGTTTGGTTTTAGTTGGCTTTTAACTAACTTATGTACTTTGGTTTTAGTTGGCTTTTAAATAACTTCTGTTGTTTGGTTTTAGTTGGCTTTTAAATAACTTGTGTAGTTTGGTTTTAGTTGGCTTTTGAATAGCTTGTGTAGTTTGGTTTTAGTTGGCTTTTAGATAATTTGTGTAGTTTGGTTTTAGTTGGCTTTTAAATAACTTGTGTAGTTTGGTTTTAGTTGGCTTTTGAATAGCTTGTGTAGTTTGGTTTTAGAGTGCTTTTAAATAACTTGTGTAGTTTGGTTTTAGTTGGCTTTTGAATAACTTGTGTAGTTTGGTTTTAGAGTGCTTTTAAATAACTTGTGTAGTTTGGTTTTAGTTGGCTTTTGAATAGCTTGTGTAGTTTGGTTTTAGTTGGCTTTTAAATAACTTGTGTAGTTTGGTTTTAGTTGGCTTTTAAATAACTTGTGTAGTTTGGTTTTAGTTGGCTTTTAAATAACTTGTGTAGTTTGGTTTTAGTTGGCTTTTGAATAGCTTGTGTAGTTTGGTTTTAGTTGGCTTTTAAATAACTTCTGTTGTTTGGTTTTAGTTGGCTTTTAAATAACTTGTGTAGTTTGGTTTTAGTTGGCTTTTGAATAGCTTGTGTAGTTTGGTTTTAGTTGGCTTTTAGATAACTTGTGTAGTTTGGTTTTAGTTGGCTTTTAAATAACTTGTGTAGTTTGGTTTTAGTTGGCTTTTAAATAACTTGTGTAGATTGGTTTAGCTGGCATTTGAATAACTTGTGTAGTTTGGTTTTAGTTGGCTTTTAAATAACTTGTGTAGTTTGGTTTCAGTTGGCTTTTGAATAACTTATGTAGTTTGGTTTTAGTTGGCTTTTAACTAACTTCTGTACTTTGGTTTTAGTTGGCTTTTAAATAACTTGTGTAGTTTGGTTTTAGATGGCTTTTGAATAACTTGTGTAGTTTGGTTTTAGAGTGCTTTTAAATAACTTGTGTAGTTTGGTTTTAGTTGGCTTTTGAATAGCTTGTGTAATTTGGTTTTAGCTGGCATTTGAATAAATTGTGTAGTTTGGTTTTAGTTGGCTTTTGAAAAACTTGCAAGAATTAGCTGGATCTGAGCATGGATGCATTTTAAAAGTGACAGTTTCAGAAGATGTATACAAAGTCCAGCATTTTCGATCATCTTTAAAGTAAAACAAAATTTAAAAAATAGAAACACTATATTGGCAGTTCTTTCACATCACTTTAAATGCTTGTATTACCTGTATACTGTTTGGATTTATTTTCAGAACATTGTCAGCTCTTGCCCACTGGTCCCCCATATTTGGTGAGACTCAGTATTTACCAGTACTTGCATTTCCTTTTGTGAAACTCTTCCAGAATAATCATCTTGTATGTTTTGAGATTATAGCAACTATAATGGGTAAGTAAAACTTCATGTCAGATATATTCACTCTCTTTTTTTTAGTTTAACCCAAGTTTAACTCACTAGAACTTCAAAGATTTAGGCTATGCACTTTATCCATTGTACAAAATATTTGTTTACTTATTTTGTGAAACTGATTTGCATGGTGAGTCATTATATATGATGCTGAGAAATAAAGATTCTGTGCATATGAGATTATGAAAATTAATTAAATTATTTACTTAATTTAAGGCATAATTCAGTTTCAAATCTGAATACAGAGTCTTTTGGATGTTTATATACTAGAAAATAAAATAAAGATGAAACCATGTTTGCAATATGTAGTGTCTTTGAAGCACCTTAGCTGCACTTACATTTAAAAGTTGGAGAAACAAAATAATTTCTAGTGGAAATATAAATATAAACACAGACTATGTTTGTTTTATTTGTTATTATTTTCATCTTATATAACTGGTTGTTTGTCTGGGGAAACAAAATGGCCAATATTAGGGATTACCTAGTCGGACAATTGTAACCCTATTCTTCCTGTAAGGTAATTTCTTCACTGGCTTGGGTCAACAACTACAGTCCATGTACATCATGATGAGTTAACAAAATGGCAGCTAATAATGCATATTTCATTAATACTGCTGTACAGCACTCCGGAATGCTTGTTTGTGATTTACATGTATTGAAGTATAGATCAACATATTTAAGAACTAATATAAAAAAATTGGAAATTTATACAAAAGTATGTTAAAGAAGAACTTAATAATCAAAAAGATCAAAAATGTCATGACATTCCAAATTTGGAGATGATTAAAATGTATGCCAGTGATAAGAAAGAGAATGGATTGTAATTAGAATTGTATGAGAAAATTATGATTGAACTTGATAATTTTCTGATGTATTAAACATAAGTTTATTGTGTATATTATCGTTAAATATATCTTTTGTAGCACAAACAGCTGATTTTTTGTGCACTTGTTAAATGTCCAAGCAAGCTCGTAGTAATATAGTCCTAAATCCATCATGCATTGTCCATCAACATTTGCAGTTTTTAACTTTTTCCAGAAACTAATGAAACATTTCAGACTAAATATCTGTGGAGGCCAAATTTAACAAGGAATCATGGCTAGATGGCCTTTGAAATTGATGCAGTTAATGCTGATCTGCCATCTAATATGGCCAGTGGATGAAAAATAAAAAAAAATTTAAAACACAATCTATGCAATACAATTTGTCCAGATTTGACAGAAAGTCCTGAAATCAGGACCTTTTGGATTTACACAAATGTCACATATGTGCCAGTCCAGATGGCAGCCATTACTTTAAATAGAAAAGACTTAAGATGACTTCTCAAAAATGATCCCTTTAGTTTTAATACCAAATTTGACTTTTCACTTACCTGCTCTTGCATTCTGGCATTTGGCATATTTCAGCCATGTGACCTTTTGTAATCTTTTTGTTAAAAAATTTCATTTATTAATCCCATCACAGTGAACTGGGCCCAGCACTGGTTTGAATATTTCCCCAACCCACCAATCAACATCCTGGGAATGATAGAGAATGTCCTGGGTCACCATGACAAATATCTTCTTCAGCACTTTGTCAAGTACAAGGTCACATCACAGGTAAGTCTAAATGTTTAGCTTCCCAACCTTGATATTGCTTGATATGTCCTGGTAAATATATTTATCAAGGAATCGTTCAGATCATGTTATATTGTATATAAACAAAACATTGGATGCCATATCCCTAGATATTTTATTTATCTAGACTTATCAGAGTGATTTTTTGCCCTGTTTGTTTATTTTTCAAAAAACATCCAGCCATTGTCCAGCCATTTTTCCAGTTATCATGTTATGAGTGTAGATTAAGAATATAGTTTTTCTAGGGTTTTAATCACTAACCCACTAGATTACCACAATAATTTTGTTACTAAATATTTTTACTAATCAAAACTAAATCTCATGGATCCTGCAGAAATCATGCCTACTAAATAAGCTCATTTAAAGTTGATATATCATCATATCTAGACCCTTAGAACATAGTCTCCGACTTTCATCTTTTTTGATCCAACAGCATGCCACAACTCGATGGCATCTCTTGGGTTAAAATCCTTGATTTCTGGTGAGTTTATGAGCATCATCATTAGTGTGATTCCCATGATGATTTATGAAACTTTTTACATGCTACCACAAATGAAATACCTCAAACACTTACATATATTTTGAATGATCATTGCAGAAATTATACATCACTGCCTTTCCTGGGTCATATTGGTAGCATGTCAAGCGGTTTAATGTGGCATGCGAAGGGCAGTAAAAAATCTAGATTTTTACAGTGTTACTCTCATACCGGTGGCACACACTTGTACATTTTGTAATTATTCCGCTATAAAAGTGGCATGTTTTTGTAAAATAGATTGCAGACACCTGTTTAATCTAATATTTTATATTTCAGTGGCAGCTCTACAAAAAAATTTACTGCTCTAGTATCCCCAACCAAGTCATACCAAAGACTTACAAAAATGGTACTAACAGCTGCCACGCTTGGTGCTCAGCATTAAGAGGTTAGTGTTAAGACTGGTTGGCCTGGTGTCAGGATAATGTGACTGGGTGGGACATCATGCTACATTTCTGCAACATGATACCCCAGTGCTAGGCATCACTATAGACTGCCACACCCTGCAGACATTGTAGTGATATGACTGAAAAATTGTTAAAGCTACAACCAACATGATCTTTTTCAATTGGCCAATGCTAGCCTGGTATCCAGCTTCTTTCATTATCATTTGTACTGAAATATGTCAGTACACCAGGCTAGTTCCATGTGCAGGAAAATTTATTTTGACAGTAATCACCCTAATATATTTAATATGTGGAAGAATACATGTCTGTTTCTACTGAAGTACCTGTAGGTTGTTAGAAGATATTCACTTAATAAACAGGTCTATTAACAATGAAAGAAAATGGCATCTTGTCTTATTTGATACAACTGACACACAACCACTTATTAAATTTTTTAAAAATACCCAGCAGAAATTTTCATTGCCCCAGTAGATTAGTGATGTTTAGATTGTATTGATCCATCAGGAAAACCAATCCTTGGAGTTAAAAGAGTAGCGTTAATTTCTAACTCCGGTTCAATATTTTGTAGTACTTAGCCGAACCTGCTCTCAGATTGCATCGACATGAATAGTATCAGCTGTCAGGTTATATTGCATCAAGACTTCTGTTTTACCATCTGACAGTTTGCATTGCACTGCCTGAATATGTGGTCTCTTTTGAAGAAAATAAGCTTTTTAATCCTTAAAACATAAGAAAAATACCATACAAATGTTCTGCTGGAAGTATAAGTTGATTGATAGTGGGAGGCTGGCGGTTGACAATACTGATAAATTTCTGCAAATCACACTTGCAATATGCTGATCACCAGTCTCAGCTTGATCATCATCAATCAGATATTTCTCAACCAATGCTAAACTAAGCATCAATAGTATTGGCTTACTGTATGTTCTACATGCTAGCAGTTCTTTTACCAGTGGAAGGCAAGAATTAATAACATGGCATTCATCTGCTACATTCTGTATTAAAAGGCTTCAAACATCTCAGGTCCGAAAAGGACAGAAATTATGATGCAAATAAATGTATTTGGACTTTTATAATCAGATGAAAAAAAACTGGCCATGGGTTTTAGTGCTGCTTATAATTTAGGAAATGAAAATAAAAAAAATTATTTTCAACATCTATCATCTGAAACCTTTACATAAAAAACTATTGGACTTGATTTGGACACTACCAGGATGTATTTTTTACTGGCGCAATATTTGGTAAAGATATTTTATTCCTAACAGGCTATTTAACACCCAAAGTTATCCATGTCTTTTTTAAGCTATAATCATTGATTTGTATCTTCTACTGTCTACATAACACAACTGTCTAGTTTGCCTTCAGTACTAAAGCCACTCAATCAGATCAGTGACTTGATCAAAGTAAACACAGCTCACTGATTATTCAGAAGACCAGCTTATTGTTGACTATTATATATTGACAGCTGGATAGCAACAGATCACAGAAAAACTTGTCAGCATGTCTTTTGAACTTGACATACCTAGCTATTGTGACCAATTTAAGTAATATATGAAATGGTGGTTTATACTTTGCCTTTCATTGCTGCTATTTAAATGGCCCAGAGGATAGTTTTACATCAGTTCTTATCATGACTGTTTACTGTTTCTCTGTGTCTGTCTCTCTATTTCTCTGTCTGTGTCTGTCTCTTTTTCTATCTTTCTTGATAAAACATACCTGGTAGTTTAGAAGTCAATTTCAAAATTATTTTAAAAACCTTCACAATTATTTATATATAACAAATTATAAATAAGACCTGGCATAGCAATTAACAAGCAGACTTAAACACATTGTTTACATTTTTGAAATCTCTTGATGTCTTGGTTTTGTCAAAGACACACACACACACACACACACACACACACACACACACACACACACACACACACACATGAAAACTTAAACATTTGAGGTTAATGAATAGAACATGAATAACAGCTTTAGGTTATGTACATCAGATATGAAATACAATCATTAAAAAATGAATACAACATGAATAAAAGCTAGAAAATTAACTTTTGTTTTGATTTTCCTTTTTAAAAAAAACATTTACATATTTATACATTTCTCAATAAATATATTTGAGTTTTAATTTGTCTTATCCATCAGCTATTTAATTTCTTAGATACAATAGACAGACAGACAGACAGAAATGCAAAATCTCTGATTCAAATAATAATTTAAATGCTATTTTTTACTGTTTAATTTTCATGTACTTTCTGACAACTGGGTGAAATGTTTCAATCATCCCAAGCTAGAGGTCAGTTGACCAGTGACTGGTCATACTTAATGAGCTGTGACACTGAACTGTGATCATTCCTAGTGTGCACATGTCCTTACCTGGCATAGCAATTAACAAGCTGACTTAAACAATAGACTTCAGGTGTGCAAATTAAAAGGTTAAAGTGTCATAATCACTCAACTGTAACATAGTGAACACCCCACTCTCATGATTTCTGAATAACAGTCTACAAATCATAAAATAAATGTAAGGCTCACATTTTAATGGTTATGGAAAAAATAAGACCCAAGCTGATTGGTCTGACATTATTCATTCCATAGTGACAGCTGCCTGTCAGATTTTCTGTGACTTGCTTTCCAACAGTTTTAAAGGGACTGATTTCTTGTGAACTGTGTTAGTTTCCTTGTGTCCACTGAAGGTGCAAGTTGGATGTGTGCCAGCATTTTACACTTCTGTTTTTGTTGTGCTTTTTTCTTCAAAATTGACAGTTGCAGAGTGATTATTGATAAACTTCACAAGGTTTGTGATATAATTATTTTTTCTTGAGGAATTAATTGCCAAGATATTGGAACTGGTTACTATGGCAGCTATTTTGCAAAGCCTTTATGGAAGACCATTACCAACTAATGGAGATCTTGCTAAATTGTCATCACATCCTATGTTCAAAGATCTGCAATTTGCATTACTAAAGGACTGTTCCAGAGTCACTGTGCCATATTCGCTCATAGATTCTTATGTACAGGTGGATCCAGTTTGTAGTCCTGTTTTAGACCCAGCATATGTAGCTGTGCAAGAAGCAAATTTACAATCTGAATTTCAGCATCTTCTTCCAGTGGACAATTACAAAGTTCATGAACTACAGGAATTTTACAACACACAATGTGCAGAGATTGAGACCAGCCGAGCTGAAGCAGTAAGCATCCTTAAAGGAAAGCCAATGTTAAGTGTGCTACAGTATCAGCAGGAAGTAAGCAAAATTCATCTTTATCATGACCAGCAACGCATGCATCTAACAAATCGTGTTACATCCAGTTTGCAGTTGCTAAAGATGACACTTCCTTGTGTGGAAACTGTTAAAAATAATAATTCAAAAACAAAGTCCAGACAGCTGAATGCCAGAGCAGTTGAAGTAATGACTGAATGGTTTGAGGCAAATCTTGATCGCCCATACCCATCTGATGAGGAGAAAGGTATAATGGCTGAAAAAGGAGGGATCAGCCTTGCTCAGGTAAAGGCTTGGTTCGCAAATAAGAGGAATCGCACCAGTAACACAAAACCCAAAAAGCAGAAGCAGCAAGTTGAGAAGAAACTCCTGAATATTTGTTATGAACTCTCAGGAAAAGACTCTGCAGAGCAGCAAGATTGTATTCCAAAGAATTATGGACAAATTATTCAGCAGTTAAATGAGATTGTGAACAGTTCAAGTGTGTTTAGCGCCAATTTTAGTTTGGAATCAGAACTGACTCCTAACGAGTTCAAGTGTGTTTAGCTCCAATTTTAGTTTGGAATCAGAACTGACTCTTAACAGTTCAAGTGTGTTTCACTCTAATTTTAGTTTGGAATCAGAACTGACTCTTAACAGTTCAAGTGTGTTTCACTCTAATTTTAGTTTGGAATCAGAACTGACTCTTAACAGTTCAAGTGTGTTTCACTCTAATTTTAGTTTGGAATCAGAACTGACTCTTAACAGTTCAAGTGTGTTTCACTCTAATTTTAGTTTGGAATCAGAACTGACTCTTAACAGTTCAAGTGTGTTTCACTCTAATTTTAGTTTGGAATCAGAACTGACGCCTAACGAGTTCAAGTGTGTTTAGCGTCAATTTTAGTTTGGAATCAGAACTGACTCTTAACAGTTCAAGTGTGTTTCACTCTAATTTTAGTTTGGAATCAGAACTGACTCCAAACGAGTTCAAGAACCAGTAGTGGTAGTATTGCCAAAACCATTATTGTTGTTGATAAGAAACAATTTCTCCATGTATTTTGACAAGGTTTTCTTACCCTTCTTTGCATACAAATGCTCCATAACACAGAATTCCAATACAGTATTTTTATAATGTCCTCTCACTATCTTAACTTGAATATATTGTAAGATTTTATGATAATGTTTATGAGACTAATGAAAGCTTCCATCAATTTCTATAGATTATTTATAAATGTAAGATTTTTTTGAAGATGATAGTTTAGTAAAAACATGTACCAAATGTTGTTTTTCAGTATCATTTTTGAATAATATACAAATATCCAAATTTTTATATCCTAAACATTCCATATTTATGTCTGTACTTTTTACCTGAACAAATTTAATTCTAACTTAAATTGGTAGAAAAACAATGTAATTACATGATTTAAACAGTAATATGTTATCATTGGATAATATGTTGAGGAATATGACAAGTTAAAATCAGAGATGACATGTACATATATAATTGAATAAAAACTGTATGTTAATTATTTCTTGTCTCATTAATATTTATACATTGGGTATTAAGCTTATTGGCAGTATACCTCTTAGTTTCTTCATTTCTTATCTACTTTCTCTCTATTTCTTAATCCTATAAAAACACCATCATACAAATATTAAACCCTTGTATGCTAATATTTATTCAGTTCCAATATTTTCAAAACTATTTTGAATACTGATAGTCTGTAACATATAACCAGTTAAAGTAACAATGACTTTATTTAAATAGGGTAACATAATTAGCTAAGAACCAATCTACCCTGAGACCCTCATTCAAAGGAATTTATTTATTTTAGTTGCATCTCTGAAGCCACTGCATATATTGGTTTGGAAGATGGGGATAGAGTGATCATTTCTAATCTCAACTGAAATACTATTCCAGATCAATGTTCCAGAGTATTGGAAACTTTTTAAAAATAATTCCTTATTTGGTTTGGGAATTTTATACTGTTTGGTAGACATGGATTGCATTGGGGAGTGTTGCCAGGTAGCCTATATTGGAAAAGTGATTGTAAATTTTTAGGAGCACTATTATTGGATATCCTGTACATTAAATTGGCTTTTCTCAACTTGATTCAGTCTTTAATAGGTAATATTTTTAACTTACCAGCTAAATTTTCCTTGCTTTCTTTCTGTATTGATATTTTTGAAGATGTCCCAGTTTTTTTATGTTCTTATCAATTGAGTTACCCCATAATGTATTACAGTAGTCTAAATAGGGTTGTATGTATGCTTGCCAGTAGCTTCTCATGGGTCAGTGGTTCATACCGGGGGTTTTCCGGGTTCTTCCTCCACCATTAATACTGGCCGCCATGTATAGCCTATATTGAGCTGAAAAATGGCGTTAAACCCTAAAAAACATAATTATATATGGTAGATATACTATAATTACCATACTAGTCCCCATATTCTGGAAATGTTTTGAGCAAAGACTCAGGGTCAATGTCAAAAACCAAAACATTAAATTGGTGTTTCATGGAAATTTGGCTTTCCAATAGAGTGACATCAAATAAATCTGAAAATCATTACATGATTCTAGTTTAATTTTAATAAGAAGTTGGTATTTTTACATTGTATGACTTTGAGCAAGTATGTGTGTGCATGTATCACTTTTCAGTATTTTAACTTTAATTTATCTCAACCCCATACACTTTTGATCTTTGAAATCTTAAGTATCTTTCATACTGACAAAGTTTGTCCTGAGTGGACATGTGTCCATAAAACAGAGGCTTAATATAATATCTCTTATTGATAAAGTAACCTTGATTTGTGGAAATGGCTTGTGTAATTGGTCTCTTCAAAAGATTTTATTATATACCAGTCTACAAAATTGTGCAATGATTTTAAAGGACAGATTTTTATATCCTTAAAAGGTTGTAATGACCCTTTTTTCTTGGTCCAATAACTTTGCAGTTATCATTTGTTATTGCTCCAGTAAGCACCATACATACAATTTATTGATGACAACATTTATAAATACTAGTTTTCAAAACTGCTATTTTCACAAACATAGCATGATTTTAGAAAGGACAACTTTTCTGTCTGTATTACATTCAAATTATCAACATTGTTTTGAACAAAAATGCCCAAAGCGCAGAGCAAGAAATTTGCCTCCCATCCTCTAACACACATAGAAATTTGCCTCCCATCCTCTAACACACATAGAAATTTGCCTCCCATCCACACACATAGTTGCAATGTTGGTATGCCTCTTTCCTACCCCATTAGAAAACACCCATTATTAATGTAACACCATTCTTTATGTTACACCTGTTATTATTGTAACACTCTATATTCATTGAGATATTTATCTGAATATGAAAGTTATCTATGCATGATCTGAATGACTTTAATGGCAACTTACCTCATAAAGCGTCAGCAAATTTTAGAAATAAACAGGATTTATAAAAAAAAGGCGTCTTAACTTAAACAATGGGTAAATTTTGATAAAATCTGTCAGACAGTTTTAGAGTTACAAGCATTAAAAGATTTTTTCAAGAAAGATAACTCATCACAAAGTTAGTACTTTTTCAGATTTTGAGAAGAATAATTTCAAATAATTTATGCTTTCCTTAACAGTACTTATTTTCATTTCCGTTTCTTTTATTTGTAATAAAATACTTTAAAATTAACTTTCATATTCAGATAAATATGTCAATAAATGAAGGAAAAAGTCTTATTCATATTGGTGACAAAAATGCAAGATCAACTTAATTTCTAACAAATTATTACTTATTGTAGAGTGCAGCAGAGTGCCCCAACTCTTGATGCAGAGAGCTAAATGTGTATTATTAGCTTTGACGTAGGCGATGAACTTTCTCAGATGGATAAATATTACAACTACACATTAGGATGAGTGGTGGTGTTTTAACTTTAATTTATCTCAACCCCATACACTCTTGATCTTTGAATTCTTAAGTATCTTTCATACTGACAAAGTTTGTCCTGAGTGGACATGTGTCCATAAAACAGAGGCTTAATATAATATCTCTTATAATTGCCATATGTTCTATGATGATGACACATATTTGACAATATACAATGAAATCTTTTAGAAATCAATTTTCTAACACAAGCCCAGTAATTAATTGTCAAAAGCTTTCATAACACCAGAGACACCAGCATAAAAGGGATTACTATGATCATTACCTATTAATAGAGCAACACATACCAGTAGAAAGATTTTGCATTAAGCCATATTCATTGCCAGTGAGCTCTTTTTTACATTTCTGTAAAGCATTATCTCTGAGGCCTATGATATCAAACCAGCCCTTTCAAAAGGTACATAATTTATTTTATGCACTCATTATAAGGTACATAATTGATTGTATGCACTCATCATAAGGTACATAATTGATTTTATGCACTCATCATAAGGTACATAATTGACTTTATGCACTCATAATAAGGTACATAATTGATTTTATGCTCTCATAAGGTACATAATTGATTTTATGCACTCATCATAAGGTATATAATTGATTTTATGCACTCATCATAAGGTACATAATTGATTGTATGCACTCATCATAAGGTACATAATTGATTGTATGCACTCATCAAAGGGTGGAGTGTATTGTGTATGATGATGACAACCCATCAGTATCTTCTGTGTTACTAGTTTAGTTTCTGTACAGTAAGAAGATGTAATCTGTTCATATAGACATTGAAATCATTATTGCTTGAAAGTTTTATTTATTCTTTTGTATGTCAACAAGTGCTTTTTATTTGTCTTAATATCAGGCTGACCATTTTAACACGATTTTAGAGTATTTTGGCATTACATCCTTTTATGTTTTACAGATAATGGTCATCCAATATTGCCAACATTAACTAAAACACTAAAAAATATCTGTGTAACAACCTGTCAGAATTTAATAGTATCATGACCTAAATCCTTCAATTGTATACCAATTTGCCATCAAATGCCATCGATCACAAATCACATGATACCATATTTTAAGTTGAGTCTAATTGCAATGAAAATTGCATTATATGCTGACAGATCATGGTTGATGTCCTTTTTAATACTACTAGCTGCATAGACCAAGATCTGCTGGTGCATTATGCACTCATATCTGTGTCTACACAGTTTGCATTTGAACTAAACTTACAAGCAGGTATATGCAGCAGCAGTTCCCATGAATTTTGTATTTGCTCAGACAGCTGTAATCTTTGACTTTAAAGACCTATTCAATAAAGAGCCTTTTGATGGAAACAGTAGGACAACTTCCCCAATCCATTCATTTGAGTACTGTGTATACTCACATATAAATCAAGCCCAAGCCCAGACAACACATACCATGACTTGCCAACACCTGATGCTCCAACAAATACATGCTTGTATTGTTTGTTCTACTTACTACTCCATACAAGTCAGAGCCAGCTGCATAGACCTAGAGCTGCCATTGCATAATACACCAGTATATCTGGGTCTGTACAGTGTTCACTTGAATCATGCCTGTACATCAGTACAAAAATATTGATGAAAAAAAAATGTATAAACTTTAACAAACCATGAAAAGATGCTAATGAAAATAAATTAATTCACAGTAGGTCAGATACAGTATTACTGAATAATAGAAACAGTTAAAAAAAAGCTCTTTTGAAAAATGCCAATTATTGACAAAAGTTTAATTACCACAGGGGTTAAAATGTTTTAATGTATGCTCAGAATGTCTGGCCAGCTTTTAAAAGCAAAAGTACATTTGAGATTTTTCAGATTAAATTAATGTTTGGTGTAGGAAAATGTGTTTGTCACAAAGTTGAAATGGCCCCCCTCCCCCCAAATTAATTTGTGACTATTTTCTGAACCACTTTTGATAGTTCCTAAGCTGGATTTAAGTGGGTGTGGAATAAATCTGATTTTAAAAGAATGCAAACCCTTCACTTGAGTGTTAGAATTTTTTTGGGCTTGTACGATGAAAAGGTATAGTTTCTAACCTAGCAGACAAAATTAGCTGTGAGAAAGTGAAATTTGCTGACAACTGTGCAGCATAATAACATTAAAAAAACACACTGAATTTGTCAAACGTTTACAGAGAACATCCTTCCATCAAGGCCTTTTAAAACTATTTGGGCATATGATTTGGATCCAAAGTGAAATATGTCTGTTGTATGACCAGATTTTGCAGATAACTTCCTGGCATATTTGCTCTTCAGCTTTGTACAAATGATATAAGTCTGTATTCAATATTGCTGTTGTTACTAAAAACAGAAGAACAACTTTTCAATGACTTTTGTTTAACAAACTTTGAGCATATTGGACAGAAAGTATTATTGTGACTGAGATTTCTGTGACCAACTGCTCCTATATTTGGCTGTTAGGATCATGCCAGCAGTTTTAAACACATTTGCCTCTTGTTGACATAAAGAGTTTTCATTTAGATTACTGGCAAAAAATGAACAAGAGAAAGAGTTGGTAAAATAGGATTAGTTATACATATGCTAGCTTTGAAGAGAACAATAAATGTTTAAAGTGAGTTTTTGATCTGTTTCAGATTTATGCCTGGCCCTTGCTAGAGTCCCTGTTCTCTGAAGTGCTAACTAAAGATGAGTGGCTAAGCCTGTTTGACAATGTGTTTAGTAACCACCCCTCATTCCTTCTCATGGTTGTTGTGGCTTATGCCATTTCTGCTCGTGGGCCACTAATGCAGTGCGTGGAACTGGATGATTTCAAGGTTTGTATTGATGTAAAACTTAAAGAAATGTGTAGTTGTGGTCAGATCTTATCACAGCTTTATTAGCTCAATTAACTGCAAGTATATTAAATACGTCCTTGTAAAGTCCTTAAATTTTAGGTAGTTTTTACATGTTTTCTGTTATAAAAAAAGATGTTTTTCAACGTGATTGTTTGGGAGGTAATTTCAAAAAATTAGGATGAAAGGTGTTTGTTTGGCATGAGAATGAATATTAATCTTTGTTTAAGAGAACATAAACATTATCAACATTGATATATTTTAATTTAAATAATTTAATTCATCAATCATAAACTTTGTAATCTTGTATAATTTCATAGTTTGAATCACAGAATCCAGTGGCTTTGTTATTTTCAAATTTATGTTATTTTATAACTAAATATATTACTAAACCAGATGAAGTGCTGGCAATATGTACAGGTATACATTTTTAAATAATGAAGATATTTTAATGAGACTTTATATATTGACAGTTTATATTTATATCGAGTGTGCCACTTTTTTTATTTTGGGGCTGTTTTGTGCAGCTATATGCAACTACCTGGATTTGAAATGTATTTCGTTGTAAACATAAATATTGTAGATAAAGATTCATTTCTCTTCTCCAAATTTATATAGTTACATTGAAAATGATTGTGAATAATATTTAATATTTACATTTCAGTATTTCTTCCACCATCGTAATGCTGTGGATGTGAAATTTGTGATAAAGGAGGCCTACAGACTAATGGAAGCCACACCAGAGGACATTCATCCCAAGTGCCACCTGGATGACCTTCAGTCACTCACCAAGGGACAGTACCCTGTCTTCAACAAGTATCCAAAGTTTATTGTGGATTATCAGGTTAGATTGCAGCATGTCTGAGCTGTCTGCACTGTAGCTATTTACTTTCTCTCATTCTTATCAGGTGTGATTACATTCTTTCAATCTCACCAGGTGCTACAGTATAACATAAAACAATTGGTGGTTATGTACAAGTATATGAAACCAATTATGAATGCTAAGGAAATGATGAAAAGAATAATCTTTTTAATGAAAACATTTTGAATGCTTCGTATTGGTTTGGCTGTCTGACTGAGATGGGTTAATTGTATTATGATTTTTGTCTTGGTGCCCCAGTGCTAGGCATCACTATAAACTGCTGCACTGCAGACATCGTAGCGATATGACTTAAAAATTGGTAAAGCTACATTAAAAATCCCAAATCACATACATACACACAAACTTTGCCTTGCCTAGTTCAGCACCTATCTGGAATATAACTTTGTTACATTCTTACCTACGTACCATTCTTGCTTTTGGTTTTTGTCCATGAATAAAAAAGCATGAGTTTTATTTCACCTTATTTGAAACTTATAACAACACTATGTACTTTTCTTCCTGTCTCATTCCTACCCTTGTTGAATGACGCCGGTTGGGGTTATGGGATTATGATTTTTTTTATATATTGATAGCTTATTTCAGGGTTATATCATGTATTTTAAAAACACAGTTCTTTCTATCTTTTAGGTTCAAGAGCGAGAAAGGATTAGGCTAGAGGAATTAGAATTTTTGAAACACAGGTAAAAAATTAATTTTTTAATTTAATATTTATTATTTAATAATGGATCATAGTATGCTACCTTGTCTTACTATCCATGGTGGATTTGTTGGTGTAATGCCATTTTCCAGCACATGATTGGGTTTACATTTTGGTAATAATAACTGGTGAAGGAAGAACCTGGCAAAACCTCTGGAAAAAACTACTGATCCATAATTAGCTTTATCACATACCCACACTTCCCAAGCCCAAAACTCAAACCCTTCCATCCATTGATCTTTCCCATCATTCACACTCTGTAACTATGAACACCTGGATAATATATGGTGCATGAATTGTGTATGATACACAGAAGTGACTTTTAAAGGTTCTTTTCATTCTCACTCCACTTTCTAACCAATATTACTTTGTTAATTGGTGTACCAGTGTAAAATACATGTATATGATTGGACTAAAGACTAGCATCCTGCAAAAAGGTAGCAATGCAGTATAGCAATTAAGCAGAAATAATTAAATTAGACATCCCCTCCCCCATAAACAACTAATTTTGCTTTGTTAGTGTATTCATCTGCTAGGATACTCTGCATTACATGGCTTTTAGTTACCTGTTAACAGACGATAGCATGTCAATAGAAAACTTACATGGTGTGGCACATCTTGAAGTCAGGTGACATTGGCTTGGTATTTTTTTCTGCAGACCAGGTTTGGTGTGTTAAAAGGTCTTTTTGCACAGTTTGAGAAATGAAAATGCAAGAAACTTGACAGTGTTTGTGTAAATAGTATAACTTTGGTCCATTTTTTCTGATACACATCTTTGAAATTTTTCAGCGCATATAGAAATACTGCATTGAATTTGATTTCATTTAACACTGAAAATGATATCATTGAGTAAATAATGATTCAAGTTCAATAGAGTTATATCCCCTGTCAAATACCTGATGTACCCATACCTATATCCTTAACTGCGAAGGTCAAAACTGCTTTATAGATTACTGTAGTAGTATCTTAGTCAAGTTTACTTTTTGCCACAAAAATGTGATACTATGCGGTAGCCATAATTCATTATAGCTTTATGTCATGTTTTACTGTAGATACGTGTGGGTACCACATCTTTCAAGCATGTATGGTTGTATCTTGATGAACTTTGAGATTTTAAATGTCAATCAAACAGAATACGGATAAATGATAGAGTTGTTTGCATGTGCGGCAGTGTTTACTGGAACTCTGACATTTTTATCTTCTCAGAATTTAAGAGGGAAGTTATACAAGTACCGTATGTATTTACTTATAGGTCAAGTCAAACACAGACCATGATCTGACATTGCATAATGCACCTGTTTATTAGGGTCTGTGTTTGTTCCACTGAAGTTTGCAGTTGTACTTGGTTATAAATAAGTATATATTTAACATTGGCAGGAGATTTTCTTTTAAGTGTTAGGAGAATAGTGATGATCTGGACTTGTGTTCAATCAATTTTTTGTATTTTTATGGGTTTTTTTGTTGTTTTTTTTTAAAATTTATTATTTAAAAAACACAAACTTTTGTTTTTAGGCAGGTGTCTTTAGACCTGCAACAGGAGACTATACGACGACAGCAGGAAGAAGAAGCTTGGTATCGTCAGCAGAAACTTCTGCAGGAGGCTGAGGAGAAGAGGAGAAGGATGATACAGGAGGAGGAGCAGAAACTAGTTGACCAGAGAAAAAGGTTAGAAAATGTGTGAATCATACATTTCGAAGAATACAAGTGAAGTCTGAAACAGAATCATTGGGTTCATAGACAACTTGTTGATTTGGCAAGTTATTTATTATCATTATTCATTCAAAAAACACAAACACTGCTTTGAAGTCCATGCATGCAGTTCCATCAAAACCAAACTTAAACCTTTCACATTTAATCATGATCTCTCACTCTGTTCTCTATGTGCTTGATTAAGAATATGTGTAAATGAACAAAGTCTCATTTACTTGTTGGGTATATTTGATCATTAAATTGATTTTTCAGTCTAAAATATTTTGTTACGGCGAGACGGGTTGAGAATGTGGTTGGGTATTAATTTCATCCACCTGCAGAACCAGTTACCAAACAGTGTGTAAATATGTTGTTTTTTCATGTACAAAAAAAATTCATTTACAAAAATAAGGAAAATTAACTTTTCTGTATCAATAATAATGTTAAAAATAGGCATCAAAACAACTTTTAGACATCTCAAACTGTATATATGGCAGAGCTAAATTTCATCTAGGCCAAGTGGTGTTAGAATAAATGCAGCTGGCTCAGGCAATCTGTGATTCTGTTCATAACCTTGATTGATTGTTCTGACAGTATATTTAGTGTTTTAGTGACCTCAGTACTGTTTCTCTGTTGTTTAATTGTTTACTGTTTTTTAATTGTATACATTGTTTTAAATGAAAATTATTCTTTTAGTCTTGAACCACCCATATTACACCAACAATTGTGTGGCATATGGCAAGTTTATAAAAACCCTTAATTTTGGTGGACATGAATTTATGAAAGGCCTTATCTACACTGTTTGAGGTTTGAGAAAGCATCAGTTAAAAACATAAATTTTTAAATAATTTATGGATGAAGCTAAGTTTATTAACCTCAAGTTGCATTTCAGTTTTCAGTTTTTCTCATCTGCATGTGAAACTTCTTTACCCAAAGCTGCTTTTCAATTAATTTCTCATCTGTATGTAGCTCTAAATCAGCTTTCAGTATTGAGATTCTGTCACAGTCCTGATAAAATTGCTGTATTTTCACTGACCTGTTTGGGATTTGCACTGACCTAGCAGGGGTCACTGACATTGGAGATTTGAGCACTTAGTCCCACATTTCATTGCAAGTGATATTTTAGAATTTCATGAAATCTTACTTTTAGCTCCTCAAATCAATTCACTTCAAGTCTGTAAACTATACCTTCTTCTTTAACAAATGTAAAGTTATGGAGGAAAATACTAAGATTTGTTTACACGTGTTTCTCTTCTTTTGCGTACTGTGTCAGTTGAATATTGATGTTTATTTTCTCCAGGTTAAATGCCATGAATCGAGAAGTGAAACTGAAGGAGCTACAGCTTCTTGATGCAGCTCGCAGGAAGTTCCTTCATTTCCAAAGGTCACAGAGAGAGGGAGAACTGAAACGATTGGATGATGAGGTTCAAAGAAAGGTAGATACATCCTGCAAAAGAGATTTTTCTTTTTAAAAAAAACATTTTTATATTTCTACAAAAACTAACCCTGGAATTGGTATACACAGATGAAATCAGATGCATATGCCTCACTGCTGCTCAACCATTTTTCCTTATTTAGTTTGGAGTGGGCTTTATAGCACCTACCCACTTTGGATAAGGTTATGGGAGATAACTTTGTACACTTGTAGATAAATGTACATTATATGTTCTTTGTTACATTTTTACAATTAGCAACAGTTTTTGTAAAACTGATTTATTTAAAGTGATGAAACCTGATGATTTGGTGCATCTTGATAAATACAAACCTCTTTCTCAAATAGTAGATCACTATGACCCATAGCTTATGCTTTACTGACTGGTTACATTTTGTGTTTTAAGTTTATTTCTCCAGTTCTGTTCATGCTAGAATAATCAGACTTGATGGTTGTATGCATCTCTGTTAGTACCACATCCATACAGCAAAAATAAGATCTTTGTAACATACATTTGACATTTAACTGGGTTTGGTTTCGGTATTACTTCATGACAACAAAAAAAAATTATCATATATATATATATATATATATATATATATATATATATATATATATCTGTGTTGTTTTACCTAGAGCCATACAATTTTATGCATGGATGCCTTGAGGAGTTTTACACCCACATCACAAAAGTTGGGTACAATAACCCATATTTCATGCTTCACTGATATTTTTTTATGCTATGTACTTAATGTTCTGTTTAGAAATTATGAGGTTTGTTGAGCGATGCATTTTGATGAGCACTAATGCCTCACTGTAAAATTGTTTTTTTAATAATTAGGTTACATGTTATATTTGTTGATCATTTTCAAACACTTGATGCTGGGATCATGAGATTAGTGATCATAAGCAACTCTGTTAGTACAATACCTTACAACAAATGAATCTCATTGTGACCTTTTATTTTGTCTCCTACTTGACATTTCATATTCAGTGTTGGCATCGGTTCAGTAATATTTGAATGATTAAGATAGAAAAGGATAACAGATTAACATGAATAATTTGTTTCATGTTTTTCACAGATGACTCTAGTGCAGCAGATCTCAACTTCTTACTTTGTTAAGATATTTAATTTTTTGGTTTGTTAAAATTTATAATTTTCAAGTATGATAGTGCTGATAACATCAAGTTTAATTTATAAATGAAATTAAATTTGGTCCTTGATCTTTTAGATAAGGATGATTAGATAAGGATGATTAGAGATACTACATAATTCAGCTCGAATACAATCAGTTACATCATGGTTAATTGCATCTTATCAGCTATGACTGGTTGGTTAGTTCATAGCTATAGTGGACATATAGGTGTAATGGTTGTATGGTCAGTTTAGTTATAATAATAATAATAATAATGAGGACTTTGTATAGCGCCTAATCTTTCGAAGCTCTAAGTGCTGGACACCATCAATAATGATATGACTACACTACAGAACAACAGATGACAAAAACAATGAAATTGGAAAACATAGAAACGTGCTGAAAACATATAAGATACAAAACATGATTAAGACGTTAAGTTAACAACAAATGACAAAAACAATAAAATTGGAAAACATAGAAACATGCTGAAAACATATAAGATACAAAACATGATTAAGTCGACAGTTAATATATATCCGGCCAAAAATGTGGTGGTTGTTGTTGGGTTTAATGCCATATTTCAGCACATGATAGGCTATACATGGTTGCCAGTATTACTAGTGGAGGAAGAGCCTGGGAAAGAACCATCTACCTATGAGAAGCTTTTGGCAAGCTTTTTCACATACCCAGATTGGCTGATTCTGAGACTCAAACCCATGCAGACAGAGGTGATTAAAATGTGGTTTATTAGTATATGGATCTCCTTTTCCCCATCATTTTCATGGTCAAGATTTAGTTTCCACCCATTCAAAGATGATGGTTTTCTCATAGTTTCCAGGTTTTACCACCATCAACACCACATGACCCTGACATAATGATCAATTGTAAAATTAGTCAGTTTTGCTCAGAAACAGGGAACCTTGATTTTGGCTTGTTATATCATACTTATGGTGGCTCTAGAGAGGTTATACATTTTATGGTGTTAAATTTTGATTGGATTTTGTTTTCACAGGATCACCCAAATATTGCTAAAGCACAAAACATTTCCCAACAGAAAAGTTCCCACATAATGGTATACCATTATATCTTGTCATTATATATATAAAAAAATAAAGTTTAAATTTTCTTTTTCTTTTCTTTTCTATTGAAAAGAAATTCATTTATTAAGGCTGCCAATTTCTTATATTGTAGGCTTTGATGAGGGACCAAGAGACAGAGGCAGCCATTGAGGAAGCAGAAATCAAGAACATGGAGCTACATCTGCAGAAGAAGATGTTTGAACAGGTAACAAGGATTTTTATGATGCACCATATTATTGTCATATTACATTATCCATTTATTCTTTGAAGGACATATATTGTTATCCATTTATTCTTTGGAGGACATATATTGTTATCCACATTCTTTGGTGGCCATGCATTGTTATCCACATAGCCTTTGAAGGCCATGCATTGTTATCCACATAGCCTTTGAAGGCCATGCATTGTTATCCACATAGCCTTTGAAGGCCATGTATTGTTATCCAAATTTTGAGGAGTGGGCATGTATTGTTACCCTCATTATCATTGTGTACAATCCATGCATCATACATGTTATTTCCAGTCAAAATTTTTTAAAAGACATTGCAGATTAAAACCCACTTAGGTATGGAACCTAATATTAGGAACCGTCTGATTTTCTCTGTTAAAATCTTACTGTCCTTATAGCTCCATTTGCACTTAGAACTTTTCTCTATTTCATGAAGTTTGTTTCCATTCAGCAATTTCAAAGAGCTGAAAAAGTTTAATTGAAATTTGGTATGAGGATTAATATTAAAGAGTTTAAGGTCTTCTTTTTGGTGAGACACTTGGGGCAATAGCGAAAAGGGAAGTTTGGGATTATCTCACCTCAATTTCAGAAGTTACTTATCCTAAAAACTGACAGGAAATTGAGATTAGTTGAGCATAGTTTATTGCTGGCCAGAAATTAAGAATGAAGATCACATGGTATGTCCAGCCATCAGTGCAGTAAAACGAATATACATTCAGTCTGTAAAATGCATAATCCCATATGGTATCTTGCAAGTTCCTTTGCCTTTGCTACTATGAGGCAGTGTACCTATTCCAAGCCCTTCAATTTGGCCAATACCTAAGCGCTTGGGCTGTCACACAGATGTTGAATTGCACCATATCTAACTTCATGGTGACCTCCACAATGACCGGCATACTACTTGGAGAATATTCTGCAGAAACACTCAGTAAGTTCAGTATTTGTTCAGGATATGAACAACATCTCTTTCTTCACAGTTTTGAGTGGATAGTCAAAGTGGCAATGTCAAACCCTGTCCCTTCTGTGCATTACATTCATGTAGGTATGGAAGTCCTAACCCATCCCATTGTCAAGGTCATTTAGATAACTAGTTTATAATGTTGACTGAAATCAAATACTACTTTGCCTTGACAGAAAATGGCTAGCAGTAGGAATACATTTGGAAACCCCTCCCCAGCTGGAAAGTAATGGCACACTATTTTGTGTGATCATGGAGGACACAATGGCTGTCATGTTTCTTAATGTTGACAGAACAAGAGAAGGATAATCACATCATTATTCTGGAAATAAAGGCCTTTCTCCAGACTTATTGTATTTGTAGTGAGTACATCCAAAGGAAAATTTCTTTTGCATACATTTCCTTTTTCTATATAGAACTTCTGATTTTACAAGGTGTGGGTAAGTGTTGACACCAAAAAGGCCCTATCTGTGAAGTGTGCAGAGAATGTGCACACACAGCACGTGGACGGCTGTCCATGTTGTCATAGGTGTGATCTTTCTGGTGCTGCAAATAGGTTTAAAGTTTCCACTGATAATTGATCTTTCTACCGTAAACAGATTTTTTTAGGGGTGAACACTTAAAGATGAAGGTTACCAATGTTAGGAATGTCTGACTGGGCAGCCTCGATTGATCTTCCAGATGAACACTTCTCTATTTTCCCTTTAAACATAAAATAACTCTGGTTTTTTCTTGACTAAGAGGTATTTTAATTTCAAGCTCTTCAGTTCAGCCTTACCTCTATCTTCAAAATCTCCAGTATTTTGGCTGACACCTAATATCCTTAGAGACTCTCTTCTGAAGGATGTCCTCCTGTTGGTCAACAATGACCCATATCAGTCTTATCCCAGACATAGAGGAGCCATATTCTATCCCAGGCTATGATCTCATAGGCTCAAATTTGCCTTTCTATCCTGGGGACTCTAAAACTTTGCTGTGGACTAGGGGGACTTTGCATGAACACTCTCCGGTTCCTATTTCTAACAAACTGATGCATTGGATTTAAATAGGGGTGCTCACATGTAGCCAGAGGGTATACTTGGTCACAGGAAGAAGTGATCCTTTATATAAACCATTTGGAAAGGTGGGCAGTGGTACAAACCTTGCAGGAGTGTATCAGCCAGTTAAGATCTCATTTCTTTATGGTCACCTAAGAACATATAAGTATTGAAGTCTGGAACCTTACCAAAGGGCTGTCTTGTTGGAGATGACTCTTTGAGTCACCATATTCCAAACAAGAGGAATATCCTGTCAAACAGTCTGTCCGAAGGTGGTCATGTCGTAATCATGGAATGTGCTCTGCACTAGATAGTAGCAGTGTCACTTTTCCAGATATGGGTGAGACCCTTGGTGGACTTGTTTGCTATAAAACTGAGCAACAAGTTCCCTTTTCACTTCTGTCGAGTACCATTTTAGAGGGTCTGGGTTGTGGATGCTGTCAGTTTTAAGTTGGTTTGTCTGTTTGCATACACCTTCCAGTCTTCAAAATTGTTATTAGGATTGTCCACTAAGTCACATCAGGTCTTGTATATGTAGCCTCTCATGTGTCCCTAACATTCATCATTCATTTATTCCTCTTAATAAAGGTCAATATTCTATCAAGGTAATTCTAACTTTAAACCTATTTCACTCTACTGGGATAGAATATTGGTATTTTTGTACAGAAACTGAAATAGGAGCTTGCATTTGTGGATTTTTGTATATTCTAATAATCAGATTCAATAATGGGCATGCATTATTTTGTATAATATAATAGTATAGTATAATTAGATAAATTTAAATATGTTGTGTGAACATTCAGAACCTTATTGATCAGCATTTTTTTTCAGCTATTTGTGTATGCCTTCTACACAAATCAAAAAGAAGATATTTGGTTTATTTTGTTCTCTTATCAAAATCTTTAGTTTTATTAATTAAAGGACAGTAGATCCCAATAATATGTGATTTGAACACATATTCAACAGTATATAATGACATCTTTGTCATAGCAGTGATTTTTGTAAGTTCCATGTTTAACTGTTGCATATAGATGTTACTGAACAGATATAAACATGTATATATTTCTGCAGCAAGTTGAAATTCTCTTTGTAATTAAAGGAACTGTTCCGTGACTTTGCCACATCCTCACTCCACCTAAGAACAGAACATGACATGCATCGTAAGCAGCAGGAACTGGAGGAGAGAATACAGCAAAGGTTGCGAGAGGCAGAAAAGGAACGTGAGGCAGAAGTTAGGAAGGTTGGTATCAAAATTTGATATCTATCAGATTTAGAAGACTCGTAAGTTAAGTCTTGATATTTACATCTTTTGTTTTACTTGAGAGACTTCTCAAGACCATATGCATGTGAGACTGTTTCTCAAGGCTAGGTACTGTGAGACTTTCGTGGGCCTAGTATTTGTGGGACATTTTCTCAAGACTATGTACTTATGAACTGTTTTTCCTGGCTAGATACTGCCAATATTTGTAAGCTAGAAATTGCTCCAGTGGTCTAGTGAATAGAGCATCTGAGTGAAGTAGCAGGTTTGAACCCTGGCCCAGTCATACCATAGACTTTTAAAAAAAATGTTACTGACATCTGCCTGACTTTGTGCCGAGATTAAGAGGTTAGTGTTTAGACTGGTCGGCTTGGTGTCAGGATAATGTAACTTTGTGGGATATTGTACTTCATGTCTGCAGCATGATGCCCCACTGCAAGACATCATTATAAATACCACACTGCAGACATCGTAGTGATATGACTGATTATTTTTAAAACTTCATTTAAAATCCCAATTAAACATACAGATACACACACACACACACACACACACACACACACACACACAGAGCTAGATACTTCTGGGACTGATTTCTAAGCTAGATTCTTCTGAGACTAGATCTGTTTCCACTTGTTTTCATTTTGAGTACTAGCAAAGCGGTGCTTCTTTTATTCATCTCTCTAATAATAACAAGTGTTAGGGTGAGTAATTCATACCCAATTATTGTTCCAGTTTATTGCTATATTTCTTGTAGTTCTTCCATATTTCATTATTGCTTCACATTGTTAGTGAATATGGACATAAAGCATTGGACACTTGTCCCACCAGTTTTCAGTGCACAGCATGTGTACACATGTGTAGTTATTCTGTTTGTTGTTTGTCACTTGATGAGATTTTTGGGACTTATTGAAAAGTAACTGGGCCTACAGGGCCAGGAAAAAAGGTATTATTTCTTCTTCATTATCCCTTGGTGAATTTTTCCATTCCTAATAGGTGTTTGTGGCACTTTCAGATATAGGGATGTCTCTATTTATCATGAGAGGTGTCCAAGGTTAGGAAGTCAGTTGCTTTACGCTTCCACTGGAGGAGGGGGATCTCTGATGCCTAATCAGATGGAGTAATTTTCCAAGATGGAGGGATCCTCAGCCCTTCCTGGCATAGAGTAGCAAATGTACCTTTCTGATACAAGGGAAGCATGATGATAGTCTCATTCATGTAGACTTTGAATTGAGTCACCGAAATTTCATTAAGTGGAGTTGAGTTCATGAAATATAGACTCGCCAGCAAGGTCTTAGTCCTCTGACTGGTCATTGCAAAGTTATCAGTCACTGGGCATCATGTACTGGGTAATGTGTCAGATGAGTGACAGATCGTTCACCAGGTGTCAGGTCACAAGGTACTGGGCACTGGATGCCAGTCCCCAGGAAATGTGTCAAGTGACAGTCGTGGAAGGTCTCTCACCATGCACCATATCATGAGACATTCGTCAAGTGTCTGTCACTCAGCACCAGGTCCTTTCCACAATAAACATGGGTTAGCAGCTTCACTTGTGGGATCCACCACCTCTTTCAAGGACCCCTGTTTTGTTCCACCATTTCTAAATGGTATTTCTATAGGAGATGGTATACACTCTTCTAATTAAGGTTGTGAATTCCTCAGCAGGTCCTTAATGACTACTCTTGGTCTGAGGTACTCATGTAAAGTTAAGAGTGAAATTCTGGACTGTAAACCAAGGCTTTCTAGGTTTACAATAGGTTGACTATTTCTGTAATTTGCGCACTAGGAAATGTATTGATCTAGTCTGCACCCCTTTAACTGAAATTGCATATTTTTTTCTCCTGGACAGAAAGGATTGCTTAGTAACCACCATTAAGGAGTAATAAAGCATTCCTTTCTAACACAGAAGTTCTCTCTGGGCTACACTATACGGTCAGACCCATATTGTTCAGAACTGTTAAAGTACTTTGAGCTAAACAGTCTAGTTAATGCATAGGTGCAACCTTTGTTTGTTCTTTAGTTATTGTCTAAACTTCCTTATGAATATTCTGGTGTAGCTATCTTCAAGAACCTTACCTTTAGAACAGTCTTTGCTCTTTAGCACCAGAAAGGAGAAGGAGTTGTTTACTTTTCATTAGAAGCTATGATTTGGTTTCTTTTCATTGCCCGCATGAAATTTCTGGCCTTGAATAAGCTACTTAATTTCAGTAGCTTGTATTCATATTGAAATCCCTTGTCTCTGTCACATCATTGCTAGGTATGATCAAGATGGTTTGCTTTGCCAAGTTAGAGCTTTATGGCAACTGCATTTTGGGCCATTTTATCTTTAGATGATCATGAAAGCCATCTACTGGCCTCTTCATTTATCATTGATCAGTGTCACACCAGAGTGAAGGTATTTATGCTGTCAATCAAATTGTATAAACTGTTAAGCCATCCTCTGGTCTGCAAAAGAATATCCTACTTACAACTTACTTTAGGTCATCAGCCTCCCACCAGGTTGGTAAATTCAGTAATGTAATAATATCAATTAATGTATTACTGATATTAAAGTGTGCTTTTTTCAGGGTTAATTCTAATTTTAATTGTATAATATTTACCTGCTATTATTATTATCATTTGAAGTGGACTGAAGTATCAGATGGGGATTATATTATTTTTTAAAACTACCAGTAAGTAAAATATGGAATAATCTCTTTTTGACTGGGACTTGTACCAGAAAAAGACACACAAACACATATATCTGCATATCAACCAAAACCAATGGACAATAACTATATAATGGCATGAGTAATTTGTATGCCCTTTAGCAACATTAGCAGTGACATATAGTATTGTCCTTTTTTGTGTTTATCCATCCAACTGACCATTCCAACTTGGTCAGTTTTTAGGCACTGCAGTGGGACATTCATGTTCCATGAAGACATTTATTGTTAGGATTATTGATCTTTCTAGGTGTGTCTTTTTATTTTTATGTTATTATATACCTGCATCAAAGTTCTTGGTTCTAATTACATTTTATTCTCTGTAGGCCTTGCAGGAGAATATGGCTCGAGCCTCACAACAGAATGTTGACATATGGGCCAAGAATGAAATGACATATAGGCATCGACTTGAGAACTTGGAGAGAGAGATAAAAAACGTACAGGTTAGAACAAAAAAAGCATCTTTTACTGTGCCGATAAAAATGATCTTAAATTTGTTCTTTTACTGTGCCGATAAAAATGATCTTAAATTTGTTAATCTTGGATTGATCTCATTTACAGTTTTATATGCTGTGAAATACTTTCAAATCTTTTGCAGTAGACTGCATATATCTTTGTTTATGCGGGAAAAACAGATTTAGTAGCATTATTAAAAGCAACCTTATCTGAACTTCTTGCGCTGCGAGTGGCTAAGTGATCTAAAGCGTTCTCTAGTATGAATCACTGCCATCTCACCTCAGTCTGCGTGGGTTTGAGTCTCAGATTTGACCAATGTGGGTATGTGAGAAAGCTTGCCAGTAGCTTCTCATAGGTTGGTGGTTCTTTCCAGAGGTTTTCCCAGGTTCTTCCTTCACCATTAATACTGTCCATCATGTATAGTCTATTGTGTGCTGAAAAATGGCGTTAAACCCTACTACAACAACAACAACAACCTGAACTTCCAAGTCATGGCTCATCCAGATAGTATCCCTGTGGCACCAGAAATTGTGGTTCAAAAATCTCCTCTACCTAGGGAATTATCACTAACGGGATCTACTCTTGTGGCACAGAAGATAGCTTGTGCACAAATCCTTTGCCTTAATACCTGGTTGATATGAAACATTATTTCTGCCTTAATACCTGGATGATGTGAAACATTCTTTCTGTCTTAATACCTGATTGATATGAAACATTCTTTCTGCCTTAATACCCGGATGATATAAAACATTCTTTCTGCTTTAATACCTGGTTGATATGAAACATTCTTTCTGTCTTAATACCTGGATGATATGAAATATTATTCTGCCTTAATACCTGGATGATATAAAACATTCTTTCTGTCTTAATACCTGGTTGATATGAAACATTCTTTCTGCCTTAACCCTTAAAGTGCTGCATTGTTTTGCAGTAAAAGGTCCCTCAGTGCTGAATTGTTTCAGGAGAGAAAAGAAGAAAACTCCACAGTCATTTCTTCATGTGACTTTTTTCCTTCAAGTCTGCCCCATGAACTCACTGATCTGCATTACAATTTGTTTGATCTACTATCAGATGCAATAACTCGTCATCTAAGAAAAAGTCTTCAATAGTCCGTAGGTTCATTATTCACCATCTCGACATTTAATTTTGAATTACCAGTGAATGGGGGTTGACAGGCGCGCCATCTTTTCATGGCAAGCGAGCATGTACATCCGACTCCAGTTCCACGTAAATTACTGACTCAAAATCATTCATGTGTATTTCCATCAATACCTTGCTTGCTCCAATAATGTAATTTTTCTCAAATTATTCAAAATCACTATTAGCATCACTATCAGAAGCGAATATTTGTTGCAAGAAATCACCTTCGTATTCAGCGTTGGCCATTTTAGCTTTGCACAAGTACCATGTGTTTAAAAGCGAGCATTTGTAAAATTACATCGTTAATAATATAATAAAGTACTGCAGAATGTTTGTTCCGGGCCTTTTTAAACCAATCAAATATAGTTTTACAGGCATTTATGGCAAGATGAAGTTATAGAATGCGATCATTGTTGCTCACCTCGAAAGCGACTATAGTCGCGACATGCACTAAGGGACCACAAACAACAACGTGACTATAGTCGCGACACGCACTTTAAGGGTTAATAGCTTATTGATATGAAACATTCTTTCAACCCAGAGCAGTTTTTGAGTAAGGTAAGCCAACTGTATCCCTCATGCTTGAAGACAATCACAAATCTGCTTACCCTTATGATTTGACAGTTATATTGAAATTACTATTAAATTTAGGTTTTATGGAATAGTAACAAAGATGTGAAAATATTATCATTATATTTAGATTCAGATATAGGCTTGTCTGGGTTTGGTTTTATGTTATATTCATTTGAGTTATTTGGGAACTTTACATTTACTTTAATCTTCCTTTGTGTTTCATGCATTAAGTGCCTGCATAAAATGAAAAAGCTTTTGCTTCTAGCATTATGAAGAAATTGTCTTACAAAAAACCCACAGCCTCTTAAAAAGTTCAGACAATACAGAAATATATAAAAGAATATTAAGATTCATTGCCAGAAATAAATCAGGAAATACAACAGTTATATTTATCGGACATATTTTTTATTGATTTAGGTATTACTATTTAAAAAAAAAAAAAAAAAAATGTTTTTACTATGGTTGTAACTATTGTGGGGTGGGAACTTATTTTGAATATGTGATATGGTCTGACCTAACACTCACCTTTGCTTAGATGTCATCAGTTCACAACAGCCATTCAAATTTCCCTTCAGGATATTTCCTTTATTAATGTCCTGCATGTAAAAGTTAACTGCCTAATGTTGTCATTGTTTTCAAAGCCTAATGTTGTCAATGGTTTCCAAACCAAATACTGGTTTTTCCCAGCAATAAACAATCACTCCTGATTATCTAAGCAGTGATCACTCAGTGTTTAGATTAATGAGAAAAAAACATTGTTTAAATAAATCTCTGTCATGTCTGAATCAATTAGTACACATTTCCTATTTCACTTGACTCACTCTACTCCAGTCACATTGAATGTATGACATAGTGTCATTATGTTAAATTCAAAAGTGAGGTACTTTCGATTACTAATTTAAAGGGTCAACACAGTTTATTTGCTTGAAGGTGGGAAAGGTACTTATGTTATTGCAGCAGAAATGGAAGTCACCTTTTGACATGTATAATTAATTAATTATAATTCCTGTGAATTAAAGCTGTCTCTGAAGAAAACATGTTTCTCCTTTGAATACGTTCCCCAATCACATTACTTTAGGGATATTAGCCTGCTACCTCGCGAATCCAGCCCTACCAAAAGACGAAAATTCGTCTTTCCTGTCTACGTCATATAGACAAAGGGCAATAACTCTTGCCCATTACCTCCCCTTGCCGCCCGTTAGGTGTCGCTTCTTTAGTTTTTTAGCTTCGCTTGTTGTGTGTAAACACGTACAATTAGACCTCCAATGAATCCAAGCCATCTTAGTGTAAATTCTGACCATCCGAAGTTAAATTTGGAATTACTGTGTTGGATATTCATTCCCCAACAGGTCGTATACATTATTTTACAATATTTTCCAATTTGAGTGACTTTGTCACCTTTTCTAGACTTCGGACCAGGTTGCAACGTGGTCAAAGCACGCTTATGGCGGTACTAGCATGTAATACATGTAGCACTCAATAATTTCGCTTATTCCGTATGTAACGTTTACGATATTAGCGACTAATAACGTGCTGCATTGATAATATGTGCTTTATTTATCTTCTTTGACGTTTCAGTAGACTTCAAAAAAGTCTTTGAACGACCAATTTGCGACTTTAATGGCGGACTTCGTGTTGTCACGAGTTCACGCAACACTTAATCATTTCGCTTCCTACGTTAGTTACGGTTATGGAATAGCGACTTAATAGCGTACTGAATTGTTAATTTGTGCTTTGTTTATCTTCTTTTCCGTTTCAGTAGACTTCATCTCTGAACGACCAGTTGCGACTATTAATGGCGGAATTTCGTGTTGTAGTCACGAGTTCACGCGACACTAAATCATTTCGCTTCCTCCGTTAGTTACGGTTATGGTAATAGCGACTTAATAGCGTGTTGAATTGCTAAATGTGCTTTGTTTATCATCTTTTTCATTTCAGTAGACTTCGTCTTGAACGACCTATTGCAACACGCTCACGGCGATAACTAGTGTGGTCATTAAGAGTTAACATGGCACGGAATAATTTGACTACTCCGTTAATAACGGTTATAGTATTATCGAATTAATATATGCTGAATTTTTAATTTGTGCTTTGGCGGAATTCATGTTGAAGTCATGAGTTCACGCGACACTAAATCATTTCACTTCCTCCGTTAGTTACGGTTATGGTAATAGCGACTTAATAGCGTGCTGAATTGCTAATTGTGCTTTGTTTATCATCTTTTTCGTTTCAGTAGACTTCGTCTTGAACGAACCATTGCAACACGCTCACGGCGATAACTAGTGTTGTCATTAAGAGTTAACATGGCACGGAATAATTTGACTACTCCGTTAATAACGGTTATAGTATTATCGAATTAATAATATGCTGAATTTTTTTAATTTGTGCTTTGTTCTCTTCTTTTGTCGTTTCAGTAAGCAAAGTCGACAACGAAGGCATGAATGGCAAAATGGGTGTTGGCAATGTGGAAATGGAGGAAATTATGTTGACATGGTTTAGGCTGCCCAGTGGGTGTAAATTTCACCGCAGATCCGTACACGGCTTTCGGGCCTGTAAGTCAGGACGCATGGAGTCTATGCTGGATCAATTGGATCCATTTTAATATGCACTTTCGCCGGCCTTCCAGCTGTCAGTCCAGCCGACACCGTCAGTTCAG